>VXAL01004479.1:408545-507760 GCA_013399475.1 Chauna torquata
AAAAAAAACATTTTTGCAAATGTTTTGTAAGCCTTTAGATACTTCAGCAGTCACTAATTCAGGTTTTAAAGCAGTTGGTGGGCCTTCACTGAACCGTAGTGTTACTGCTGCTGGCTTGTCCAGTATCAGCCTAAACCCGAGCCCAGCAATCCTGTTCCCAACCGGCAAGTGTGCTTGCAGGTATTTGGTGGAAGAAGAAAGATCATTTTCGTAATCAGTCATTAACACAGCTTGTCTAGGTTGAGTTCCCTTCCTGCAGCAGGACCTCCAGGTGGCCAGCCAGCTGTGCAGCGCCAGCTTTAACGCAGCTGGCAGGCTTCGGGCACGTTGCCCCACGTCTCTCAGCTGGTGCCTCATGCTGTGCAGGACCTGAGGGCATGAGTGGACGAGGGTGGTGAGGGTGGCGAGGTCAGCAGGCGGAGATGGGACCATGTTTATCTTTGTACACACAGTTTTCATTTGGAAAATGCAGGGAGAAGGATACATGCAAGATGCAGCTCATCCTTTAATTTGGAGGATTAGCTGGTACCAGCAATAGCAGCACTATTAATTTCGTTCCAGCAGAGTTCCTCCAAAAGTTAAATTAAGCTGTCGTTTGGCTGACTGAAGTTTCTCTGAAGAGCAGTAATGGAGCAGCACTCAGAGCAGGGTTTCCATTAAGATGCCAGTGATGGATATGGATGCACCAGCTAGGCTTGCAAAAATGGATTTGTAGTATAGTCTAAAGATATCCTGGCATATCATTCTATATTGAACTCTGCTACATAGAGGATCAGAAAGGGAGGCAAAGGATTAAAATGTTTAAATCTGTGGGTGGTTACAACAATACTAAGCCAACTAAAAGATAAAGAGCGAGGCTAAAGAGCTGACAACTGAATTTCAGTTTGAGTAGTAGGTTTTTTTTTGTAATATTAAATTCAAAAATGTCTATTTCCTTGAAGCTTTTTTCCACAAACCCTCTATTGTTATGTAGACTGATGGATTCTTCTCAAAGAAAAATACTGACTCAGCTCTATGTCTAAATGGGCATTTAAATGCAGTAAGGAGAGAAATGCTGTATGCTTACATGTAATAGTGTGTGATATTCTCTTTCTGTATCTATTGGAGAAGACAAGTGGACCGTGCCCATTCAGTAGTGTAATAGAAGTAATGGGGATATAAAACATTTTATATAGAAACTTTTTGTTGTATTCCATTTTACCTGTAATGATAAGTAGTGTGTATTTTTCTATAAGTTTAAATATAAATCTCAAGTTTGCTGGTTATATAAAATAGCCTTGCAAATAGCCTCCTCCCTGCTCACCTGAGGCACCACTTTAATTACATAGGTGATTGCAGTTTGACATGAACTGCAACGACTGGTGAAAACTGGTGACAAACGTGAAAGCTCTCTTGTCACAGTCCCACGTGTTATTCACCATATAGGATGTGCTATAGACCCTGTGGATACCTGTTTGCCCACAGCGTTATCCTTTTTCTCTGCTTTTTTTTTCCACGACTGGCTCCTGCCTTTCCTGCTCCCTAGCTGTTTACCAACAGCTTTGGATTTTTTCTAAGCACTCCTCTTTTTTTCCTTCTTAATAATAAATGAGAAAATATTATTATTATTATTATTGCTGTTATCATTAAATAACAAATACATAAGTAGTGTTGCTGCCACTGACCAAAGGAATATGAGAAGCAGAATGATGAGGCAGATGCTGGCTGCAAAAGAAAGTAACAGAGGAGGTATGCAGCCTGGAAATACTGCCATATCCCAAGAAAACAGAGTGTTTAAAAAGCTGCCCATCATCCTATTTGTACACTTTGGGAATAGAAGATTCTGGGCTGGCCACAGCCCGTGGCAGTATGGAATAGCATGCCTGATGGTTTGTCAGGCTTTTGTGAAGGCACTCATTATATTGCCTGGCTGTGCCAGTTACAGTAAGAGAGTGCAGATGTGTGCAAATACCTGCAGGGAGGTGCGGAGAGGACGGGGCCAGGCTCTGCTCAGCGGTGCCCGGGGCCAGGACCAGAGGCACCGGGCACACCCTGGAGCCCAGAGGCCCCCTCTGAGCACCGGGCAGCACTTCTGTGCCGGGCGGGTGCCGGGGCCCTGGCACGGGCTGCCCAGAGAGGGGCTGGGGTCTCCTCCTTGGGGATCTCCAGCAGCCGCCTGGAGGTGGTGCTGGACACCCTGCTCGGGGCGGCCCTGCTGGGGCGGGGGGGGGCCCCAGGGACCCGGAGGCCCCTGCCCACCCAGCTGGTCTGTGAAGAACGTAATTTCTATAGCCTCAGTAGGTTTTGTCTTTGCCTTGTCCTCCTGATCCAGAATTGTTAGCTGAGCTGCCAGGCCTTTCACAGAGGGCTCCTTCCCTTTGATCTTGCTGGAAGTCACCTTCAGCGGCCTGTGAGGTGCAGCCGGGCTTGTAGCAGGGGCGAGGTTGTGGCACGGCGCTGCGCAGGGGCAGCGCCAGGGGTCTTTGCCCCGTGCCTGCCCGCACGCCTCAGTGCAGCGAGGACGTGCAGCCATGCTGTGGCAGCCCCTCGCAGGCTGGCACCTGGGCGCTCCTTCGGCCCGGGGAGCGGGCAGCATCGCATCGGGCTGCGGACAGGGCAGGAAGGTGACGCTGTTGAGTGGAAGATGCCCTCGGAGTCTGAGAGCAAAGCTGGAAGCTGCCAGCCTGGGGCAGGGGTGTCCGTGGGGCAGACGGTCCTCAGGGTCTGCAGGACAGGGATGCAGAAGTGCGTCTGAGCTTGTTAGTCTTGCCCTTTCCATTTCCTTTTTTTGTTTGTTTGTTAACACCGTGTTTCATGCTGTTTCTTCTTCCGGACTGCCATCCTGCACTGTAGAAACAAGTGTATCATCCCTGAAAGAGAGCAGTTGCTATGGCACTCTGGGAATCCTTAAGAACAAGGAGATAGATCACTGTAAGATTTGTTGTTTGAAGCCGTAAATACAGTCAGCAGCATATTTTTATAGACTGATTCTAGCAAGCTCTGGCAGATTTTGCTATAGTAAAATTTAACTGTAAAATTAAAATTTAGCTGGAAATACAGTTGACAGTTTTCACAGGTCTGCTCTTCCTTTTAGAAGACAGGCACAGATATTCCCAAATAATTCAATTTCAAATAAGAGTTCTGACTCTCTTGTGTTTCAGGATAGAGAAATTCCTTGAATTTTGCAATTTTTTGTGTTCAAATCGGTGGCATACGCTCACACAACTTTAAGGACTATCATATGCTTCTTGGCTCCTTTTCACGTGAAGAATGTCATTGGGTTAGAGATAGCATGAGAAATTGTCCTTTTTTTTTTTTTTTCATAATTTTCCCTTTCATTCTTTCTGACTTAGTTTTCAACGAAAAATGCTATGCTCTGAAATCATTCAGGGTGTTAAGATTATCTTGTTTAACCCTTTGACACGCAGCACTATTGTGGTGTAGAACTGTAAACAACACTTGCACATGGACATTCATGGAACTGGTGATTATTACACAGATTGTTCCCAAATTCAACAGAATTGTTTAACACTGCGTAATAAAAAATAAAAAATAAAAAAAAATCTGATATGATTCTACAGTAATGTATCAAACATCAGTTCACTTTGTTTGCTAAATGCCAACTATGAAAACTGGCAGCTGATGGATTTTTAAATCAAATCTCTGTTCCAGCACTAATGTTAATTACCCGATGGCATTGCAAATTAATTTTAACATCATGCAGGCAGGTCAGATCTCACCTGTTACTTGTTATAATGTTCAATTCAGGTTCTACATGGTCAGCTATTACGAGCGGAGTCACAGAATAGCAGTTGGAGCTCGCCATGGTTCAGTGGCCCTCTACGACATCCGGACTGGGAAATGTCAGGTAAATAAATCATTGTGACTTCCTCCCCATAAAGTGTGGAAGTTATTGAAAGGAAAGAGCAGCGAGCTCTGCATCAGTTGACATGCTGAGCTGCTGGAACATTATGGATAATGCTAAGGGGATCAATAGTTTAATGAAGGACTCAAAGTATATAGAGCCCTACTGTCTTCATTCAGTGGAACTGAATGGGTGCCACAGATGGGTTAATAATGAAAGACTAAAGTTAGGTGATACCCTTGCTCTGAAATAAATGAAAAATCAGATTTAAAAAGTTAGGCTTTGTAGACGTATACTTATCTACTATAGAAGTCACAAAGAAAATCTATTTTTTTTTCTTCCTAAAACTCCTCTCTATGAAATATCACGATGCTTCTGTTTGAGGTATTTACACTTTTCTGATATTAAATAAGATACAAATTTTCTTACCAGTCACCTAGGAGAGAAAATGCTTGAGGATAACATTGACATGAGTGCTTGACTTGAATTTGCTTGGGAATAAAAATGATTAAATAACAATGCATTTACCTTTTCAGAAAAGTTAACTGGTAATACTATTTATTATTCCTCATGCTATGTGATTAGCTCTTATTCCTCACTGAATTTCAATAGTCCTTATGTAAAGCTTGGATAAAATATCTGTAATTTGAATCTGCCTTATTAGTTGTTTTTGTTTGTTGGTTGTTTTTTGGTGGTTTTTGGTTTTTGTTTGTTTTTGGTGTTTTCTGTTGGTTGGTTTGAGGATTTTGTTCGTGTAAATGTGGTTTGGTATAAATATATTTTTTGTTTCTAAACTTGGACTAAAAGGACTGAATTTTTAGTCACTATAAAATGTGCATTATAGACAAGTTAGCATTGATTTCTTCTTGCTAAATCTGCAGTGTCACTTAGTACTTTGCTGGCAGAACCGTATGCTTAGGTACATGTGACTGGTTCAT
This sequence comes from Chauna torquata, assembly GCA_013399475.1. Taxonomy (NCBI): domain Eukaryota; kingdom Metazoa; phylum Chordata; class Aves; order Anseriformes; family Anhimidae; genus Chauna; species Chauna torquata. Next base: position 413,328 of record VXAL01004479.1, read on the forward strand.
TTTCTGTTCTGAAATTTTGTTTTTTATTTCCCAAAACTAGTAGCTGACAACATTGTATGTTTTGGTATTTTTTTAGACAGCTGTCCTATGGAAGCTGAGCTGGCCAAATTTATTTTATAAATAGCTATATAATGCAGGCAAAGAGTATCAGTGGACTTTTCTACCTTGTTTTAGATCATTGTTTGGATCATGATTTATTAGTTTAACTATAAAATTAGTCCACAGGAACTGCTGTATATTGACATATCAGACGTCACTGAGCATGTTTGCTCTCTTGTAGTCCTGTCATCAGCACCTAGCCAAGATTATGCCTTGCTGCACAGAGCTGTGTCTGTTCCCTTTTCCAAATGTACACGTTGCATTACTTTTTTCTCAGCTGTTCAGCAACCAGCACGATAAAGCAGCTAGGTGCTGAACATCTCCGTCTGGCCATTTAGAGACGCTGACCGCAATTCCTTTCGGTGTGCATTATTGCACTGAAAATTGAGAGTGCAAAGTCCAGATAAGTCTGTGAAGTCTTGGCATCTCAAACTAACAGCTAATTCTTGATTCTGCTGGGGAGGGAAGAGGAGAAAAAAAAAAATCACAACCATATACTTCCTCACATCTCTCTATTTTCAGGGCACAAGGAGATTGGTAACAAAGTCCGTTCTTCCATTAGCCACAGTATTTAACCAGTGTTATCACCCTTGCATTTTTAACTTTGTCTAATTCATACTTCATCTACTGAACTGGTTCCAAGGTGAACAGAGGTGTTTGTTAGTATATGGAGTAATTATGAAAATTCTTTCTTCACAGTGTGAATTCCGTGTGGTTCTGTAAAACTTTTTACACAATCTGGTGGTCTACAGCAGTTTTGCAGAAGATTGGAGGTGCTGGCAGGCAGGACAGTAAAGTGTACTTCCAGCTGCATGTATATCTGTGGCAAAATCTTCCGTGAAAATCATCCTTCTGACTTGCATGCCTGCCAAACCAAGGGCAAATCTAAAACACCTGATTTTTCTCTTTGCTTTTTTCTCCAATTCTTTTAAAATGGATTCTGTGTAATGACCACCAGCTGTTTTGAAGATGATTGTGCATAGCTGATGTTTGCAACCCTCTTAGCCAAAGTGCTGTCTCTTCTGTGTTAGTTGACATTCTGTTGTGTTGAGTTCCTGGAACTAACTCGGGATTTCTGCCAGTAAATTGTCTGAATAATTCACTGGCTTAATTTGATGTATTAGTGAATATTCACAGTAGTCACTAATACTAAACAATACTTGTTTTCTTACTTTCTTAGTAAACTTCCACATAAGTCGTGGACAGCAGAGATGGGTATGACAGGATATTTAGGACAGGATCCTTTGTAGATTTTATTATTAATAAGATCAGAGAAATCTGATGAGGGCCAGATATATGATTATTAGGGGGCAACGCCATCTATTGGATACAGATTTCTTAATCCAAATCCAATCTTTTAAGTTATTTCTCACAGTTAAAGATTTCAGGCTGCGCAGAAGACATGAAATAAATTTCAGATTGTGTAGAAGAAGAAAAGCTCAAATTTTTTTTGTTTTTACAAAAATTAAAGCTTTTCAAAGTGTTTATCAAAATATTTTAATTTCTTAGGTATGTTTAAACTGAGCATGAGTTAGAGTACTTATCGGGAAGTACCTGTTAGAATCAGGGTCCTGCTTTAATGCAGAGCAAGAAGGCAGTTATCAGGCCCAGCGCTGAAGGATGGTGTACTAGCTGTCTTGGACAGCCCTGCTCCTGAACGCTCTCTTGTTGGGATCATTTCACTTTCTGTGCTATTTACTTCTTCATTTCTACCAAAAAAAAAAATGTTTATATTGCATAGGCCATAGTCTATCTTAAGGCCATTCCTTTTCTTTCTGTTTTTAAAGTTTCTTGAAGGACATTACCAGAAATACAGTATCAAAAAATGCTTAATCATTCACTACTTATTAAAAAATAATAATCATAATTCTTTGAATCTTTTTCTGAAGCTATAAAAATAATTTTGCATTTAGTAAATATGTTAGTGCTTTGAAAGTAAAAGATTTAAATAGATATGAGAGCTTTATTAGTTACCCCCATCATAATTCACATGTAAGCTATTTTTAATCAGGCATCAGAATTACTTATTGGATAAGAAGAGGTGGGAACTGCTTACTTTTCCCCTCACTTATACTCATCATTAAGGGTATATTTTGACTGAGATTAAAGCTGAGATACGCACAAGGGGAGAACAATAAGATATGGGTATTGCAGGGGGGACCTCCTTGGGACATGAAGGTCTGTTCATGCTGCAGCAGGCAGGAATGTCTGGAAAAAAAAACAAGGTTTCTCGACACCCAGTACTCTGCTTGAAAGGTGGTTCCAGAATACCAATGGGTTAAAATATCAAGGGTTAGAATCTTTTCTTTTATTCCCACACCAATATAGTTATGGCTGTTTAAGTCTCTGTACCAGCATTGACCTTTATCTTAAATAACCATTTCCTCTCTTTGGATTTTGCCCTTCTGCCTTATTTACAGGCAGCCTTTGTTCTATAAGGTGAAAAGAACAGAGGACTTTAAAACTCCTTCACCATAATGTTCTCTCCATTTTTCTTCATCATACTTAGACAAAATATTCAGTTTTTATTTATTCCAATTGTAGTGCTTCGCTTCCCCAAATCTTCTTTCTTTTCTCACCTTTACGAAAACACACAAATGCAGAACTGTGAAAGGCTTTTTATATGAATATTTTGCGAAATGAAACTCCACGTTAAGTCTCATGTTTTTGACATGTGCCTGATATTCATGTGTGTGTTCTCAATGCAGAGCTTCCTCATCTTTTTGGATTCTTTACTTAATCCTAATACATTTTTCTATGTTTTGTTATCAAGTTCCGGAGGTAACTCGGGTGATCTTAACACCCGTGGCTCAGGAACTCAAATGTGGAAGTGAGCCTTTGAGTTTTCTTCAACACTGAAGGCAGCCTAAACCACCATTACCTTCTGTGGTTGCAGCATGCACCAGGGAAGCAACTGCTGCAGAGAGTGTTCAGCAGTAAAAGCTCTCTGTCAATTACAGTATTTCAGCTTAAATTCCAACCTTGGATTATGCCAAAAGGCTTTGTAGACGGTCTGCTTCTCCTTGTCTGCCAAGGGTTTGCGGGTGCTTGCTGAAGCCGGTGCTGGGTTTGTCACTGCCAGCAGCACTGCCAGGATTTCCCCCATCTCCGTGCCTTCCTGCAGCTCTGGAGCAGGGCAGCAAGCAGCGCTCCACACTCGGTGCTAGCGTGGGGTCTGGTGCTGGTGGGCTGCCTCGGTCCCTCGCCTTCGGGAGCTTCAGAAAAGCTCTTGGAGAGCAGCTGCAGGACCAGGCGACACTGATAACATCTACGCAGCAATGAATCCAATACATCACATGCATATAAACTCATACAAAATCCCCTCGTTCAGCACACGGGTGAGACCCGTTCTTCGCGTGTGCTCCAGATCTCACTGGGAGACCTTTGCTCCCGGCCAGACGGGTGCTGCAGGGGCTGCGTGGACCCGCTCTTTCCATGGCCCCAGGAACGCGGCAGTGGGTAGGGCACGGTGTCGGGAAGCCCCTGTCTGCCACCGCGAGCTGGGGCTGCGGGCACGCGTTTGCTCGCTCCCGCCTGCTGCTGATGTCTGCGTTGAATAATTCATGAAAATACAATCCGATAACTTACTGTTGTGCATACTGAAATAGTTACAGTGATGAAAATAAGGCTTAAAAGGTTATTTTTTCATATCAGACAGCCATGCTAAAAACAATAATAATAATAATCCCTTTTAAATTCAGTTGATAGCAAGATCTGAGTAGTGTGCCTTTTTTCTGTTACTAAGATTGTCACAGAATTAACACAGTTTATACATTGTAGAAAATTTTGTAGTAATCAGCAGCAGCGGAACAAACCGCTATCCTAAATATGCACTCTATTAAATGTGCTTATTTTACTTTTACATTGTAGGTGAAATAGGGCAGGAATTTTATCATCTCCTTGAAGAAAAAATGCGGACTTTTTAGCTGTAGTAATGGAAAACAGAAGCATATTGTGTTTTTTTTCCTTCCAGCATGTTTTTATTTTGTTTTCAAGAAAGATGGTTGTACACACCGACTGAGAAATTGCCTCTAATGATTAATAGAATGATGGATGTCAAGAATCATCTTTTTTAACAAATAATAAATCAAATCAACATTTATATATGATAGGTTTTTTCCAGAGAAATTTTAGTATCACTTATTTAACAACCTGTCAATTATTAATACTATCAGTAAAACGTTGCCTCAAAGCCAGTTATCTGCATTTCAGTATTTTGTTTGGATAGCGTCATTGTTATTGTACAGATACATCTATTAATGTGTGATTTCTACTTAATAATTTAAAAGATACGTTATTAATTATCATACTTCAACAGTTTTTTAAACTGTTCTACATTAATCTCTTACTTTCAGGTATATATCTTGTTTCAGGGGTTTGGATTTTAATTTATTTTTACGGCATTAAATTGGAATAAAAATCACAAGCACATTGTATCGTATCGTGAGCTTTCCAAATACATATTTTTCAGTATCTAGTTTTTCTATAATTTAATATAGAGATCGGGCTCTCTCTCTCTCCCTCTTTCTCATTAAATCATTTATTTAAGTATTTTGCTAGCATTACGTTATATTCCCAATGCCTAACGTTAGAGCGATATGAAGTTTGAATTAATTTGGTTTTTAGGGTGCCTCACTGCCCTAGCAGCAGCGGGTTGTGGGGAGTGGAGCCGGGCAGTGTCCTTCCCATGGCTGTATTGATTTGCCCTTCAGCTGTTTGCAGTGCATAGAGAACCTAGGGCCTTGTTGTTGATTATCTACACAATGTCTCGGTGAACATTATTGACCCATTGCCGCTTACTGCCTATGGCTCTTGATTTTTCACACCGTCTCCATGACACTCATAATAAAACATACTGTCTTATTGCTACCCAGCTCTGGAAGCCAACTGCACTGCCCTTAGAACAACAGCTGCCATTCTAGAGAGCAGTTTTATTTTATGTGGGGCAAAGAGTTGTGGCAATTTTAGGACTGTCTTTGTACTCTGTTTCAACAGGGACCTGTGTTTGGTGGTTGAGCTCCATCCTGTAAGACAGTCATTTATTTGCAGGAAAGGGGCTAATTTGTTCTTGTATTCTGTTACTGCAAATTTCAGAGAGAGGTTATGTGAGGCTGCATCAAAACTGCTTTTGAAATGTTTGAATAATCAAAAAATTCCATGAGGAATACGAAGATGAAAAAATATATTGTTATGAAAAGTGAGATGATATAAAATGTCAAGATCACTTAAAATTTAAAAAGCTTTGGTATTAAATTCCAAACTAATTATGACAAATAGAAATATCAAAGTTTAGCGTTTTTATTTTACCTAATATGTTACTAGGTTTTTTCAAATTCATTAAACTATATTTGACTATAAAATAGCTGTATCCTGGAGGAGATTGTGGGGATAAACACTTTGTAATAGTGTCATCTATTACGATAATATTATTTTACTTTAGATTATTACTACTAATTGCCATTATGGGGGGATTTCTTTGTTTTTGCATAAATAAAACTATTTAACAATAAAAGAATCTTACGGTCTTAAGCTGCACTCAGAACTCTGTTCTGAAGATTAAATTAGAGTTATTTAAAATATTAGCTAAACTTTGGCATACTTTTAGAAATAAACTTAGACAATTTTTACTGTTGAATCCATTCAGCATTTTCCGTTGCTGGAGAAGTAGAGGTTTTGTGGCAAGAATGTTTTTAAATCCTTCAAAAACACATTTTCCTGAGACAGATGATAGGATGTAAAGGATCTAGAGGAGGACCAGAGTTTTTCACAGTCTTGCGGTGTGATGAGCTGCCTTGTGGGAGATGCTGAGCACCCTCAGCACCTAGGGGGGACCCAGCTTCCTTGTAAGAGCAGATATTTTATTTTTTTTTAATAGAGCCTAGTACCACATCCATCAGTGTGGCATCAGCGGTCTCCAGAGCTACATTTAGTATTTCAGTGTGTATTCATCACCAGTGATGTCTCTCTCAGGAAAGCAAAGTTGGAAATGGAGGGAGCTGACTGACGGATGGCTTTTGGGGTAGCGGGAAGGGGGGAAGCCTGGAAGGGTCCCTGCAATCTTGATCTTCAATTTTCCAGTAATGGAAAACCCACCATCATCATCACAATTTCTTTCAGTAGTTAATTATTTTCATTTTTAAAACTATATCTTGTTTCTAGTTTGACTTTGCTGTAGCTTCAACTTCTCACCAGTCAATCCTGCTTTACATTTAACTGCAAATTTGCATAAGAGCGTGTTAATTTGTTTTCTACACGTGAGTACTGTGGATGGTGATCGGTCATCCTGTCGTCCTCGCTGAACCAGAGAGACGGGGCCCCTCTGCGCTGGGTGCAGGAAGGCCAGGCCGGGCCGTGATGCCGTGCCCGTGGGGCTGCTCTGGCAGTCCTGCCCCGGCCCCCGAAAGCCTCGGTGTGTTCTTGCCAAGTTTTACCAGCTGCAGCTTTTGTGTGGCTCTTGGGTTAGGAAGCGCCCTTACGGGACTCCAGCAGCAATACACCTGTTCAGCAGTTTTTCTCTTTACAGTTGCATTCCAAAACACATCAATTAACCAATATTTAACCCAGGTGGCAGCTGACCTGTTTATTATGTGTCATTTTCATTTCTCACAGTAATGTGTAAATCTACACTAAATACTTTTCAGAAGTCTTTCCCCATCAGGGTTTTGACCTTTATCATCAACTGCAAATTTCAGTAGGCTAGCTTGATACTCCTCTTTTGTATAAAACTACATGGTTGACAATGATTATATTACATAAATATTTCGTTAGTATCAATTTCATATGAAACGTTCCTTTCCTTCGAGGGATTTACATCAGGTAGGTAAGCTTTATAGTTATTCAGGTCTTTCTCTTTGCTCTTTAAGTTGCAACTTTGGCGTAGCTAGTAACACAAGCTCTGCCTTTCTCTGCAATATCCCCATTTTTCTAACATTTGGTGACAGTCCATGTTAACCAGCTGTGAGTTCGTCGGCTACATCACTGAAAGCTCTTATATTTGGCTATGATTCCCAGTGCACATTTTACTCATGAAATTTTTCATTTGGAAAAGGAAATTGATTCTGTTGCAATTTATTCTTTTGTCTGAAGAGAAAATTCAGCAGTTTTAAGACAGGTTCTGAAAATATCTAGTAGTGTGCATAAGTTTTTAATCTTGACCATCTGATCGGGTTTTGCCAGAAAGTAGACGTTAGTTATCGTTTTAGTCCTCCAGTGTCTTCATGCCTCTTTTAGAGGCTGAGACTGAGATCTTGAAATGGGCTAAATGAAGTAGCAAGAAATTGGTGTAGGAAATGGGCCACAGGTTTGAGGTTTTGACGACAGCAACATGCTGATGTATTCTGCCCTGGTTGTTGGTTTTATATTGGTTTTCGTGGCCTGATAAGCCTGAGGAGTTAATGCCCCAGAGGTAAAATACTATTATTATTTTTTTCTACCGCGGCCGAACGGCTGTTTCTGAGGGTGAGCTACGATGCTGTGCAGGCGGACGGGACAGGTGCCTCTTGTGCGACTGAGGAGGGTAAAACCTTCCCGCTGCTGAGGAGCTCAAGAACCTCCCTGAGCAGAAGATAATAAAATCAGAGTCACAGCATGGTTTGTGTTGGAAGGGACCTTAAATCCCTTCCAGTTCCAACCCCCTGCCATGGGCAGGGGACACCTTCCATGAGACCAGGTTGCTCAAACCCCATCTAGCCTGGCTTTGAGCACTGCCAGGGGTGGGGTGGTCAGCATGGTGGTGGCCAGTGGAGAATCAACCAGGGTGGGAGCTTGTGGAGGGCCTTCTTCTGCCGCACCTCAGGGTGTGCTTGGCTTCGGCAGGGTCTGGCAGGCAGCCTGCTCCCTGCTCAGCCTGCTAGCTGGGGTTGCAGTTGCCTATGGAACAGTTGCGACTCATTCACGAGTAGGTCTGGGTGAGTACTGGGCTTGTCCCATAGGACATGTAGTGGTGGCCTGGAGATTTATGACCGATTTTTTCAGAGATAATACTGAACAATATTGCCAGATCTCACAAAATTTGTTGAAGTCTTATGAAGGCTTTCGAAGCATTTGCTTAGGCAGCTGTCTGATCAAAATGCCAGAAAGCTCTTGTGCCACTTGCTCAGTCTGACCATTAGTAAACTTCCACAGTTTTCTTGAGTGCGTTCAGCAGCTGAAAAAGCTGGTCGGGGTTTGGTTTGGTTTGGTTTTATGTGTGTGTTTGTTTGTTTGTTTTTAAAGTAGTGAATCTAAACACAGCAGTAATTTTATGCTTGCCTGTGGTTTGTCTCGTACAATTTCGATTTCAGTGCTCTGTCTAAATGCTGTTTTGGCCAAGAAAATATGAAATTTGCATTCCTCTTGAAATTCACATTCTGCTTGCTAATGTGAATTTTGACAAATTTCCTCAAATTTCTATTTCTAGAGAAACTGATGGATAGCTAAAAGGGAAAATATATGGCTGAAATCAGCTATGTATTTTTTGTAGGGAGGTTACATTCAAGTTGGAGATTACTCATGCTGTGCTCAAAACTGAAAACCCCAAACAAAAACTGTTTACAACCTTATTCTGGGCCTTGATTCTGTTTTGAAAAGAAATTATCATAAGAAAAGGGCTGAATAAGAATAACAATTTTAAAAGAAAGGCTGCTAAGCGATTAGGCTAATGTATATATGTTGGTTTTCTTTACTTTTTTTTTTTTTTCCTTTAACTGTGTGATCTCATCCCACTTTTATTCTGGATAATAGGAAGCTACCTGCATTTAAATAGGCAAATATTTGCTGGAAATTATTCTATTGTTTCTGCAGTTCTGTTCATTGTTATGCAGAGATTGTCCTTTTTAGGCTGACCTTTTATTTGTGCAGCTTTACGACTGTGTGGTTCTCGGTTGTGGGAGCACAAGGGTGTGTTTGTAACAGTCCATGAAACACGTTCACTGTAGTTCTTTGTCTGCTGACTTGCTCAGTAACAAAAAGATGCTTGATGGTGTGAAGTAGCTATCCACTTAAAGCAAGCTGTTGCAGTGGTTTTTTTTTTTTTTGAACAGTCAAAGCTTTTAAGCGTATGCAGAGCTTCCTTTAACTGAGTCATAGTTATCAGGTATTGCAAAGGTTAAGCTTTATCAACTGCACAAAAAAAAGGTTGAGGTTTCATCAAAAACTTCCATCCTCACAACCTGTCGACCACAATTTGATGATGATTATTGATTATTTCACAGCCTTTCACTCACTCTGGCACTGTGGCCAGCCTTGATATACAGATAGGGCTTCAGTCCAGCTAAAATAAGACTCCATCTTGATAATGGACTGAGATGAGATACTGTTATTTGATAAAGATAATTGATGTTTCACAGTGAATTGGAAAACAGTTCTGAGTGCACCAGATCTGTGGCTGCTCCATCTGCAAATGTGGCCATTGTTTACAAAACATGGCAAAAGACATACAGTTAAACCCCTCAGCGACAGCGGTAGTGCACAAAATGCAGCATTTTAGGATGGCTGGTAATTTCCAACCAAAAATGAAACACTTAAACTAAGAAACACAATTTGTAATTTTGCAGTCAGGATGAAGTTTCTTAAGTGTGTATGTAGCATACTTCTGATGAGACGCCCTAGAAATCTTGTTTCTTCTGCTTGGGGTGTACTTGATAATTTATTTCAGGTGAGCTAATATCCTAAAATCTTTCTGTTTTTTTTTTTTTAGTATTTATACATGACATTTGAATTAGGCAAAATGCTATGTGAAGAAGTTGAAATTTGCCAAGGGAAAATAAGGCATAGTGTACATCTAGATTTCCTTATTCTCCTTAAGTTTTAGCTCATTAATTTAAAAACATAATGCATGCTTATGGTCTCCCATAGATGCCTTTGTTGACTGCACATTCTCATCCTCTGGTTTTGAATTGATTAAGGTATCACTCATTTCAAGTTCTGTTCACCAAGTTCTTTTAGTCCTATTATAACCTTTGTAACCTCTAATTAAGCAATAGGAGATGGCAGAGAGTGGGGTTATCATGAGATAATGACACCCCAAGTGTGTTATGTGGCACAAGGTTCATCTGTGTGCTGCTAATCCTCTGGGGGAGTGATTATCTAATGATAAACGTACCACATTGCAGCTCATTGATACCACGGCAGTGTGCTCATGCCACTGTCGTCCTGACTGAATTACATTTCCCATTTCAAACGTCATTTTTTTCCATTGATTTTACAAACTGACAGTTTTGAGGTTTTCTGAAGTGACTTACATACCGTGCAAAGTCATGACCCTAGAGTAATACTTCTTTCTTCTTTTGTTTTTAAAGAAATATATTTATGAAGAATATGAAAAAAATGCATAGCAGTTTTTGCTAGACTAAGAGCAGTCTCCACAGTTTAGATGCAATTAAAAGCAAAATTATCATCAGCACGCAATTGAAATTGAACTTTTCCTTTCTTTAGAAGTGCATTAATTAAAAAAAAAAAAAAAGTAGCACAGTATCATTCTTTTTCTATTTTTTTTTCCAAATTGAACACTAAATCAGTGTTACCAGACTGTAGAGATATATTTCAAGTAACTAGATTTTAGGATACATGATTGTTATTGACTTTGGAACGATGGGAAAATATTAATGTCTGAAAGTTGCTTAATACTATTTTGCTCAGTGGAGTCTCTATCACTATTTTATAGGAAAAGCAGACTTAGAGTCATTATTCATTAATTATAATCATGATAGTTCATAAGAATTAACTGACCTGCATTCTTACTGTGGGGGCTTTTCCTCATACAGGAAGCAGCAGGCATTTCATCTAGTTTGTGTAAGGTATCTGTCACAGAATGATTCATGATGGGCCGAGGCCAACGGTATGAGGTTCAGCAAGGCTAAGTGCTGGGTCCTGCACTTGGGGCAGAGCAACCCCATGCAACACTACAGGCTGGGGGAAGAGTGGCTGGAAAGCTGCCTGGCAGAAAGGGACCTGGGGTACTGGTCGATAGCTGGCTGAGTATGAGCCAGCAGTGTGCCCAGGTGGCCAAGAAGGCCAACAGCATCCTGGCTTGTAGCAGAAATGGTGTGGCCAGCAGGACTAGGGAAGTGATTGTCCCCCTGTACTTGGCTCTGATGAGGCCACACCTCAAGTGCTGTGTTCAGTTTTGGGCCCTGCACTACAAGAAGGACATGGATGTGCTGGAGTGTGTCCAAAGAAGGGCAACGAAACTGGTGAGGGGTCTGGAGAACAAGTCTTATGAGGAGCAGCTGAGGGATCTGGGGTTGTTTAGCCTGGAGAAAAGGAGGTTCAGGGGAGACCTTATTGCTCTATACAACTACCTTAAAGGAGGCTGTGGTGAGATGGGAATTGGCCTTTTCTCCTAAGCAATGAGCAGTAAGACAAGAGGAAATGGCCTCAAGTTGCTCCAGGGGAGGTTTAGGTTGTATATTAGGAAAATTTCTTCACTGAAAGGGTTGTGAAGCATTGGAACAGGCTGCCCAGGGAAGCCAGTTGAGTCACCATCCCTGGAGATATTCAAAACACAGGTAGGCACAGTGCTTAGGGACATGGTTTAGTGGTAGACTTGGCAGTGCTAGGTTAGCGGTTGGACTGGATGATCTTAGAGGTCTTTTCCAACCTAAGATTCTATGATTCTGTATGATACTGTTCATGAGACTTCCAGGTATGTTTCATTGACTGTACATGGAATCCAGAAACTTGGGATCAATGTAATTATCTCTACTTAAAGTTGTCAGGTAAATTCCTGCTGGGTAACAGAGACCAGTCCAAAATCCCCCAATTAGTTCATACATACAAGCTATTTGGTTATTTTTCTTTTCCTTTAAAAACCTAAGTCTTTGGATAGAGGGTGGAGACTGCGTAACCTCTCTGGGCATCCTCCTGCAGTGCTTGACAGCCCTCCTTCAGCCAGGACCTCTCGTTTCCCATTGTCTCTCATCCTTCCACACCACTCTGTAGAGCCTAGCTCCATCTTCTCGATACCTTCTCATAGATATGGGAAAGTTGCTGTTAGGTTCTCCAGGCTGAACAAGCTCCATTCCCCCCTCAGCCTCTGCTCCCAGGGCAGGTGCTCCAGCCCCTGGCCATCTTGGTAACCCTCTGCCGAAAATGCTTCACTTTGTCAAGGTCCTTCATGTTTTGGGGGACCAAAATCGGATGCAGTATTGTAGGTCAAGGGGAATATTGACTTCCTTGATCTTCAAGCAACACTGCTTATGGTAGCCTTGTCTTGAGCATATCAACTGCTGCCCAGGACTGGGGTTGTCTGGGAACTTGAGAAGAGTACACTCTGTCTCATCCTCAGCATCAAAGACGTTAAACAGGACAGCTCCAAGGACAGAACCCTGCAGTACTCCACTAGTCACCAGCTTGATCATCCAACTAGGGTTTTAGCAACCTAGTTTTCCACCCATCTGGACATAACGTCCTCAACTTGGCACTGAGAATAGGGGTGGCATCTATCTACCCACTTACGGACTTTACTCGTTCGTTGGCTGAGTATTCAGATTATTTTTATAAAGAAATTAAATTTGAAGTAGAAAAATGGAGAGGCAAACAAAAGTGAGGTTGGAATTTTTAATTTATGGAAGATTGAGGTTGAACGTACGTTGGGTGAAGAAATTACATTTGACGTATTTCAGTAAAGCAAGTAACTGTTGTAAGGCATTTTTGCCAATCAGTTTGGCTTTATTTCTTCTATTTGTATTTCTGACTCCATTCCTGATTCCTGTGCTCATCCATGTCTCAAAATGGTAAATGCTTTTCATTGTGGGCTTCTTTCTGGTGTTGGGAAGCATGGGAATAGAGAGGGTGCATATTTACGGCTGGTCTATTGCTGTGCTGACAGCCGTATATTTTGATGTGTCATTTCTGAAAACTTTGCCTACTGTAAAGAAACCTGCTGAGGCCAATGTCATTGGTTACTGATACGGTGAGGCGTACACTGAGGCGTTCACAGGGTCTGGGCACTGGCTGGTACTTGTAGTCAGGTCTGTGTCACCTGCAAATAGAGAATGGTTTAGGAAAATGCGTGCAGAGAAAAGCATGCATTACAGCCAAGAAAACCATAAAATATTCTATTTTCATTTGTTAAATCTTGGTTTCCTTATAAATAGTTAGAATTGCATTTATAGAGATACTTGTAATTAATCATTAAAAGCTGGTATTGAAGCGAGCCCTGCTTAGTCTAAACCAGCCATTAACGTGTAGCAGGTGTGCAAAGGGCTGGTCATGAAAACAAGCACTTCGTTTAGCTGCGTAGTATCTCATTCTGTAGGTTTTTCCTCTCTGTCGGTCCAGCCAGCCCTCTGCAGTGGCTCGCTTGCCTGGCCATGCCCCCGCAGGGCCGAGCCGTGGGCAGGGGCCCCTGGAGGACGCGGGGCCGGGGGAGCCCCCCCGGGCAGAGCCGCAGCGCGCATCGCTCCGCTTCGGCAGCGCTGGGGCTGCTCCCTGGCGGGTCTGCGGGTCAGGCAGATAGGAGCTTGTGTGCGTGAAAACTGCGGCACTTGCAGTGGAAGGTTGGAGGGAAGCCCAAGTTCTGGTTCGGTTTATTTCAAAGCAAAAGATGTTTCTAAACATTGGTTAGAATCAATGCTGTTTGGTCTAGGTACTCTGTTTGGCTCACTGCAGAATTAAAATCATGGCTTCGACAGTCAAAGCAGTAATTGAATTGTGCATAATATTGTTTTATTTCAGTACCTAGATGCCTTTGCAATTTTTTTTATTCTTATACAAGGCAGAAAATTGTTTAATATTATATTTGGAATGAATAGTTGCTGAGGTCTAAAGGTTTGGTTTAGTTAAGTTTGATTAGTAAATAAAGATGCTGTTCTGAAATACAGTGTTTTATAGGTAGGAAAGGAAAGATAACTGTCCTGTAATCTGAACATGTAAGCGCATTTACTGACTGACACTGTTGCGCTGACAAGTTCAGATGAGCCTGGAAAACTTGTTAGTAGGAACACACGTTCTCAAATTGCAGATAAAAGATAATTACTGAGTATAGCCTTTTAATTTTACAGGCCAAAGCCCTTTTCTCACTGGAGGCAGAAAGGAGAGGGAATGAAAGCTGTCAGGCTGCTGAGCAGATTCCATTGTGCTGTTCTTCAGGCACGTAGCACATGTGCAAGTGCATTTAGTGCAGTGTACTTCTGCTCTCAAAATATGCTGTTGTGTCCTGTCCTTGGTACAAATAGCCATGTTAATGTGCAAGGGAGACTGGGAATGCTTTGTTTGGTTTAGTTTATAATCTGACTCACATAAGCAATAGCAAAGTTCACAAGGGAAAATCCATAGTAATGTAGTACATGGTAGTAATAAGTGCATTGCTGGCAAGTGGGGCAGAGATTTAAGGGGACATGCTTCAACTACACCAGGACTTAAAGGTACTTACATTTTCATGTTCTCATTGGTACAGCTGGCATTTTTAAGTGCAAGCCTTGCTCTTTCGTTCCTCTTACATTTTATTTCCAGTGCCAGATAGCCTTGAAGAAGAAGGAAGCTGTCATGCTATCCTGTGTATTGCAGACACATCTTTCTTCCCCATGGGCTGCAGTAGTTTTACCCTGAGCTGGTCCTTCTAAACCTAATGATATAGTTGAGGGATTTTATTCATTTTCATTGTAACAAGAAGTGGTCTTAGCCTATGAACAGCAAATCCCAGCTACATGAGGGATGCAATAACAGAAAAGCCACCTTTTGCAAGTTTCTCAAATGTCTTTTAAAAAACAGTTTAATTATGCCCAGGTGGTTAGGCTGGTGGTAGTTCAGCAGTATCTTTTATGAGAATGGACTGTGCTGATACTCTTCTACATGGGAGGCTGGTGAGGGTTTATCCAAGGTCTGAATTTATAACACACTAATTCCTCTGCATTAACTCTCCACTTGGATATTGTTGATCTGCACCAAGTTGCCTCTGTGCATCACAGATAAATCTACTTTACACATATAAATATATTCCTAAAGCTACAAGTAAAAAATGCAAACTGAGAGTCCTCACATATAGTCTAGTTAAGAGTACTATAAATTCACACTATAACTCTAAATTTCTAGCTTCTACGGGCAAAGTAACGAGGCCTCAGGATTCACAGAGTTTGCTTTTTAGGTCACGATGATCAACAATACTAGATTTTTAAGAGTCATTTTTGTCTCTTTCTGTACTCTTTTCTAGTTGATTTGGAGACTGGTTTAAAGGAGCTTGCATATTCTGCCTTTGTCGGACATACGGAGTTTACAAATACAGGAACATCTTGTTGGGAGAAGAAAGGCAGGGATAGATGTCAAGTGAGAACTGTAAATCCAAGAGCAG
Organism: Chauna torquata; assembly: GCA_013399475.1. Classification (NCBI taxonomy): domain Eukaryota; kingdom Metazoa; phylum Chordata; class Aves; order Anseriformes; family Anhimidae; genus Chauna; species Chauna torquata. The sequence continues at coordinate 428,695 of VXAL01004479.1, forward strand.
AAATCAGGAGTGGTCTTGAATAATCAAAGTTAGTAAAAATTAAATCAGAAATTGGTTTCCAAAGTGGGGAGTGGACAGTGTAATCAATTCCACTAAGGATTTTTTTTCCTTTTTCAACTGATACAATTCAGTATACAAAAGTCAAATAGACTGGCAAAACATATTAATTTACTGACCAGCCTCTGAAGAAGAAAAGTAGGCATACAGATTTTATACTGAAGTCCATAAAGAAAATGGAGTTTCTATGTATCTAAATTTATATCTAATTTAGCTGTTAGTTCCTATTCAGACATTATTTCCTACACAAAAAGTGGTCTCGACACGTCTTTTTCCCTCTTTAAAATGCTTTTCTCTTCAGGTGCTGCTAAAACAGTTTTCCAGAGCTCTCTAGGGAGCCATCCAGGTGGGAAGGGGAATACGGCTTTTTTTAAATTATTATTTTGTTGTTGTTTTTATTTTTATTTTTTTTTAAATTCATATAACAGTGTAGCCAAGATGAATTGTTGTCAGTCACCTATGTGCATAGGAACTATCATCCTTTTTGCTATAGGACTATCACTTCCTTTAAAGATGAGCTGGAGTATATGCAGATACCTTTTAATAACAAAATTTCAGTCTAATGTTAACTCACAGCTCGTAACTTGCAAAATCATACTTAATTTATATTCCATATTTGAAGTAGAAGTAGAGCACTGACACTCTCAGATGTTTAAGATTAGATGTGTGCAAGTATGATGATTTTAATGGATTCATACAGTCCTAACGGTCAACTTATTTTTTTTATTAGATGTTTTTATTACGTCAGCCTCCCAGCAGTGCATCCCTGGGTGCAGTTACACACGCAACAATGTACCTGGTATTCTGCTTGTGCTGAAAGCACTGAAGAATTTATCGTACCACCAAACACACAGAGACCATATGGAGGTGGCAGGAGAATCGGTCTCACTCCCAGCCTCGTGTCCTGCCCCATATCCCACGTCCTCTGTGCTCGAAAACATCTTCTGTTTGCATCCAGGGCTGAGATCACCGCTTCTGCGTGTGATTTCACTGGTGACCCTTGTGCTGCTCACTCCCGGGTCTCCCTTGCCATTTCCTGGCTCCCATTCCATCTATCCTGTTCTGGCTCTGCCTGCCTCAAGAATCCACCCCCTTAACTTTCAGGCTCTGATATGCGCAGACCCTTTTGGCACGCAGGGTGCCAGCATGGCCGATTCTTTCTCCCTCCTCCCTTGGGCACGTGGGAGGGGGCTAAAGTCAGCCACAGCTCAGTCCCGCCAACAATCAGCAGCATCTTTTGTAAACAATACACATGGCAGGAAGATCTCATCCTAACCTAGGACATAAGCTAATTTTAATCTGTCCATCTTGGCCTAACACGTTTTTATTTCTGCCTTCTGATTTTGCGTGACCACAACAGTCATGTTTGACAACAAGTATATCCTTTATACCGTAATTCACTCAAAAGATGAAATAGGAGGAAGATTGCAATTTGAGCATATTAGTACATGTGTTTTAACATAGTCTGTCTTCAGCCAGGACTTTGCAGCTAGTAGAAAGAGGGCAAATAATGCTCAAAATGCATCAAATGGTCATAGTCAAACCTTGGTTTCTCCCTTTAGTGTTGTCTGTGACCAACAAGCACATATTTAAACATGACTGTCTCTTTCTGTAGCTGTACAGAACTGTTTAATATCGTGTTGCAAACACATTTTTTTAACTGATGTATTTCTCCAATCTAGATGTGGCCTTTGTGAATGCATTTTTTGCTTTCAGGGGTTTATTCTCTGTTAGGGAAAAACACGGTCCTGAATTCAGACAGCTGTTTACTGCTTTGCTTTTCACACCTTCAAGTGCAAGAAAGGGCTGGCATCTTGAGGAAGCAAGGACTGGCATGGGGCTGGTGCTGCCCCTGCCAAATAAAGAGGAAAATTCTGCATCCAGGGTTCTGTGTCTCTTGGAGGTGTTGGGACATCTCAGAGTACAACTGTGAGCAGCTACAGAATGGGACTTCAGCTGAGGGTACAGAGGTACTTAGGAAACCTGCAATGAAACAGGAGCTGTTAATCCAGATACCAAAGGTATCAAGATTTCAAAGGGAACTGAAACAATAATTAACACCAAGCAAGGAAAATCTGTATCTTTAACATACTTAATAAACTCATAACCAGAAAAAATTGTGAACATATCATCTCCTTTACTTTGTCAATTATTAAGTAACTATTGATCACAAATTTGTTTTAAATTTTTTATAGCAGTACAACTACATATAATGTTCCAGGTGTTATCACTATCTATTATCATAACTAAATTTTCACATAATCTGGAGCAGTTTTGTGAATAAATGGACCTGGTAATCTTCAGAGAGTTTCTGAACACTCAGCTGCATTTTGAGGGCAAGGCTTGGAGTACTTCACTCTCTTCCTCTCCACCCATCCCTACCATTGGTTAGCTGAGTTTTAATTGCAAAATGTTGTGGAATATGTTCATGTCTATATGTAAGACAAAAATGTATGCTTGCTTGGCGGTAGAAGAGTAAAATTCTTGTCACGTAGAGGACTTTGCTCACAGTAAGGTGGGGTGTAAATGTCCATCACGCAGTTGTGCAGCCACTCTCATTGGGAGCAGTTTGGGGAGGGTGTATGTTTGCACTCTGTTTGTGTGTCCAGCTTTGATGGGTTCACAGAGCTGACCAAAGGAGCTGAAGTAGCCAGTGCCCACAATGGGCATCTCCAGGGCTGCAATCTGAAACACTCGCATTATCTCCCCAGAGGAGATGTTCCACTCCATGAGTCTCTCCACGCTTGCTTAGTAGCTACAGTTTTGCTGGAAAGCTAGCTTCCTTCAGGCTGCTCGTCAGTTGTGATGAGGTTTTGATCCCTGCTGCCTATTTACTGTCTGACAGGGAGATGCCAAGTCCAAGCACAGGCTCCCTGTCCGGGGAGGACGAGGCATCTCTCGGAGGCAATTCGTCCTGTTCGTGTCTTTTTGGTGGCCTGAACAACCCTTTGGGGGTGGGCTTTTCCACAGCAGAGACAGCTTGGGTGAATAACTTACTTAGGCTAAGCATATAATTTCAAGAGACATAGCTAAGCTAAGTACCATAAAAGGAGTTAATATGCTGTAAATTCACAGCTCTCTTATACATTGGATCCCTTTTTCCTTAAAGGAGTTGCAGTTGTGATAATCATATCAGTGTGAGAACATTTTCATGACTTTTTTTTTATTTTTATTTTTTTAACGAAGAAGAGGAAGAAATAACCACCTAAAAGGAAGTAGTCTACCTTAAATACATTCACATTTCAGGTGGTGAATTAAGACTTTACTGAAGGACATACTTGAAGGGAATAAGGAACTTTTTTGTAGATGTCTGGAGTATTTTAATATTGCCAAATACTATGGTCAATGAGCCCACACATTTACCTCTCCATTTACTATGAACTTTTTGCTATCACTTATTAGAAATATTGAATAGAAACATACCTCTGATAAAGAACAGCAGGAGTATTTCACTTGTTAAGAACTAGTGGAAGGAGAAAGACTGCTCCTTATGCACTACAGTGCTGGTGTCTCTATCTTAACACCGCTTGCTGTGACAAGCAGGTGGCACAGTGTCCTGGTGGAGATGAATATTTGCACATGTGGGTCTAGCCAGCATTCCCAGACAGGTAAGATAGGTATCTGTTGGACTTGTACTCTACAGCTCCTAAAGAAGCATAAGTGACTTTCTAAAAGGAAAAAAAAAAAAGTAAAAAAACTGACATGTGTTTTTCCAAATACAGTGACATTGCATCAGTAGGTGTAAACCATCATGCACAAGCTGCTACTTGTAGATTTAGACTTGTAAGAAAAATTCTCCAAAAACTGTAAATTTGAGGACTGTGACGTGCAAATTTGCACTTGTTTCTAAAATCTTTCTGATTTTGATGCTTGTGACTCCTGGAAGAGAATGAGAATGGTAAACAAGGAAAGAAGCAGCAGCTTCGTGGAGTTGTGCAATAGGCTGCAATTTGGTCAGGAACCGATAAAGATCTGGAAACATTGTCAGTGCTGGTTAGAAAATTAGAGTGAGGAACAGCAAGAATCAGAAGGCTGGCTTGAAAAATCATGGTGCAAGTTGCTTTTTTTCCCCAGAGTCCACATGGCAGAAGACACTTCTAGAAGGATAATTAAGTCCCCAAACCCTGGCATTTTCGCAGGATACGCTGATCTTGTTAGCTTTTCCGACTCCGTTTGAGTTGCTGAACACTTTAAACAGAAGTCTTAGGTCACTTGGGAACTATGGATTTGTGTGTTTTGCAAGTACATTGAAGGCTATGAAGTCAACGGTTAAAAATATTTCAGTGCTCCAAATATGAACCTGATATCTAACCCGTTCTCTTTAAAACTTTTGTGAGTAAAGCTGAAGCTGGAAGGGAAGAGCTGTGTCCTCACAGAACTGTTTAAGGACAGGTGCTACGTGCTGTGCCCAAAGTACCACAGCTATCTTGGTTTCATCTATACCAACAGAGCTTAGAAGAAATTTTAGCCAAATAGTACCTTAGCAAAATGCAGTTTGACTAGAAAGAGTGGGAAATTTATGGGAACGTCGTGCCTGGTTGCAAATCTAGCGACAGCTGCTTGAATAGGAAATGAGAAAAATCTGGCTTGCTGACACCACATCTAGCTAGTCACCTAAGAAATGTTAAAGGCTGGAAATGGTTTGTGCCCCAGCCGCTACATACTCCAATTATAAACCATCACATAGACATCAGAATATGTAGGCAGAGGAAAAGCAGCTTTTTGATCAATTTAGTTTTGATTGTTAAGTAGTGTGACAGTAACAGTAAATACCAACGCAGGAAGAAGGAATGCTCCAGGTATTTATACACAGTATAAATCTTGTCTCTTGTTAATTCACTGTAGGGCAGCATTTCATATGTGGTCTAATCAGAATTTTTAATAGCTCTTTCTTTCAGTAGGGCCTGATTTTTAGTGAAAATTATGAGTTTTGGAGAACTGTGTCTGTAAGAGAACACAGTCACTCATCATCGTCTGTGGTGCCATGAGCCATATAGGGTTACCGAGGGGAAAAATTAACTTCTTTACCTGAGTTTCTTTAGTTTATAGGAAGCTCTCTTCTGGGAACTCGACGGTTTTATTGCAGTTCGCTGGTACGAGTTGTATCAAACTTGTGTGTTTGCTAGGAAAATAATGTCACCTATCCTGTCTGCTCCTGAAATTTGCTGTAATAATACTTATTTTTATTCTTGCTTTTAGAAAACCAGAAATCATGCTTGAACCGTCTAGTCAGAATCCATTCTTCTGCTCAGTTAATGTCAGTGGACTCTGTTTTCTGTGACCGAGTAGCAGACGTTTGGAGTCCTTGCCGTGTTGTGGAAGGCATTACGCGTGGGTGCGCTGCAGCATGTGCTACCGCCACTGTCCGCGTGCGCTGGCACGGCGTGCCCCAGCGTGGCGCGGAGGCTGTGCGGGTGCACAGTTCATGCAGGGGCATCTATTGAAAAGAATAAGTATTATTCCCTAAGGTCTCCAGTTAGTCACTACATTAACTGGTTTTATTGCTGTTAAAAGTGAAGACCCATTAGATTAATTTCAAAAAATGTTTCTCGTAATCCGTCTGATCGGCGCACTCGTACCTTTACCTCCTTCCTCTCTGTGCCCTGCTGAAATGCAATCTCCTTATCAATCCTAGACCACACTGGTTGGATTGCTCTTATTTATTGTGTTTTAATTTTGTCTTTCTAACAATTTATACAGCTATTCCCATTAAGGGTATGATTTGCATTTTGAAAGTTGGTTAGATGAAGTCCATGTAATAAATGGTAAATCTATTCCATGTTGTGATTTTTTGGAAAGCATTCAATGTTTTTTCTCCCTGTAAAGTGCTCTGTGGTGCTGGGATATCAGCCCAAACTTCCTCACATCTATTGAGTATCAGTCTTGAGGGATTTGTGGTTCAAGATCTAAAACTTCATAGTGCTTCACAGCAGCGAGTATGTGCAAATCAAGAGGCCCATTATTTGTCCAGTATAAACTCTTTTCTAGCTTCCTATCTATCTATCTATATATATTTTTTTTTACATAGACTGCTTGTAATTGTTAATATACCTCTTAAAGTAGGGACTTAAAATAATTATATTTAATTTTTTATCTCACAAAATTGTTTTAAGCTGGAGAAAACATTAAGCACTTTCTTCTTCCATTTTCATTGGTATCCTGACCATACTCAGAATTCTTATTTAAAATTGTTTTCTGAGAAGTTACAGCATAAAGCTCAACTTATGAGCTGTTGAAACCACTTTTAAGAGAATAATTCTCATGGAGATACACATTTCAATAACAATACTGACTTGTCTAACACCTACTCATGCATATATTCTGAGATGATACTATATTATCATGGACCTCTATTTAAGCTGCAATGGCATTGGTTTCACAGATGAAAAACTTACTGCTGGTATTATGGACTGACTGGTGTATATGTATGATGTAATTAATTACCATATGGATTTTGATGGTGCCACATGAAACTGTCGAACTGACAGGAACATTCCTAAAGTGAGAGCATAAATCTAACGTTTGCAAACATTGGATGTTTGGAAAGTAGACTGGATTGATTTTGGGGGATCAACGTGCACGCTTTCAGAACAGTCATAGTTTCAGGGAATGCAAGGCTAGTTCTGGGCTGTTCTGTAGAGTATCATGAAATGATTAGGCTGTACGTTTTGGAAACATTTTTTTAAGACATCCTGTAACACTTGGATGGGTGCAGCTGTCATCTGATTTTTTCTGGATTAAGTTTGGTCAAGAAAGAAGCTGCCTCATTTTCTGGTTGTCATTTGCCCAGGAAGTAAAAGCAAATTGTAATGAGGGAATCACAGCAGGAGAACCTCCTAACAAATGAGAAGCATATATTGACTGACAGCCAGCATGCCATTTCAGTGATAAATGTATTTTTATACACTCCTGTTCAAGGTCACTTTCTGCTGTCTTTGTATGTGGCCTGTCGAATCATGCAAGTCACATTTTAATACTGAGTAATAGTAATGGTTCATGCAAAATTATATTACCCTTAGATTAAAAATTAAGTTATATATGTTATTAAGTTAAAAATTTTAAGATATGTGCTTTGACTTTATCTTGATGTTATTGAGAAGCCACTTGAAGGACAGGAGGAAAATTAATTTAAAGATGCAAATATACTTTTTCTCAGTATAGTTCTGAAATTTTTACTGCAATTGTTATTATTACTTGAAGGAGCGCAGAAATTTAATTATTAAAAATACTGAAATTATTTTAACTTAATGCTATTTTAGATATTGCCACTAAATTGCTTGGAGAGTTGGGATTTTTTTTAAGTGTTCATGAAAGCCTTTGAAGGGGCATCTTGAAAGAATTTATTTTTGGTATGAAAAATGAGACAATATTTCAAGTGTCTTTTCAAGTGAAGCTGTCTAGTTTTGCTAACTATGTTTTTATAAAATGTCCTCAGTGTGTTCACACAGACCATGGTCTTGGAACATCTCATGTGCCTGGGCTTTGAAGGACAACTGAAAAAATGGAAAGAAAAGTTTTATTGGGCATGTTCTTGTTCAAAATGAGCTTAGACCGAAGTCAACTGTGTTCAGGAAAGGCTACGTTTAACATGGACTATGTACAGCATAGTCCTTCTGTACTTATATTGTAATTATACATTGTAAAATAGAAAGGAAAGAGAGAGTGGGGATGATCGTAAGATGGCAAAAAAAATAAAAGAAAAGAAATAGGGCAAGGCAAGCTCTAGCAGCTCCCGCGGCGAGAGGCTGGGGGACTGGTGCCTCCCCAGGGAGGCTGCGGCCGCCGGCAGGGACCAGCGCGGTGCCGGGGGCTCCGGTGCGGACTGGAAGGAGAAACTCGGTCAGGCTGCGTCGCACCAGGGGATGGCTGGAAACAAGTGCTGCTGCCTCCTCGGGTTTCTTAAACACAGAGGTCAGTATATCTATGAGATATGATTCAAGATTAATATACAACTTAGAAGTTCAACGGTTATTCAGAATCCGTCATATTTCTATAAAAAGCAGAATTAAAATATAGTAAAAAAAAAATTACATAAATCCTACTTATGTGGGGGCGTGTTAGTAGCTTATTTCTGATATATTTAGATGGTTCATTTTGGATGAACATCCATGAGTATAGCTCCATGGTGGTTAACATGCTTGCTGGTAATCTCCTAAAGAACAAGAGCTGCTAGATCGCAGAAACCTTTAGACTACAGGTTAATATTAAAGAGGCATAGCTATAGCAACCCACTGTTTGAATTGAAAGGTCAGTAACATAATGGCAAGCTGCTGACTTCCTGTCATCTGTTGGCAATGCCTAGTGTCCCCCTCCATTGTAGGTATGTTTCTTTAGTGTGTATATTCTGAAATAGGTAAACTTGTCACATGAAAAATACCAGTATTATGTGAAGAACCGTATAATAAAACAAGACAGATGTGCCCGCACCTAGGAAGGAATGCTGCTGCAAACAAAGATAAGATTCACAGTCTCTGAAGAAAAAAGAAAGATGGGTCCTGGGCATAGTACATCGCAGCCTTCCTAAGGTGCTGTTAATCTCTTCTGTGACTGAAACCAAGAGTAGTCGAGAGGGCGCAGCAATGGCTTCTTTACCTTTACAGCAGTCTTTGTAAGTATTTATTTGTATGTATTCACTTCATAGGTCTGCCATTTCTATCTTCATTTCAAAAACCGGTATTTATTTCTCCACACAGTTTGGGCTCTGAGTATGTTCTGCAGGTCTTTGTACCCTATGTTAGCATTAAAATTCAACTTCCAATTTTTAATTTAAATTTAAAAAAATAATAAAAAGAAAACTTTTGTTTGCGAGATATGGAATTACTCAGTGCATGCCACTGCCAGAGGAGACCACAAGGAGGTCTGTGCATGTCAGTAAGCACTGCTATCCTGTTTTTTCCTGTGTAGCTCATTTCTACTTGTTTGTTACATGATGCTAAAAAAAAAAAAAAAACTAAGAAAGATCTAACAGACATAGCTTTATCTTTTGATAAAATCTGTTCTAAACTTGCATTATTTTTAATTTAGTTCAGGGAGGAAGTAGAAGGAGAGTTACCTTTTTTTTTTTTTAATAGCACCATCAACGCCATTTTTTGCCAACTTATTTCAGTTGTTAGCTGTCTTTCATAAGGCTTTGCCTTTAGCATAGTGAGCTTTATATTTGTCATTTATTTACTTTCTATATTACGTTCTATTTAGGTGTGCTTTCTGGATAACACAGGTGCTTGCTATGGCAGAGGACCTCAGCTGGGCTGCTGAATTTGCCCATGGAGTCATTGTCAGTAACTCATCTCTGATCAGGGAAGGAGTTACAGAGTCCTCTCCTCCTTAATTTTCAAATAACCATTCCTTGTGCAGAGACCGTTTGTTTCCCATGCAAAAATTGGAACTGATATTTTCACACTGTTCCAAGTTAAAGCAGGCAGATCTTTTTAAGTATATTGTTTAGCTGTGGCAAACCTCGTTTTCTATGTTTTTCACATGAAGTGAAGTGTACACTGAAGTGTACTGGAAGTGTAGTGCTTCTGGGGGATGCAGTAGGCATGCTGCTTTCTCAGTGATTTTTTTTGTTTGTGTCCTTTTAGTTAAGGTACCCCCAGAGACTGGGGAGATAAATATCTAATAATAAACGTGGTAAAATATTGTTATGTCTCTATAGCAGTATATAAGTTACTTTATCAATTTAAAGTATGCATTTCAGTGTATTTATTAAAATAAAATTGCTGCAGTGATACAGTGCTTATTTTTTATGTCACCTTTAACAGAATAATGCAGTTCAGTGTAGAGTTTGCCAAATATTGGACTTAGAATTAGGTTGTCATAGCCTCAGTATATCATGTGTTAGAGGACTACAGCGGTGGCAGGTGCAGAAGTCAAATAGTCTCCCAGGAGCGTCCTCCCGTTAGAAAACAATTGGTTGGGCAGAGGGAAACTACAGGCAGCTGTACTTTGTCCCACCCTGTCTGCTGTTCAAAATTAAGACTATCTCCAAGCTAATAGTGCACAGATTTTTGCATGCTTTTTGTTGTGTACTAATATAACTGCTTCAGAGCAGAAAAACTGCAAATTGTCAGTGATTTAAAAGTAATGCCAAAGAAGCAGTGTTTTGCGATGCATTCTCTGCTGATGCACTACTATCGTAATCCGTTAATGCAGCGTTCAGCACGGCAGCAGAATGGTGCCAGTTGGGTAAGTCTGAACTCCAAATGTATGGGTGCAAGCAGAATATTTTGAATGAGCAGCAATAATTTGTTTTTGTTATGCTTATTCACTTGCCTAGGAAACGCAAGATGAGCATTGCAAAGTACACATTTAGATAGTGCACTAAAAAATAAATCTTGGCTTGAAAGGATTAGCATCAATTAGAAAAGCACTTGCTTTGAATAACAAAGCACATTAATTCCCTTAAGGATTGTACTTATTGGAACACATTTTCAGTCGTAAAAAGAGCAACAAGTGTGCTAGTACTATTGATTTTCCACCTTTGTATTACCAAAACATTTTTTATTGACAAGTATTACTTGCTTGTTAAGTGCTGCAGAGTTTGATGGGTCTAAACATTGGATCATCTAATTAATTGCCCTTTCAAATCTTCATCCTAAGCTGTAGCGATTACATTAAAGACATAGGTTTGGGTTCTATTTGACTTTACTCAACTTTTACGTGATAAGCAATAAATAAATGTATTAATGGATTCTTAACATAAGCCTAGGTTTAGGCGCAGCATGCTGTCTCGGTAGGTCTGTGTCTTTTAGTGTCCCGGAGCTGGCTTCAGGGGCACTACTTTTATTTTCACAGCCTAGTTTTTGTTGATGAATATTACAAAGTCTTTTTTCTCACATTTAAAGTCCTGCCAATTTGAAGTTGGCAGAGAGCCTCTTAATACAGAAAGAGCAGCTATTGTGTATTTTTCAAAGAAATAGTTTATGCGCTTGTTACTGATGTTTTCATTATGATAATCCAGTAGAAAATGATACTTTCAGAAAGAAAATTGCATGCGTTATTGTGAACTATGCAACAACAAACAAACAAAAAAACCCGCAAACACTAGAATCTGTATGTAGCCCTTTATTGGTTGGCCCTGCACTCAGTATTCACGTGTCGGTGGCTGCGTTTCTTTCTCCTCCTGCTCTCAGGGCTGGCAGAGCTCCCCAGCCACGCAGTGGGATGCCGCAAGCGGCCGGGGCAAGGCTGCTGCTGGTGGGAGATGTCCTAAAATCCTGCACCACTGGGTATCAAATGTGAGGGTAGGGGGGCTACCTGGCTTCGCCGATACTGGCATCTCCAAAGCATTAGAAAACACTTAACACAAACGCGTCCTACCGCGTAAAGCATCCACCTGTTTCTGCAGTTGTTGAACAGTAACGAGTGAGTACAGTCATGACTGTGACTGACCACAGGGTGCCTGAAATAATTTTTCATGGTGCTCGTGAGATGTTTATATGGTTGGATATTTCAAAAAGCAATTATTTAACACTCGTGAGACCCTGTGAGTCTGTAGGCATGGAGCGCGCCAGACGCATGGCTTGCGGTGCTGGCGCGGCGCAGCGGCACGGGCAGGTGCCCGGCCCCTCGGTGCTGCACCGCTGCCGCACAGCTGCCTGGAGCGCTGGTGGAGGGGGTGAGTGGCGGGGGTGAAACCGTCCCGAGCTAGGAGGCCGTTGCTTGGCCTTAGAAAGTCTTTTTGACGGCAAGGGATGTGCATCATGAATGTGTCGTTACCTGCTATGAAAAGCGTTTGAAATAATAAATCAGGCTCTGATCTGAGAAAGTACTAGCTACCTTCCAGTTGGCCTGTTCTGAAAAAAATCCCTTACGCTTCATCTGCAATGTAAGGTTTGAACTTTAATTAAATTTGTCATGGCAACAGTCCAGAGGACTTTCACTGCGTGCCTGCAGTTAAGTCAAGGTTGGACATAAATGATTGCTGGCTTGGAGGGAGAGGGGGCAACTTGGTGGGCTTCGTCAGGAGAGTCCCGCTCCTCTCCTTTGGTGCATTTGCTGAGCCGATGCACATGGATCCTGCATTGCAATGGAAACGTTTCTCTTGTTTGTTGGGGTAGAGGGGGCCGTTCAAAGGAAGCTGCTGTGTCTGCGGAATCGCAGCTGTAAAGGACGTGCCTGTATGGCTGTGCGTGGATGTAACCGTGGAGTCTGTGCTCTCGGGAAGGCTTTTACAAAACACTACTACATTCACATGCTATTTGAATGGAGTTTGTGGTCTCTCCTTACTATTTCTCTGCGTACAGTACCTTACAGCTATGCTAATTTAAAAAAACAAAAAAAAACAAAAACCGGTTAAAGACACATTTATGTTCGTATACCTGACAAAAGGCTTTGGTTTAAAAACTCAATTTGACAGGGAATTTGTTCATATGGTGATTTAATTCAGTTTTATTGGCTAAGCAGCTATTAGGACATTCAGAAGAAATCATCATGGTATTTCAAAGTGAGCTGTGTGTGCTCAAGTTCCACATGGTAGCAGACTTAGATGGTGTGCTTTCATGTTTCAGTTGGCCGGGGCACTTTGGTGCCCCAAGGAAAGGGCATTTTCCGCATGGAGCACGAGTCCCACGTGTGCAGTGGCGGGAGTGAATTTCTGTGCCAGTCTTTCATGTGTGCAGCAGTAGCTTGTGCAGTCACCCTGTCCTCCTCTGACCCCTAGGAACCAAACCCTGAAAAAGAGACCCTTGCTCTTCAGAGGTATTTGTCAATAAGCCTTACATAGATTGTGGGTGCTTTCTTAATTAGTGTCATACCTGAGACTCAAGACCTAAGATACAAATAAATGGTGAAACAGGAGGAAGAGGCTTCTGCACATAGTATTTACTTTTTACTGATTGTCATGGTCTACTCAAGTCTTCTAAAATTTTTTCTAGAAGTTCAGTGTTGCATTTGTGTTTACTTGAAAGTCTGTTCAGCACCGCTGTGGTGCCGAGTAACGAATGCTCTAAGTTACTGTTCTCTCCCCTCTTGCTAGACGATCCATGGCCATAAAGGGCCGATAACTGCGGTGGCTTTTGCTCCCGATGGCCGGTACCTCGCCACCTACTCCAACTCCGACAGCCACCTCTCCTTCTGGCAGGTAAGGACCATTACTGTGAGCCTGTGAGCATTTCAGCCTGCGTCTCCTGGAGGGTCAGTCACACCCCGTGTGTTTTCACACGGCTCAGATACACACTGCAGATACCTGCACGGATGGGTTACGGCACAGACACTTCTTGCAGCATGAGCTCTCCAGAGGCTTTCCCTTTTCCAATGCATTGCAATGCTATCTAGTCACCTCTGAGTTTGTTGTGCATGGTTGTTTTTCTGTTTTTTCAATGTGCAGATCTTTTTCTGTTATTGTTCCTACTTAAACATTCCTTGCCATTATCACCATATAAGGGATGAGGGCTAGTTTGCATGCAAATCAGTATGCAAACTTCAGGGCCAGCAAAGAGCATTCTCAAATGTTAAGCTTTCTCACATTTGATGTTTGAATCTGAGACTGTTGTAACAGTTCAGTTTCACACACCTAAAGCATCCACCCGGTAAGTTTTAGGACCATGTAGGAGACCCCCAACTATTTCCCAACAGGCAAGGACAGCTGCTTTTGCCGCCATTCTCTGTCCCATCTCTATCAGTAGGCATTTTTCTTCTCTGACTTCTAGAACCCGATAAATTTCCATAGAGGAAGACCTTCGTGACATTCCTCCGTTTTATTTGTTATTAAATGTGATGCAAAGCTATTAAGATGAACACTGGTCCCGTTACTGCTGTGCCCAAGCCCCTGTGCTCAGCAGACACAGCTGCTCCGCCTCGAGCCCATGTGCCGCGCTGTCAGGGAGCTGTGCTCGGCTGCACTGCACAGTGTGGAGCTGTCTTCCATTTCCATAATAATACTGAAAACAGGAAAGCTGAGAGAGAAACAATACAAAGAGGGTCTGAAACGGGAGAAACTGAGGATGAGGCCACCATTTTGTGAAGTATCTAGAGGGTTTTTTTTTGTTTTTAACTTATGAGCAGTCTTTGTGATCTCATGTCAGTAGGAATATTTTTTGTCAATTGTAGATAGATATACATGTAGCTTGGTGGGACAGATAAGCACAGAAGAGGCCTTTACTGCTGCCTGCATTCCCTAGGCAGGAATTTTTTCTTCCTTCACATTATTTTAGACTTAAAAACTGATCTGATCAAGCAATTTATGGAGACTATCAAAATTATTTAGATTTGTAGTAATCAGACTATAAAACAGAAGTCAGTATACCCATAACTACTAGTTAGTCTTTAACATATTTCCCTAGTTTTCTGATGCCATTCATTAGTTCTACAGGTGCCACAATAATTATTACATTATTATCCGTCAGTACATTGTATGCTTTCTGAAACAGTACATGAGAACAGCAAGAACCTTCATCCATTAGTTACATTTATTCAATTTAAGTACTCAGGGAAAATATGTAAGCAATCGGACCAGATCTTGTGAAATTTGCAGGAAAAAAAAATCAGGCACGTGTTTTAAATTGTGAGCTGCCACATTCTTCCAGGTGTATAAATGCTCACGTTAAAGTGGCTTTTACATAAAGAGTTAAATATAGCTACACATTTAGTTTTAAAATGTGACCTCGTGCACTAGTGATTTTTTTCCCTTCTGTGTTCTATTTGGCACTATTATTAATGCAGGAAAATCAGTAACATTAGTCATCTTAAAAGGGTTATTACTCAAGATGATTTAAATTGTGAAAATGTCAGTGGTGCTTGCATGCTCCCTGCTAGAGATGCCATGATTTACACTCTCTGACACCATTCTGCTGCTGAGAAGAGCCAGGAAAAAGTAATGGCTTGTACTTTGTCCTGATCAGAATTCAGAGCGTGGTATCGGCAGCAACACGCCTTCCCTGTCCCAGGGCTTGCCAGGGCTTCACGTGGCACAGCTCAGGGATGCAGCGAGTCAGTCATCTGCCTGTTCCCTGGAAATCCTAGGATTGCAGTGCATGAGGATGGGAAGGTTTTCCAGAGTGAAGAAGCGTTTTGGAAGGTGTAGAGTTTTGTGTGTCTCGCTGGGTTAGACCAGCAAATCTCATTTTTAAAAACATGGAGCTAGATGGCATACTTCAGCAGCAGCCGGCCTGCTTTCCAGAGAGTGTAACTCAGCAGATCTCTCCTGAATGGTTTATCGTCCAAAATATAATACAGCTCTTGCTGTTTGCTTTTTTGTTCACACCTATTATGATGATTGTTCTTTATTTTGCATATTTTCAGATCTAGTGTTTTATTTTGACAAAAATATTCTAGCATAAATATGGTCTTATTAACATTTCATGTTTCTCCTTAAATTTTGAATAAAATCCTTTAAAAGACACACAAATAAAGTAGAAGTGCTACTTTTCACAGTACTGAATAAGCTATATAATTTTCCTAGCTAGTTTATTGATTTAGATCTCACAATTCCATTTCAAAAAGATACAGTCAAGGAAAACGCTAATAAAAAAAAGGATATGGGACAAACAGTGAGATGAAGTGGTCAATGATTGCTGAACTTTTCTGAGTTCTGTGCATAGGAAGGAGATCTAACAGGTTCTTGACTGTAATTTATATTCCATTTAGTCATATACAGTCGTCACCTTTGTCTTGTCTTGGAGGGATGAAAGGGTACGTAGCTGTAAAAACGTTGCTCGCAATACCATGCAGTAGCATTCGCTTACGCCCAAGGTGCCTCTGTGAAGTCCCCACAGGAGAGCAGTGCCAGGTGCCGACTGACTTTATTCAGTCTTTCCTTTTGCTGAGTTTTGTGCTGTGGTCATTAGCACCACCAGGACCAGCGAGTGTGCTGCTGAACATCTCAGCTGCTCGTCCATCGAATGGCGTTGCTTGGCCCCAGTCTAATGAGACGTTAATTATGACTGGCGTGGGTGGGCTGGGCAGGGCCGAGGGGCCAGGCGGGTTTGCTGCTGGTGACCCCTCGCCGCTGGCTGTCTCCGCAGATGAACACGTCCCTGCTGGGCAGCATCGGCATGCTCAACTCGGCACCCCAGCTGCGCTGCATCAAGACCTACCAGGTGCCGCCTGTCCAGCCGGCCTCCCCGGGCTCGCACAACGCGCTGCGGCTGGCCCGCCTCATCTGGACCTCCAACCGAAACGTCATCCTCATGGCTCACGACGGCAAGGAGCACCGCTTCATGGTCTAGGGGAACCCGCCTGCGCTAGAAATACATTTCTGTTTCATACTCCGTTTAATTCTCCCTGTTTCTTTGTCTCTGTGCTCCGAACACCGGATCGCCCACCAGCGCTCCGTAGACTGTGGGGTGGGACCAGCCGGGCCAGCTCTGCGGCTCTGCCGGGCGGTTTTTCCTCACGGTGGGGAGAAGATGGCTTTTGGGGAGGTCCCGGTTGCTTGGCGCAACAGTGGCAGAAGACCCGGTGACACCGTGACGGCGCTCCGTGGCCAGGTCAGCGGCTGCGGGCGTCAGCCCAGCCTTCGAGGCTGGGCTGAACCCAGCCCCTCCTTCGCTGGGTGCCGAGCCCGTGCGGCAGCCTCACTAAACACGCTTGTCCTCGGGAGGCTCGCAGAACCTCAGTGTTTACCAAAAAGGCCGTGTTTACATGTACTTTCTTCTAGTGACCACTGAATGATTGCTGCGTGATGCGTCTTAGAGCTAGCCAGTTGGGTTTCTTAATGAGGGCCTAATTAAGTCGGGATCATGAGGAATTGAGTGTTCAGGAGTGAATGGCCTCTATTCCGAGCTGAAGGGTCATGTTTCCTCATAAAAAGACGAAGTTTTTGAGTGAATCAGAAGTGCTGCTGTGCTTAGTCATTGCTTGCTGTAGTCTGGAAGAAAGAATAACAATCCGCATGTAAATATAAAAAAATATCTCTAGGATGGAATAGCAGACTTGAACAAAGGAGTATTTATATATAAAGGTGTTTTTTGTTACCAGTGAAGGTATTTATTAAAAAAAAAAGAGAAAAAAAAAAAGCCTTTTCTTCCAAAAGCCGCTCCCATTTGTGCTGGATCCTGCGTGGAAGCTGGGCTGTGCACTTACGCCTTGCCCTGCTACGGCGGGGCTGCGGCAGAGTCACGGTTCATGGGTTGGCTTCACTGAGGGACCAAAGGGTGAAAACACAAGCACTGGAGGGAGACAGCACAAATGTCATTGGTGTTTAGCAATTCTGGCAAGAAGAATTATGAAAAATAGGTAAGTTATTTGAATGGATATATTGAATGGATATATATATATGAGAAACAATTTCTTCAGTAGGAATATTCCTATGTAATGTTAGCTGTGACTGTGTTTCCTTCTTACATATCTAATTTTGTGAAATATTTAATCGTGTGAAAGTATGCTGGTTTATGCTCACAGTAAAGAAAAAAATCTATAAAATACTATTTTATTTAAACATATTGATGTATATGTTTGTATAGCTTTTTCTTTGCCATTTTTGTCTGAAAAGCTCACAGAAATAAGAAGGCTGTCTTTACATGGTACAGTAAAAATGGTACTTATAAAATCCTCCCTTCCCCAAAAGGAATAAATTAATTTTTAAAATGGCTTCTAAATTTAAAAAGCATTGATTTTTTTTCTTTTATTTTAGGTGGTCTATGTAGTACACTGTACATGAAAGTGAAATTTACAGTCCAGAAGCTACATATCTGTTTGCTGTTTAAAAACAAAAATTAAAAAGTGCAAGAAATTAAGACCATTAGGAATGTTTAACACAAACTGCCATAAAATTTAAGCTTTTTATCTGGCGGGAATGTAGTGTATAGTTGAGAACTCTGTTGTAGAGTATCGGGGTCTTTTCTAAGTGAACTAATGCAACATGCATGTACATTGTGTTTATAAAGATATATACGTAACCTCAAAGATTAAGGAGAAAAAAAAAAAAGAGCTAACGGAGACTTTCCATCTGTAGACTGAAATGCTGTAACGCTAGGTTTAGGCATATGAGGAAGGCGTTAGGGTACACTGTAAGCATTCCCCCGTAGGTATTCCAGGATCCCATCAGTTACGTTAGGGTAGATGTCAAGGTACGTGTATGTGTTTACTTTCAAAAACAAAATGCTGCCCCAGTGGGAATGGTGGACCATAGCCCTCAAGTGATTTTCTTTGCGGTATAGTGAACAAACATCTTGAATTATATATGCATTAAAATGTTTGTTTTAAGCTGGAAGTGTAATGGATTTTCTTAAATGCGAAAGAGAGGTAGTCATTTTCCTCCCAGTCCTGAAAATCCGTTCAAGTGGCAAAAGCAGAGGCAGCGAAAGGTCCGACGGTGGAGGAGCGCGCTCAGCCTGGGCAGCCGGGCTGGGGCTGGGTCTGCCCTGCGGGTCTGCTCCCGCGGGCCGGGCGGGAGCGGCGCGGTCCTCCCCGGAAAGACCTTCCTTCCCATTTGCCTGGTTAAACACAAGCCCCTGCCTCAGTGACGTTGTCAGCCCTAGTCCTCAACTTCTTCACAGCCTCCATCGCTCAGCGCTGCGGTAGAATTTGTATTGTCATTCCGGTGTAAGCTTTTAGTGCTCTATTGATTTGTTAGTACTGTGTTTGGACTTGTCCTTGTAAATGCGGAGACGTATGTGGCTTCATTGGCAGTTTACAAGCGAAAGATGACATGATGAGACACCTGTATGAAAATGTTGTAATGATGGAAGTCACCGTGTATGGTAAATGATTGAAGTGTCTGCCTCTCAAGCAACTTCTTGAATCCACTCCCCATCTGCTCTGTGTGTTAAACGTCCTGGTGTAAATATGCTCGTGAAATAAAACTGAATTGTATTGAAGTGGTGGTGTTGTGGCATCAGCCTGATGGCATGCAAATAGTTTCCTGCTGCTGTTTATGAGCCAGCAATCTGAAGTTTTTTCACCATATAAGAAATTTATTTTTCCTTTGAGAATCAAAATAAGTGACATTCCCTCAGTCATGCTGAAGGGGCTTACAGCCCTCGGTGCACAAGATGAAGGTAGAAAGGTGCTGGGAATACAGTTCTCTTATCTCCCAAAACAATGCAGCTAAACCAAACAAAAGAGTTGTAGCCTTCCAGAAATTCATCAACACTGTGTTTACGAGGTGATACTTCCCTTGTCATCTGGTTCAGATTCCTCCAAAGAAAGTAATTGACACAAATTAAACACTGAGATTTCCTAGCATGGAGTGCAGTGTTGCTAAGTGTATTTAGTGTGCATTTGGGTTGGAGTTTCCAAATACACTTTTTTTTTTTTTAAATCGCAATCGCAATTGTTTTTGCCTGCAGGAGAAGCCTGAGCAACTCAGGGCTGGCAGAGGTGCGCACCACGATGTGCCCGTGCATCAGGCACGGGTCTGAATCGGGTCAGACATTGCCTAATAACCCTTCAAAACAAAACAAACAGAAGGGGAAAAAAAAAGGCAACACAAAGGAATTGAGTGAGTCCTCAGTTTTCCCAGTGCATGAATGTGTTAAAACATCGGTGGCCCCAGGGTTGTCTTAAAGGTAAAATGGACTCGGTAGCAGCTGTGCCGGTGATGCCGGCACAGATCCGGCACGGAGGGGCACGGTGCTGGCGGGGGCAAAGCCGGGCAGCACTGGGCGAACTTTCACCTTTCCCCTCGCTGGCTGACAGCAGAGCTGAGTGGTGAAAAATCAATACCTAGGAGCCAGGAGGGAAATATTTCCAACCTCTAACTAGAGAATGTATTTTGACAAGGCCAAGATAATCCAAGCTGCACAGGAGAAAGAGAAAAGAAGACTCATTTTTAAAGCTTGACACTTCAAGGTGTTTTTGTGCAACGGTTTAGAGAGCATCGATATGTACAAATACCAAAGGTCAAAAAGAAAAGCCAGAAGAATTTCAAAAATTAGATGTGCTGGTTTTTGCTGTTTACTTCCCAAAATATAAACTGTTTGACTTGTGCATAGATATGTTCAAATGTAGTGAACTCAGTGAGCTCAGAACTACAGCCTCCTCATCTAATAGAAATGAAAATATACCAGAGCCTATATTGTAGCTTAAGCAATTTGCCTTTAGAAAGTACGTGCCTATTTCCTGCTATATATCTGCATTCAGGGACATTAATTGTTTTTGATTTGGCATGATTGCATTTTGATGCAAAAAGATCAATATTTTTTTCATTTATGCAGCATCATTTTTTTGATAATTTAATATCTGGCTGCGCACTCGAGTGCTACACAAAATGGTCAAAAGCATCGCGGCCCTCCGTGCGCTGCTGCACCGGGGTTCTGCTGGCAGCCAGCAGGCTCTGCTCTGAGTCAGCTCTGACCGAGCTGCCGCGGCCACAACCCAGCGGCCGCCCGGAGCCACGCGTGCTGCCGGCACTTCGGGCGCTTCCGTGGCGCGGCCGCAAAGCAAGCGAGCGGGGCGGTGGGTTTGTCCTCAGCCAGAGCACCACCTGCGGTCGTGCCACCGACCCCGCTCTGGCTGAGACCCTGGGGCAGGGCAGCAGCCGGGGGGGACTGGGCCAGGAACGGCGTCCGCCCGGTGCCACAGCCGCACTGGCCGGGAGCACGAGTCCCCGTCCTGGTGCTAGGGGTAAAACCACAGCTTCCACTTAGAGGAGTAAAATCACATCACGGGTCATTTCGCCTGATGAACTCAATCCAGAGCAGTGTATAGGATTAAGACGTTGTGCTGGATTCTTCCGATGCTGATCCAAATTACGACCGTGCCCTGAAGTGCTGCGTAAAGCCAAGCAGCATCATGCCTAACCCTGGGAGAAGGAGGGAGGGTGTGCTACGCGCAGCCACGGATGGCAGTTTGAAGGTCAGACCAGGGTTCTTGTGGCAGTAGTGAGGGGCTGGCAGCCGGAGGTAAGGAGGGACAAGGACACGAGTACGAGGGGCAGGAGCAGAAGTGGTCACGGTACGAGTTGGAGCTGGCCGAGGGGTAGCACCGGTGCCTGGTCAGGACTGGGAGGGCCATCATTAGTGGCAGGGTGGCTACAGCGGCATTTCCAAGGGACTGGAGATGGATGGACAGACAGCTCTTGACACACAGGCACAGAGGCAGATGAGATCAAATGCAAAGGTGCTCTCTTCCAGCTTAAAAGAGCATGCATTAAGGCTGAGGGAGACGAGCCAATAAGAGAAAAGGTGGTGGAGATAAGGAGTGATGTACTTTTACATTATTAATTGCGTATGCGTGATTGTCTCCCAACTGTCACACGATACTCTGATGCAATAGCGATTGTGCGCTAATTAGCGGTATTTGGAGTAAGATACGGGAAATGAGAAGTCACTTGAGATTTATAGGGGAAAAAAAATGGAGAAACTATACCAGGCACTTCAGATTTGCTGCTTCTAGTCACGTGAGGCATGCGGGAGGACTCCCCCACCTGCCAGCGTCACGGCTGCTCTGCGGAGGCTCGTGGAGCACCTGCCCAAGGGCCTCTGCTGGTGCCCGTCCTGCTGCCGGCTGGGCCGGGGCGCTCCCGCACCTCGGCCGGGGCAAAGTTTCGTTCCAAGCGTGCGCGTTTGGCTTCTGTCCTCTTCAAAGTGTGTCAGTCATGCGTAAAAACAGAGCTATTTGAAGATGCAGATCACTGAGGTCAGTGCAAACTACATCAAATGTATTGATCAAAGATTTTTTCCAAACAGCGTAATGCTCCTGTTTTACATTGCCTGTGCGTCTTGCGGACCATCAGCATTCCGTGCAGCTGACTCAGAAATTCATCCAAGCGCATCTCGGTCTCCCCAGACAGACGCGGAGGGGCCCGTGAGCGCTGCTGCTGTCCGGGCGCCAGGACAGCACCGCGCCCTGGGGCAGCCAGGGCCCCGGGCTCGGCGTGGCTGGTGTTTGGCGGAGTTAGGGGACAGAGAGCCCCGCTCCTAACACGATGTGAAACGGGTGGAGAGGAGACGGTGCTCTTCATGAAGCAGATTAACTGTGAGGAAGGGTTAGCAGAGGCTAAGTCTGGGCTCGCTTTCGGGTGCATACTTCACTCTAAGGTCCCAGTCCGCTGATCACCAGGCAGGCACCTGCGTAGACCCGCCCTGTGTGGAGAGCCAGGCTTTCCTGTCTCTGCAGGGAGACGGATACAGCCAGGAAATCACCAGTGTTTTGGAGTGGGCGGAATTTGGTCTCAAAAAAGTGATTTTTGTAGCAAAATTTTGTAGCCAAAATACATGTTCAAATTAATGAGTCATACGCAAGTAAAGCATTGTGAATGGAAGACCTTTAACATGCCTAGCAGTAGCTTACATATTTAAAAGCCAATATACTAATAGCAGAAAGTGGATAGGACCCGGCGGTATTTTGTCCACTGGACACTGCAGGAACTTCCATTAGCAACAGATTTGCAGAAGAACCCAAACTCAAGTGCGTCTTCTGAACATCACCTCTGCCCACGCTGTGTTCCCCAGCCGCGGTACATTGGGTTACCCCGAACCTGCTGCCCAGATGCAGTTGCCAACTCATTGTGTTGCCTTCGTATCCACATTCAGGCATTCTCTTTATTCCTGTTACTGACTTTCCTTGCCTGCATGTGTTGCAGTCCTCTGACACAAACTTTGTCTTTTACAGTTTGAATATCTGACTTCATTGTGATAGTAGGTGGGATTCTAGGTGTTGATCACCACTTACTACTTTTCAAAGTGCAGCATGACTCAATTCACAAACTTTTAGAAATGCTTGCTGGAAAGCAGGGTTCTTGCAAGCTCTGGAAGCTGTACAAGTTACCTTTCCCTTCAGGAAAGCGTTCCTGGCCAGCTGCAGCCCTTCCGTCTCTCATTCTGCTTCTGATGCCATTGCACGTGTCCAGGAAACCACAACCAGTGATGTTCCTCTTCCTCCCCGTTTCCTTCTGCGTAGTCGTAGCAAGGTTTGCCACCTTCGGCATAAGGGAGCCTGTGCTGGAGCTTCAGCAAGCTGGTGGGCACTGAGGGGAGGAGGAGGCATCCGAGCACAGCTGCGGGGGGGCTGTCGCAGGTATCCTGCCCAGAATTTCAGGTCACAGGCTTGCAAAATTGCCACAACCCTTTGTGAACGCAGAAGACGCAACTGCGACTTGCACGTCCACTCTATAAGAAACTCAAGACTGTCTCACCTTGGAAATTAAACCTTTCAGGAGGTCCTTCCTACGAGTAAGGTCTTTGAGCATGAGTGGAAGGCATGCAAATTCTATAACATCTATGTCATTATTATTTCAAATCAGCGTTTTTTGGCATAATCTGTGGTACATTAACTCATAATAAAGTCACAAGTACCCAATACTGGGCACTGCTCTGCAGGGGCAGGGACAGCACTGCATGGAGTTTTGAGTGAGCAGAAGAGAAAGCAAAATAGGAGTTTCTTGTGTTTTCCAAAAAAAAGCTGTCCTGTCTGTGCCTGGCCTTTAGCAAGCACCACAGCTTTAACAATAATAATACTGTTCGTCTTAACAAAAATATCAGTAAAAATACGCATCAGGCAGTCCGAGCCTTCAGTGTGATAAATTGACACTTGATGGCAATAGTTGCCTGGAGTGCTCTTTGAACAGGAGGGCTCCTGGGGAACTTCCCTCTATCTCTGATGTCTGAAAATTAAAAATTAATCCTGTATGAAAAATTAAAAGGTGAAACTTTCTGCTGCAGCAGCATAGCTTTTTGAATGTTGATTTTGTTTTTAAAATGAAGGCGGAATGACATCTACGGGAAGATCACTGTTGGTTGTTACATTTAGAATATATGATTTTAATTGATTTCTGTAAATTGGAAACCAGTTTGCAAAGGACTGGAGTACCTTAAAATGTGGGGGTGGGGAGGGTAGATATTTATTTACTGAAGTAACTGATTTTAAACAGTCATTTATTCACTTCAGCATAGCTACTCCCAATTTACAATACAGTAAAAGAGAACTGCTGTTTTTATCATAAACATCTGCACATCTTGCAAGTTTAAATCTGATTTTCAAAAAAGTTTCTGACGTCCCCTCTTTGCTGTTCGGCGCGTCTCCTTGCTCTGCTCTCAGCGTAGTGCTCGGTGCCACCCTCTCGTGAGCCAGGGTGGTGGGATAGCTGTTGTGTCCCGGCATCTTGGGAAGGGCTGGCCACTGGGGAAAGCTGCTGCGTTTGGTCCACCTTGAGATTAGTCTGCCTCTGCGGTGGTCAAGCTAATGCTCAGTCAAATCTGAGTTTAACAAGCGTATTTCTTTACACGTTTTTCTAGAGCCAAGGGAGGAGAGGTTGAATGCAACACCGCTTTCATCAGTATTCGCATTCAGATCTCTCCTGGTACAAGTTTATTTTAAAAGACCCATTTCTTTATCTTCTGTATGGTCTAGGACCTCAAAGATGCCCTCAGCTGGACTGAGCACAAGGCTTCTGTCGTGGCAGTCTGGCTGGCTTTATCCTGGCAGTGCTCGCCAGTCTGATCTGCAGAGATACAGCCAGTGGGAAGATGCACAAGTGATACAGCTCTGAGTATGTGTAGATGGATTATCTGGGTGGTAGATTAATTGGGCCATGATTTCACAAGTATCTGAGGTCCCCCCCCCCCTTTTTTTTTTTTTTTTTTTTTTTTTTCTTCTTTTNATGCCCTCAGCTGGACTGAGCACAAGGCTTCTGTCGTGGCAGTCTGGCTGGCTTTATCCTGGCAGTGCTCGCCAGTCTGATCTGCAGAGATACAGCCAGTGGGAAGATGCACAAGTGATACAGCTCTGAGTATGTGTAGATGGATTATCTGGGTGGTAGATTAATTGGGCCATGATTTCACAAGTATCTGAGGTCCCCCCCCCCTTTTTTTTTTTTTTTAACTCTTTACTAGGCTGTGTTCCTACATCCCGGTTCATGCTGGGCATTACCTGTGTTTATCAGTTGAGAACTGGTAACACTCTGTTGTGGTTTAGCCCCTGCAGGCAGCTTAGTGCCACACAGCGGCTCACTCCCTGTCCCCAGGTGGGATGGGGAGANCCATGTGGTATGGAATGTCTCTTTGGCCAGTCTGGGTCACCTACCCTGGTCCTGTCCGCTCCCAGCTCCTTGTGCACCCCCAGCCTCCTCGCTGGCAGGGCAAAAAAAGAAGCAGGAAAGCCCTTGGCTCTGTGTGAACACTGCTCTGCAGCAACCAAAAACAGCACCACTATTTTCATCAGAAATCCAAAACACAGCATTGTGTGAGCCTCTACGAAGAAAATTAACTCTGTCCCAGCCAAAACCATGGCACAATGAGAGAAATACAGCAACTCTTTTGAAGCCTACTGGGGCCACCGGTGCCCAGGGCAGGCCAGCAGAGCGGAGCGTTTGAGGGGAATCCCACCTCATCCGAAATATGACAGTGGCTTTGTCCAAGGGCAGGGCCACTGCCCCACCGTCGGGCTGTGAGGACCAAGCTGTGTGAGCCAAAGAAAAAACATGTTTTTTCCCACAGCAGTGGTTGGCGTGACCATTGCTTCATGTTCATGGAAGCACATTTGCCTGCCGGCGTTTGGAGGGTCCTGTCTGGAGGCTGGGGAGAGGGGAGGCACTGAGCATCGCGCCTTCGCCCAAGGGACCAGTGCTGGTGCTGCAGCCTCAGGTCACTGTTAGTGCCCTTCCACTTCAGTGCCACACGTCAGTACCAGTGCTGCTGCAGCACACCAGAAGCTGCTCGTCCATTCCCTTGCTTTCAGAATAAACACCCAGGTCCCAAAAGGCCGACACAGTAAGTACCAGGATAACGCCGTACCAGTTTTTTATCGTCTTCCTTACCCTCTTGGCTCTAGAAGGCTGAATCTCAAATCAGTGAAATGCATGGTGGGCCCACCACCTGATTTATCCTTGCCTCCAAAGCGGGGTGTAATCTCTTCTGACTGCGTTAGTAATACCTGACATGAACATAACTGTTAATGAGTATCAAGGATACTGTATTGCAGCTGTCACTGCACCAGACTGCTTTTATGCTATACATTCTGAAATATTGTGGATCTTATTAAATAGTGCCATTTTTAAAATCATTTAAT
The DNA here is from genome assembly GCA_013399475.1 of Chauna torquata. Lineage (NCBI taxonomy): Eukaryota > Metazoa > Chordata > Aves > Anseriformes > Anhimidae > Chauna > Chauna torquata. The sequence continues at coordinate 454,639 of VXAL01004479.1, forward strand.
GCTCTGTGTCCAGCCCCAGCCCTCATGCCTTTCCACTGAAGGGTGTGGGGCGACACCATTTATAAATTTAGCCCGGATTGTAGGACGAATTACCTTTTTTCCGTTCAGGTTTCATTAGAAGGTGAAGTCTTCTCTAGCAGCCCGCAAGGACTGAGTAGCAGCACGCCATTAGGGCCAGTTTCCTGGCAATCCCAGTTCCTAACTGTGCCTAGGTGGTCAGTCCACTGGTGTCCCCGTGCTGGTGGGTGCAGGCTTCAGCCTGAGTCACCTCGAGACGTGCAGTGACAGAGGGGAAGGAGAAGAACTGAGGTGCTGGGGACGGGAGCCCCTGCAGTGCCGTGTGGGCTGCGCTGCAGGCAGGGGACAGCTCTGGGAGAAGGTGTTTTCTGCCTTTCTGCCTTGAAGGATAATGTTGACCCATTTGTAATTATCTTGCTACTCCAGGAGGATCTCAAAGGTTGATTTTATAATATTTCAAGACAGATGGTAATGAATTGCGATGAAATGCAAAGAAACATGGAGTCAAACAGGCAATGTTCAGCAATGCACAGCACCCCTACAAAATCATTAAAAATTCTGCTTGACAGAGAAGTAGATAAGATGTTAGGCTGTATATGGTCACTTCATTTGCAGTTTAGCCAGAAAGTGGATTAAAATTCATTTTAAAGCAATTACGGGTTTATTGCCGAAACAAATGCAGCTATTGTTCCATCAGCAGACAGACTGCACGGCTCAAAGAGAAGGAAAACCGGGAGGATCGTAAGCAGAACAAATTGAGGCCCCTGGAAGTTAAAGGCAGTGTGAGAAGGCAGCAAATGATCAGGAAGCCACTGCAAACTCTGTCAGAGGCTGCGCGTGGGTTGTGGAGTGAGCACCGGGTACACCGGGGCCAGAACCAAACCCCAGCGTGGTGCACCAAGGCCTGCAGAGCCATTTCCCTGCGCTCGCTGAGTTGGGTTTTTAAACCTAAATTGTAGGGTTTTTACGAGAGCAAGCTGCTAGCCCTCCTGCTAGCTCTGCCAAAACACTCAGGCCAGGCAAAATCATTTTAGCAAGTCATTCTTTTTCTGGAAAATGCTCTTCTGTGCAGCCAGGTTATTCACATAGTCCAGATGATGCAGGCAAGGAGCTCTCGCCATTGACACCAGCAGCAGAGACAAAACCAGAGGTGTGGGCTGAGATGTTTGCATGGCCCCAGGCTGGGCTGGGCAGTGGGAGACGGGAGCCCTCGTCCTTCTGCTTTGGAGAAGACACTCAGGCTGGAGTGTCCAGTGCAGCAGGGCAGGAGTGAAGCTGAACGGATATTTGAGCACTGGGTATGGCTAGAACAGTTCTGGGGGGAGGGACTGAAAATCACCCGCCCGAGGAAGCCCCCTGGCGCAGTGCTGGAGGTTCCCACGCCTCGGAAGGAGCGGGCAGCCCGCTCCGCGTTGTCCCCAGGCAGGGCAGAGGGCTCTGAGCCCGGGTGTCACGTCCAGGAGAGCCTGCTGGCTGGTGCACTGCAGCCAAAACAGGGAAAGGCTTCGCGCTGCTTCCGGAGATGCTCGCAGGGACCGCCAGCTACACGTGACTGGCACAGCACCCAAGCTTGCCCCTAGCAGGTATTTTTAGAAATCTTCCAGGCTTGCATCTGATGTAAAGGACGTGGCTTGTTCTCTCCCTTTCATACCACCCAACGAGCTGGTGGCGTGGCCAACGCCTTGCATGTGCTTAATGCACGCAGAAGCCAACAGCAGAACCCAGACGCGAGGTTTGCATGCCGTGTAATGAAGTCTTTCTGCAGATGCATGTTTTCCACAGTGCCAGCAGTGCTTCATCGTGTCTCTAGTTTTCTCTACACGCGCTCGCAGCTTTTCCCTGTTGGCATTTAAAAGTTTCCCTGCAGGGAGGTTCTGTAAAACCTCCACAGAGCAGGAGTCAGCGGGGGGACCTGCCCAGGAGCAGGGGACCTGAGCTCGGCCCCGCTGCTCGGGGCAGACCCCACGCCCGGTACCGAGCCCGTTCACCGCCTCCAGCCCGGGGCAGGGGCTCGCTCCCGCACCGCGCTGCCAAAGCGTGCGGCAGGCGCCAGTGAATGAACGCAGAGCCCGTGCGAGGCGGCCACGGGAAGGTGGAGCCGCCCCAGTGCCTGTGAGCGTCCCCTGGTGACAGGGGAAATATTTGTCTTTAGGTGGCCTGTTTGTTTGCTGTGAATATTTCTTTTTTCATCATTCCATTTTGCAGCCTGATGGGAAAACCGTTGAATTAAAGTAAACCTATTTAAAAGAGAAGTATTCATTGAAATATCAGGGGTAAGAGAAATTGTAAGTAGCTAAATAGCTTCTCCCTTAATGGAATAGTTACTGATTCGCTGATCCAGAAAAATCAGGTGATTTCACTTGCAGTGTTAATTCCCAGGCTTCTGGCAAAGTGGAAGACGTTTGGGAAGGCTGTGTGCGACAGAAGGGCTGCCCGTGCCGGCCGCGCTGGGGCAAGCCGTGCGTCCCCAGCTCTTGCAGGAGGGCAGACAGTGGGTAACCAACACGCAGATGGGGGCTGCCGCAGGACGGCTTCTATTTCATGGCCGGGCACAGCGGCTTTCCAGGTGCCGCAGAGAAGCTCAGCATGGGAGGTCTGGTTTGCAGCAAGAGGACCTCTTAATTAGGGAGTCCCCATTTACTGGCAAATGCCCCCCTGAAGCCCAGCTGCTATGATGAGAAGAGGCAGGTTTTGTTCACGTTCCAGGTGAGTCTGCCTATCCGGCGTGCTCATGTAAACCGTCTGCTTTGTATCTCCTGAAAGCAGAGATGAGATGTGATGGCTGTTTCCTGCTGGCTCTTCCAGTTTGGTTTAATGAAGTACATGAGCTTCGTTTTTCTGCTCATGTAGGATCCTATTAAAATAAGTATCATATCAAGCATCATGCAAGAGCTACAGGAACCTGATCTGAATGCTGTGCTCTCCACGTGCGCAGCCAAGCATCCAGCAGCTTTTGTTGCTGGCAGAAGCTTGCATTTACCACCGAGTCACTGCGAGCTCTCTTATGTGTGGCCGTGGCCGAGGAGCAGAGGGCATGGATGCTGCTGCAAACAGCCGGAGCCCAGGGTGCTGCGGGTGCTCTCGGACCCCGGTGCGAGCAGCGTGGGAGTGAGAGGAGACCCCGGACACGGGAGTGAGTCCATGCGGCCCTGCCTGGGGTGGGGGCACCTCCCTGCATGCTCCTGAGCAGCGGCGGGCAGCGTCCCTGCTGCCAATTCTGTCAAAACAGCTTTTCCTTCTCTTTCACTCATTTTCTCCCCATCCTTCCTCAAAAGGAGGAGAGCGGAGGAAGTGGCGCGGTCACAACTCTCAGGGCAAGGCGTCACTAAAAGGCAGCGAGGGTCAGCGGGTGGCACCCACCCGGCCACGCACCGCTCCACGCGCGTCTGCCAGCACGCGCGCAGCGCTGGGTCAGCATGGTTTAATCACACAGAGCTATTTTAAAGAGCGAAGCGGACCAGACCCAGATTAGAAGCTAACCTGACACGAAGGCAATCAAAGTTATCAGCAAACCATTAAATTGCTTCCAGAAATAAAGCCGTGCTGCTCTCGGCAGGCGGAGAGGAGTGGTGGTGGTTCTTCCCCGCCATGCCCGGGGGAGCAGCCCTCCGCTACAGCCAGCGCCGGGAGCGGGGAGCGGGGAGCAGGACGCGGCCCCGGCGGGCAGCAGCGGGCAGCAGCCGCCGTGCGGCGGAGCTTGAAGCGCGGTGCGTCCCGGCTTTGCCGTCGCTACGCCGAGCAAGGTGCCCCGCTGCTCTGGACGTAGTGCCCGGCCCTGCGCTGCAGCCAAGAGGTTATCAAGCCCTTCAGGGTGAGACGCTCTGTTTGTTTTAAATCCCTAAAGCTAAAAATGCGCCGGTGTGTCGAGGCGAGCTGGTGGACGCTCGTTTTGTCAGAGCCGCTGCCTCTGTCTGTTCTCCCCGGCGGCAGCGTGGGCTGCTGTCCTGCGTGTGCGCCAGGGCCTGAAGGGAGCAACGGCTGAAAGCCACAGGAAGGAGGGCTGAGGCGGGGTGATTTCAGCCCGTCTCGGCCACTGCAGCGCTCCGCTTCCACGAGAGACCCTACGTGAGCTCCATTGATCATTCATAGGATGTCAGGTGGCTTACAGATGGGAACACGAGCCTATTGATTTTTACTAGCTTGCTAAAAATTGAAAAGGGGGGAGCAAAAACCCTTAAAAAGCTGACATTTAAGCATTGTTTTCTAACCAGTAATTCCCCAACACCAGTTTGTTTTAAAGGAAACAGAATATTTGCATCTGTGTCTTTTGCGAGACCGAGGAGCAGCACCGAATGACGTTTATTTCACAGGGCAGGGCATCTGGTGAGTTGCGAGAGACAAAAACAAATAAAACCAAGAGCCGAAACCTAAACCCAATCTTTTAAAAGCTCCATAAGTGAAATGAATTCAACCAACTCTAAATGGCAACAGTTACACTACGGAATATCTACAGGGTTTGTAATCAAAGGGAGAGCAGCAAGATGAGTTCCCATCAAGTGCATTGACTTGGAAAATGGGGAAAGTTTAGGGTCAGGCGTACGTATTCTCGGGGGAATGCTTACCATGGAAAACTGGAAGCAGAGAGGGCTTCAGACAACGCCACCATGATTACTTGTTTCAGTGTCAATTTTCTGTACTTTTCAGTTTACTGAAGACATACACCTGCTCATAAAGTATTGTAGAGCTCTGGCTGTGGGCGAGGGATTTTTTCTTTCCATGAGCCAAATATTAATTATCAAAGCTGGCACAACCCTCGCTGTGGTTACTGTGAGTACTCCACCCCACGGTTAATGCGAGCACATTGCGCCATCCATGGATAAATTAAACAAAACCATTGCTCAGTGTTCTCATTTTCCTTGCTTGTATCTCGGTATTGTTTTTCCTGCAGAAGAGATACTTTGACTATGTACAGTAACTCATCTTCACATATAAGCCTGCAGGTAAGGCTAATATCAACTCCCTAATGGCCTGCTGTCTTACAAATGATATAAGATATTTGGAAGGAGCATAAATGGGACGCATGAATTTGGAACCACAAACCACCTATCAGGGACATCTTATTTATTCGCTCTGCTATGACGAGTAATTATTCTGTTTGGGAGGGAATAATCATTCAGGTTTTGTCACCTGCCTTTCACACCTCTCGCAGACGTTCAATACCACAATCCCTCATGAACCTGCAATGCATGGCTTAGTCAAGGTTGTCTCAGCAATTTGGGAAGAAATTGCCTTTCCTGTGGCTTCAGACAGAAGCTCTGGTATCAAGAGGATGCACAAAAAATAATATGCAGGAAAAACAACCGCATTGTGCAATCTTTCATTGTTTTAAAAGAGATTAGCCTAAACGTTGAGTTCTTCTTCCAGATTTGTGCTGGTTTCTTTTCCAGAACTTGTACAGTCATTCATCAGAGGCTGTTTTGGCACAACGAAAAATAAGCCCCAGCCCTACCTTTTTAAATGAGCAGAATTCAAGCAAAGGGCTGTGCTAGAAAATGTGCCATAACCCCTCCTCAAGTGTGTCCAGGTTTATTTTGCACAAGGTAATGTCAGCTTTGAATTATGTAGGTGAGGGACAATACAAGTAATTACAACTGATGTCAGTACAGCAGCTGACAATGTGCCGCAAGCAAGGTATATGCGGCACCACATGATCAGCTTCCAAATTCCGTCCTTGCTCGGCCAGGCTTTCCTGACGGGCAAGTAAAGCCCTGCGCCAGGAAAGCAGCACGCTGGTCCGCGTGGCGCGGGCGCCTGGCTGCCCGGGTCGCGTGCGCGCGTCTCCGGCACCCTCCAAGATCTGCGATGCTGAGAGTCGCTTTCTTCCATTTCATGTTTTCAGGAGCCCGTCTTGCGAGGCAGCCTACAGGAAGGCTTTCCTGGGCAACACCTACCGAGATTTATGAAAGCATTGTTCACAAAACAATGGTCCCACGTTTCGTTCTGTCCTGAGGGAGGCAACGTGTGGTGCCGAAGGTCGTGGTTTCGAGGTCAGAGGTCTGAGTCACGAGGGATTAAAAGAGATTAAATATCTTCTTCTCCAAAACTGCACGTTTGGATAATTAATTGCTCCCTGAACATGGAAGCTTTAAATGATTGTCCTCCATAGATGCCAGATTCATTCCCCTTCTCTCGTTATTTGTCTCTGCATGGGAAAGCACAAGGGGCTGTTAAAAATACTTGTCTTTTTGTAAAAAGCTGTCAGCGTTATTCAGAACAGGGGCTGACTCTAACAAAGTTAACACTTTGCTAATTAAGCTTACTTGATTTTCCAGGTAAGCAAACACTACATTCCTGGGGAGGAATCGCATCCTCGGGGATCGGCCAACGCGGCCGCACTGGGCGTGAGCTCTGCGGCGGTGGCGGTTGCTGCTCGCTGGCTGTGCCCCGCCGGCACCAGTGCTGCCACGGGTTTAAACACACATTGAAATTAATCTGCTGGATAAAACCTTTTCTTCATGGTCTTTCATTAATCACCCATCCTTCCCATATTTCCTTGTAGGAAAATAGATTTTTAAACCTCTCAGATGTGGTTTGTGGGATTCATTTTGTGCCTTTTCTGTCTGATCTGCGCTGCCAGGGAGGAGGCAGACAATTAACTGATGGTTTAAAAATGCAGAGCACTCATTACCGTACTCAGCTAATAGATGTGAATTATGTAACTGCTGGATGTGCTTAGGGTATTAAATATAGATTTTTATTTCTGGATATTAGGTTTCCCAGCAAGGCAAGCAATTGACACGGATGAAAATTCAGTTCCCAGTCGTGTGAAAAATAGGTAGCTGTGAAATCTGGGCCCAAATTTGGAGGAAAAAAAAAAAAAGAACAACCAGTGGTTAATCTGGCACTAGAAAGCTGCATTTGCTTTTTCCCAGACCCACCAGACCTGCATCACTTGGTGTACCGGGACCTCCGCAGAGGAAAACTGGCTGCCAAAAGGCGAGCCCATGGCAGGCTGCGTAAGCCCGGCCACTTTGCCGTGCCCTGGCTGCGTTTGTGCCAGCGGGGCCCGGCCCCCCCCGGAGCGGGTCCCTCCCGCGTGAGTTTCCGAGCCGGGGGCCGCTGGGCACCCTGCCCGCACCGGCCGTGGTCGATCAGCGCGCCGGGGCCACCAGGGCTGGGCTGCGGCCGCGGGTGATGGGGACGGGCTGGTCTGCGAGCAGGGGGGCTGCCGTCTTCTGGCAAGTGTCTGAATTAGGCAGTTTCTAGGCTGAAGGCTGTAATTTACAGCTAAACGCCCCAATTTAGTGCTCTCAATTTATCCACCCCTCTTTCTGGGTTAATCTAAATCCTGCACGGCTTTAACTCCCACACCAAATGCCGTCTGCTCTTCTATGCAGGGCCCCAGGGGGCACGGCAGCAGCGTGACGGAGACGGGGACTTGACCCTAGGGCCACCTTCTAGGGTGACAGCAGAGCTGATGCAAGTGACGTGCCCCAAGCAGCAGGCTGGCTTTCACATACAGGCTGGGTGGGCAGGGGCCTCCGGGTCCCTGGGCCCCCCCCCGCCCCAGCAGGGCTGCCCCGAGCAGGGTGCCCAGCACCACCTCCAGGCGGCTGCTGGAGATCCCCAAGGAGGAGACCCCAGCCCCTCTCTGGGCAGCCCGTGCCAGGGCCCCGGCACCCGCCCGGCACAGAAGTGCTGCCCGGTGCTCAGAGGGGGCCTCTGGGCTCCAGGGTGTGCCCGGTGCCCCTGGTCCTGGCCCCGTCCTCTCCGCACCTCCCCGCGGGCACTGACGGACACGGGTGAGATCCCCCGGAGCCTCCTCTTCTCCAGGCTGAGCCGCCCCAGCTCCCAGCCTCTCCTCACAGGGAGCTCCAGGCCCTGCAGCATCCCGGTGGCCCTGGGCTGGACTCCCTCCGGTACCTCCATGTCTCTCTCAGCAGGATGGGCTTGGGCTCAGCACAGGTTGTCTGCCCAGTACAACCACCAGCAACGTTCCTCAGGCACTTCCTCTGCTTCCCCAACCTCCCAGGGCTCCCCGCCTGCTGCCCCGCAGCAGCCGCCCTCCCTCAGCCCGGCAGACGTGATCCGGCAAACGTAACACGGCGGAGGGGGAGGCAAGGCTGGGCACGGAGCAGGAACGACAGCCGCGGGAGAGTTGACTCATCTGTTTGCAGCGCTAATGGAGAAGACCACAATTACTGTCACGGCTTCAGAGGGACTCCTTAGCAACATTTTAACATCTGTTTAAGAGAGAGGTTGCATTGGAAGTAACATCTTGGGTGTGAGGCAAAACAAAGCTAAATGGTGATAACGAGGGTGCCAGAACCAGCATAACAGAGCAGCTCTGCAGCAGACCGCAGTGTGTCCACCCGGACCCTGGAAGCACCAGACAGAGCTCTGTGGAAAAGTGCCCTCCGCGAGGTCGCCCACCCACAGCAGCGGACGTGGGAAAACCTGGATCGGCAGAGAAGAAAACTCAGACCATCCCGTCTGCTCCACGGCACGCGAGCACAACCCCAGCACCCATCTCCTCGGGGCGTGCAGGTGGTTAGCGAGGACGCTGCACCCTGCGGTCGGCTGTCCTGTGCTGTGCTGGCATCCACAGTAGTAGCATCGATTGTTTTCTGGACAAGAAAAATACTTTTGGAAAACTTCAAATGAAAGAAGAGCCATCTGCAGCTCTGTGCTAACTCTGGTGTGGGTGAGCCCACAGGAGCTGCTTACATTTTGCCCCCAGCGCCTGTGGGGCAGCTCGTGGAGCCAAGCAGCCGCGAGGTGACGGCGGCATCCAAGGTGTCGGGAGCGGTTTTGTTGCTCCTCTACCAGATCCAGTGCTGTAAACCCCGCGCCGGGGATTCCCATGTCGTCCCCTGCACCCGGCTGCGGCTGCACAACTGCCCAGCCCTGGGCTCAGCCACGACTGAGCACCTGCGTGCCTGTGCTCCCCAGCACGCGCCCCACCGGGCACGCCTTATGGGGACAGTCCCCCTCCTGAACCCCTCATTTATAGCGGTGTGTGGACGGTGGGGGCGGCTTTGTGTACAGATGTGCACGTGCACACTTTGCACACGTGCGTATGACACGCAGGCAGTGTGGGACCAGGCGGGTGCCGTGGCTCACGCGGGCTCACCAGCAGCACGGGCACAGCAGTGCCGGGCACGGGTTGCACGCTGGCGAAACGCTCTGAGTACGAAATCACACGCTGGTGCTGGTTACACTGCGATCGGTTGACGCACAAACGTCGGGGTCAAGGGAGGAAAAACTTCCAGTAAAACATGCCGCCAGGGCCCGCGGGGAGGGGACGTGAGAGGAGGGAGAGCTTCACTCCCTAACGAACCGGGGAGCGATTAGCCGTCTGCCACTTACGGGAAGGGCATCTGCTGTGCCAAGCCGGCGCGTTATCAAGCAGTCTTTAATTTGCCAGGAGTGTCAGAGCAGCCCTGCTCAGGGGATGAATGTGCTGGGGGTGACTGAGGGGACCCCTGGGACCGGCAGAGGGAGGGGAGCGGGTGCTGGGGCAGGGAGGGTTTGCTGCCTTTGCTGCCAGCTGGCCTCGGCTGGTTCCCACCCACCACGTTCCTGCCCCATTTCCATTCCTGCAAAGTAAAGCTAAAATTGCATTTTCTAGAGAAAAAAAAAAAAAAAGGAAAGGAAAGCTTTCTGGAGCAAAAAATTGGTCTGGGGCTATGGAGAAGCTCTGCTTATTTTCTGCATCCGTGAGCCTTTGCCAGACATATGCCCCTTAGCAACAGAGGCGGGCCGTGCTTTGGGCTTGGCATCACCCGTGGTGGGCATAAAGGGGGAAAGCCCCGACGGTGCCGGTAGAGATGGTCCTGAGGTAAAAGCCATGGTTCCAGCCCTGCAAAAACATGCACCTTTTCACAGAATCACAGGGTCATAGAGTATCCTGAGTGGGAAGGGACCCACAAGGATCATCGAGTCCAACTCCTGGCTCCACACAGAACCACCCAAAAATCACACCGTGTGTCTGAGAGCGTTGTCCAAACACTCTTTGAACTCTGGCAGGCTCGGTGCCGTGACCACCACCCCGGGGAGCTTGTTCCAGGGCCCGACCACCCTCTCGATGAAGAGCCTCCTCCCAACATCCAATCTGAAATACTGAAATTTTGAAATACAGAAGTGGGTTGAAGCGGCCGGCGGTGAACTGAGTGCCCGAGGGCAGGGGCGAGAATGCCCGCCCTGCCGTGCCCCGTGAAACACTTGCTCTCCCACGGGGGTGCTGAGGGAGCGGGTTGGGGCTCAGCCGGGGCCCGCGCTGGCCGTCCTGCCCCGTCCCCGCGTGCCCGGCCCGGCGGGGGCACCGCCACCACCCATGCTCCTCTTGGCCGCTCTCCAGCTTCTGTTCGGTAAAGTGTTCGAGCTTATCCATGGAAAAGCTGTAACTGGCGGTGGGATAGCCACAAATTTGAGTTCTGATTCATTGAAATCAAGTGCTCTGCGTACCAGAGGCTGGTAGGACTGGCTGTCCTTCAGCTTCGCCGCTCATGGACATAGTCGGAGGGCAATGGCACAGAAAACAGAGTCCGGAGAATCCCCTTGCGTTGTTAAGTACTGGGGAGATGTCAGACTCAGTGTGAGACAGAATACGAGACCCAGATGTCCTGCAGAGAGCAAAAGGCAAAAGAAGAAATGTAGAGGCTAAGGAGCCAAACAGCAAAAAAGAGAGAGGAGAGGCTACAGAGAGCGGCACAACAGCAGCAGCTACAAGCTGGGGAGAAAACGGAATTGTGCCCGATTACTGGAAGCAGGGTTAGAGGTACATTTGCAGAAGAAATGACATCTGGAAGCAAACCTTGCGTAAGCAGGACCTGAGGAAATGCAGCTCCAAAGCATTTGTGAGTAATACTGCTTTTTAATTTCTCCGTGTTTAAAAGGTGTGTAAAGAATAGATCATACAGTCTTGCAAATAAATAGATGAAACTGTACATAATTAACTGCTGGTTACAGGTTTCTTATAGCTGCTATCAGTGCATAAGGACTGTTTGTTTCTTATGAAGTGGCACTGCAAAGCACTGTGAAACACGGCAGGGTGGCATGTGGTGAATTTTAATGCAGAATGACAGTTCAGCAGGAAACATCCCCCGCCCAGGCTCAGGAAAGGTATCCACAGACTGGCTGGGGTTGGAAGGGAGCTCTTGCTCCAGCAGGGCCGCCCCAAGCAGGGTGCCCAGCACCACCTCCAGGCAGCTGCTGGAGATCCCCGAGAAGACCCCAGCCCCTCTCTGGGCAGCCCGTGCCAGGGCTTCACATCCTTCACAGCACACTTTTTCTTATGCTTAAATGGAAGGTCCCATGTTTCAGTTTGTGCCCCTTGTCCTTCTCCGGATACCCCGGAGAAGAGCCTGGCTCCCTCATCTTCACTCCCTCCCACCCAGCATCTGTACGCATTGACAAGATCCCCCTGAGCCTTGGTCTCTCCAGGCTGAACAGTCCCAGCGCTCTCAGCCTCTCCTCCCTTGGGAGATGCTCCAGGCCCTGAATCATCTCCGTAGCCCCGGCTACGCTCACTCCTGGAAATCCATGCCTCTCTTGTCCCGGTGAGCGCAGCACTGGTCCCAGCACCAGGTGCGGCCTCACCAGGCTGAGCAGAGGGCAGCATCGCCTCCCCCCGCCCGCTGTGATGCTCCTGACACAGCCCAGCAGCCACCCTTGCCATGGGGCCTCCACAGCATATATAGCACAGAAGTGACATTTTAAAATCCTAGGTGGCCCGAGACCAGCTCTGATCTTGACAGCTAGGGCTGGCTGACATCCTACTCAGAGCAATGCTTTCAGATGTTGGCAACAGATTTTTCACCCATTGTTTCCTTCTCTGCCGAGGTCCTCTCCCTCCCACATCCTTCCTGAACCCAGAAATATTCTACTAGAGTTGATTTTTCAGTCCAGTACTTCACTGACCATCTACATTTGTTCTGGAAATGGTTCTAGGTTGTTTTTGATGTTGGTTGCTAACTGCTCAAGAAGTCCTGAGACAAGTGGTCAGTGTGACTGGTCTGACTCGCTTGAAATGCCTGAGCTTGCAAAGCCCGGAGCCAGGCTGTGCCCCTTACTGAAGACTGGTGAGGTCTGTGCCATTGGGAGGTTTGGCTTTGCAGAGGGAGGGTGTAAGAGATGCAGAAGAACTGCCTCAAGAACCTGGGTCTGCAGTGATAAGTGGGACCAGGTGTTAAAACAAAACAAAACAAAACCTGGCAAGGAGAAAGAAGCAGCCAAAGATCCAACAGAGCTGGGAAACACACAAGACTTGGGATCAGAGCTGAGAAAGAACAGCACACAGACTTGCACATGCCATGACAACCAGGATGAGTCAGGAGAGCATGTCACCAGAGGAAAGATGCAGGGAGCACTTTGCAAAGGTCTGTGAGCCTCCTGCAACAGGAAAAATGATGTTACAGCAGTTACAACACCATTAGCCAGGAGGACTCACAGCTGTATACAGCTGCGGCAGCAGACAAAATGGATTGTCGCTCCGAAAGGAAATGGATCACGCATTCATTTCAACTGGGACGCAGATGCACGGCCAGCAGGTTGGTAGGAACAGCAGTAATATGAAAGGAAACGTAGGTAGTCTGAGGTAAACAGACGGATAGCTCTCACCTCGCGGTGGTGATTCCAGCTAACTGAGAGTATGAACAAATCCAAACAGGAAGGTCGAAACTTCCTGCTCCAGGACAAAAATCAGCATGGGAGCCAAGGAGGTGGCGTGTTGGCGTGCCTGACTGTTGGCGTGTTGGTGCGTGCCAGTGTGTTGGTACACGCTGCCACTGCAAGGAGACAGAGCAGACCCTTTCCTTAGCTGCGTCCCAAGGCAAGCGCAATAAACGTGTCAGGAGCAGGCCCTCCCCACCGCTCACAGGCAGAGAGACCTGCTGCGGCGTGACCAGAGTCAATTACTTTCTATGCTGGTGCTCCGGAGTTGTATCATAAACCGCCAGTGCCACCATGGTGACCCACGACGGCTTTAACAGCGTTATTTACTGCCTGGTCGGTGCCCTCCGTTGGTCAGGAGCTGGGGTCTGCGTCCATCCCCTACGTTCATTCATTCCGAAACCCAGAGCATGAGGTGGAACCGAGGGTTATTTCCCCCCGCCGCAGGAAGGCTGAACGGCCGTCAGTTCATGCTAAGCGGGGCAGGTTCCAGGTGATAACACCTGATGCGCGGGGAGGAGAAGAGCGGCAGAGCTTGCCCTCCGCCCACGCGGACCAAGCCGCAGTGAGCCGTGAGCCGTGAGCCGAGCGGGGCTGCCGCGCCGGAGCTGGCCCCGAGCCGCCTCCTGCTGCGGGGGTCCCTGGGCAGCTGCAGAGCACGGGGCCATGGGGCTCTCCGGGAGCCAGGGCAGGATTTAAAGGTGAAGCTGCTGCTGCCTCCCGTGCTCACCACCCCACACCCGTGGAGGACGTCTTTCAAGAGAGCACGGTGCGGAGCATCCCCCTCGCTCGGCTGCAAAGGCACCAAAAAAATGAAATTGTTTTAATTTAGTTACCACACTTCTGTCCCAGCTGTATTAGCTAGCACTTGTTGCTGCCTGTCCACAGTTTTAGACGGGAGAGGGAGTCAGCATCCAGCCAGGGCAAGTCTCCCTTTGACTTCAGCGCTTACCACAGCCAACGGACCCGGTTTCAAGCAGGACATGAAGCTCGAAGGATCTGTCACACAGTGATCTCCAGTCACGCGAGTCACACTGTGGCCAGGGCTGCCCTGGGAAGACAGGAGCAGCCAAAAATTAGTCAGATGATCAGGGATTATGGATTATTTGTTCAGGTTTGCTAGCCTCACCGATGAAGTCTGGGATGACGCACCATGGCGACGCTCAGGGACGAGAGCCAGAAGGGCAAAGGAGACAGCAGCCCTTTCCAAACCTGACCGTGTCTAACTAAGGAAAATTCAGATGTTTCAAACACAACTTGAAATATAAAAATAAATAAGGCCAATTAAAAAATATAGGTCTCGAATTGTAAATTAGCTAAACAGAGCATGCATGAATTCAGATGCACCTGCCCTCCAGCTACATTCAGGGTAGATTCAGGGCAGCCAACTGCACGGTCGTGCCTATGCACTTGCTAGCAGGAGGAACACAAAGCTTTGCAGGAATTTGCCACGTGCAAGCGTGCAGGAGGACGCGGGAGGACCTGGCCCCTCGGGGCGCTGGGCAAGGCCGCGTACATCAGCGGCTCGCGTGCCGCAGCCTCCGACCTGCCCGGCCCTGCCTGGGCGGAGGCTGGAAGTCCTCGTGTGCAGGAGGCTCCTTGCGGAGGCCACGGTGCGTTGGCTGGTGTCTGGGGAGAGCAGGATGGAGACCTCAGATGAGCTTCAGCTGCGGGCAGGAGGGTCACCCGGTGTGGCCGGGGGCATTGTCTGGTCTCAGCTGGCCTCTGAGAGGCAGTTGGGCCAGAGACCTCCAGAAATCCCTGCCAGCCTTAATTATTTATGAACTCGCGCTCTCAGCCCTGCAGCGAGGCTGTCTCGAAGCAGTTTTGCTTTGAGGATGGCCAGTTCCTCTGTCTGCAATTCAGCAAAAAAGGCAGGACTCGGTCCCTGGCGTGGAGGGAGGTGGAGCTGCCACCGGCACCCACAGTGTCGGGTGCAGCTACACCCGAGGTTTAGGGCATCGCATGGGTGTGAAATACCTGCTTGCAGCTGAAAGTCCCATGCTGTGCGTTTCTGGGCACCTTTGGTGTGCATGAAGTGGTTTCTCCTGGTGGCTTCGTGCCAGGGTGGCACACAGAGGCATGCACATCGCCCCGAGAGAGCGGCTGTAGGCAGCAGGTGCAGACAGGCTGCACAGACCTAACAGTTGCAAAAGGAGGTCTAGATGCTCACGGAGGTGTTGGATTAAGTCCTGCATCATCTGAGGAGCTCCCATAAGCCTCACTGAGGTGCCTGCGAGAGCCAGGCCACTGCTAGCAAAAGACACCCGCAGCGCGCAGCTTCGCCAGAGAGTAATGAATTGTCTATAGCTGTGAAATGCTGCTCGTACAAGCAGCAGAGCAGGCGAGGGAGTGTAAAAGGGTATGAAAAAAATTACAGTGGCTTTGTTGGTGTTGAAGGATAAACTGCTTTGTATAGTGACACTCATGTTACAATGTCAATTGGTGGAGGGGTTTCATAGTGAATTGTATGATGAAGAAAGAGCTATGATTCAAAAGCTGTCATCAAAAGGAACCTCTGCTCTGTATAAATAGTGCACAAGTCATCCACTTTAATAGGATGCAAACAACATTGTCATGTACCAGATGAGACAGGTCGCAAGTCAACCTGTCATATTCTAGGACAATTGAATTGATTTGTGTTTGCTATCTTGTTTTGTTTCTAAATGGTTTGCATGGAAAAAATATGAGGACGCAGAAGCTCCCACACTCTGCAGCAGACATTGGATTTCACAGGCACCCATCCCCAGCAGTGCTTATCACTCCTGCTGAAATTGGGGCAGTCATCGAGCCTGTTTATTGTATTTAGAGTTAGCATTTAGCCAATGCAAAAATGTGATAGGAGAGAGAGGACAAAAATGGATGCACAAAATTAATCCAGAGACTTGCCTTGGTCTTCATTCTCTGGAGAACAAATGTAATTCATGGCCCTGTTTGACACCGAGCTGCCCAGTGCTTTCGTATGCAGTGGGTTTTGTTCAGTGCTTTTTTTAAACTGTAGTTGAAATAACGCTGAAGTTGTAAAGACATAGCAGCACCCATCGTTTAAAAAAAGCGCCAATCAACACAGGTACCTCAGTCTTACCTTAAACTGCATTTTCCAGTCACGGCCCACTCTCGGCTGCGGGTGAAGGTGCTCTGCCGAGCCCTGGCGGCAGGCAACCGCGCACGGGCAGCCTCTGCGGCAGCCCGAGCCCCGGAGGCGGCAGGGGAGCGCAGCGCGATCCCAGCCCAGCCGGGGCCGCAGCGGGAGGCAGGCAGCTCGTCGCTGAGCTAGGTCTCGATAGAGATAAATCTATACAAGCGTGGGGACATTTTTAGGGCACACTATTTTTGCCTTATGAGTAGGCTGGAAAAAATCAGAGTAGCTTTCAAGAAATGAAAGCACCTTATTTATTCTGAGAAAATAGCTCCTGCTGATTAGCCTCCAGCTTTTCCACAATGACATGAGACTTAATCCCATGAGATCTAAGGTTAAAAGGAAGGGTTTAGGGAAAAGTTTGTAGATGGCATGGACAAGAGCCAACATTTGTTTTACAACTAAAAATGTCTTGTAGCTGCAGAATGAGATGTGTTGCAATGCTATAAAATAGTTACCCATAAAGAACAAGCATCCCAACACTGAAGTTCAGCAGCTGTTTATCAGTAAAAAGCAATGTGACAGCAGCACAAGGAGTTATAAGAATATATTGTCCAATGGCAACTGAACAGGGAGTTAGGTGGACAACTGAAAATGGACAAAGGGACAAAAACCAGAAAATAAATTACCCCAAATGTCTCCTTCTTGTACTTCGTTTGCTCCAGAGTTTGCAAAGTTTCTCATGTGCATTGATTTTCTTTATGCATGAAGTTCAGTGAAATTTACAACAATTCTGCAAAGTGAAAAACAGCACAGTTCGCTGATCTCTGGGGACATATACACAGCAAGGGGAATTTCTCTCTTCCAGCCTTCTCGCAACTCAGAGACATGCAAACTGCAGTGTGGAGAGGCTCCCAGACTTTCTTTTTTCTTTTTTCTTTTTTTCAGTGAGGATAATAATAACAGTGTCAAGGACACCATTCAAGTTGATGCCTGGAGAGCTATTCAGTATAGACCTATTTACGGCCATTATAAAATGCCTGTGGATAGTTCAACGACCGATTTTCAAGAGTCTTTTTCTACTGTTTGAAGGATCAGGAAAATCTATCAAACTGGAGAAATTAAGCTATTTTTCTTCAGGGGAAGAGAAACAGAGTAGGAAGCTTCTCACATTAAAATGCTGCTGTAGATTCCCGATGAATGAAAAATTGGTCTGCATAATAATGAGCCAAGAGATAGATTTTTAAATGGCTTAAAACCACTCTGCACAGCTGCTGCGGCAGCGTGTGGGATTTGAGGCGATCTAGCTGTCTTTTGCTTGACAAAGCTGGAGGATCGCTGTGCTCCGGTCGGGTGGCCCCGGATCTGGTCTCTTCCACTGCCCAGGCAGGCACAGGGCCGGAGGTGGCTGCTCAGCTTCACGCAGCGCCTGGTCCAGCCGCCAGCCCCGCGGACACCCCTGTGCGTCCCCGCCGCAACCCGGCCCTGCCGCGCAGCGGGGACTCGACCCCTGCCGCCCGCCGCTGCTGCTCCCCGCCTGCTTTCCGCGTGCACGGCCAGCCGTCAGCACGCTGCTGGAAAACATCATGCCGAGTAGTTTGCTTAGAAAAATGTAGGGTTTGAGTAATGTGTGTTGATTACTTGCATGATAAAAGTCAATCAATATGCTGAACAAACAAACCTCTCTCCACTCAGATGGGCTCCCGTCACGATTTTGTTATCAAATGCTTGCCCTCCTGCCATCCTGAAGCCTTAAATGGAAGCCCATTTTCTTTTCCAGTGCCTTAAGTTATACTTGATGGAGTGGGAAGACGCCAGCCCCCAACACGCAGCCCTGCCCCAGGCCAGCAGCAGCGCTGTGGGGCCGGGGGCCGCCGCGCCGAGCCGAGGGGCACGAGCACAGCCCGTGAAAGGCGCTGCCCGCAGGCTGGGTTTGGCTGCGGGCGTAGAATAACAGCACCAGCAGTTCTGTTTAGTTTTTACAAACATCTGTCATAGCTCACATTTCTTCCTTAACCAAAAAACTTGGAATTTTCACTTTTTCAGGACCCGATTTGCACTGTCCTGTTGCCATTCCTCCTTCACTTTTAAGCCTAAGCTGGCAAAGCAAGTTTCTTTTTTTGTGCTTTCTGAGAGGTAGCGAAGCACAGGTTATTGACTGCGTCTCTCTTGCAAATCAACAGTACGTACAGTATGAATATTAATAAATAATGACATTTTGATGCGGGGGATTCGGATCTGCCACATGCTCGTCGGGTAGAATTCTTTACTTCAAAGGGCCTTCGCGTGTGTCGCTTCAGCATTTTATTTTCTGCTGTGGAGAATATTGCTTCCCGTTAGGCTGTGTCTAGGAAACATTTTCCGGGCATTCCTGTGGGACGGTAACTTGGACGGTGAATTTCCGCACTGGCAGTCTGGTAGAAGTGCTCCAGGACGCGCAGCCTGATCCCCTCCCACTGGCGGCTGCAGCCGACGCCAGCGGTGCCGAGGGCCGGGGCTCAGCAGGTCCCACGCCGCGCACGGCGCTGCAGGCAGAGGGGGGCCCCGGGGCTGCACCGCGGGGCTACGGCTGCCAGCGTCTCGCTGCGCCCAGCGCGGGTGGCACGGCCGTGCGCTCGTCGCCGCATTGCGGCCGGTCCGTGCCCGGTGTTGCCTTGTTCGCAGCGTGACACCCGCGGGTGGCAGCAGGCGTCGCGGAGCCGTGAGTTAGCACCGCTTTGCGACCGGTCTGCGCCTCCGGGCTCACGTGTGTTGCCATCCTCAACCCAAGCTTCCACCTGACCACGGAGGCCTTCAGCACAGCACAGCTCTGTTTCTCATGCCTCACCACCCACCCAGCTTACCCGCCTCTCTCTTCGCACATACGGGATTAGGCGGGCCAATTAAGGCGAGATAGGGTGAGAGCAGATCAAGCAACTTTATCCTGGGTGCCCTGCGGGCTGCCTGCGCCGGCAGCGGGGTGGCTGGGCTGGGGCAGGGGCTGGGGTGGGGGCAGCTTTGTTTCCCCCTCCCACAGCACATCAGACTGTTGCAGCACACGGTGTCTCCCAGCTCATGCTGGTGCTCCTGTCCATACCATAAACTCAGGCACCTGGCAGACACAGCAGAGCTCAGGACTGAATTTCCTGGTAAATTTGGGATGAAGGATGAATTTCCTAGTCACCTCAGCAGCCCAAGCCCTTTCCAGATCAGGGCCGTAGCTGTGGCACTATGGGACACCGCACTGCTCTGCTTTTCTCCCTCTCCCAGCTTGAGAGCAGCTCATCCAGGATCTCCAGTGGCGAGGCAGACACTTCCTGGCTCTTCCTGACCTGTAAAGAAAAGAAAAAGCCCTTGCTTCTCAGGGTCAGGCAATAAAACGTTGTCATTGCCAGCTGCCTGCAAGGAGCAATGCAGCAGCAGTCCCGGGAGGATCTCCCTCCTCCTCTGGTTGCAGCAAATGATGCACCGGCTCCCGCGCAGCCCATCTCCCCAGCGGGCCTCGGAGCACTTTCCGCAGCTATCCAAGGGGATAGCCTGGGGGCGAAGGTAGGCTCACAAATCGCTGTCGGCAGCCCCCAGACCCTGCTGCCTCAGCTTCTCAGCACGGTGCTTTGGTGGGCGAGGGCTGCAGGAAGCAGGGGCTGCCGCGGGGGCGGTTCGGGCCCCCGGCGGCATTGGCTACGAGGAGCCTTCACCGCAGCCGCTGCGGTCCCAGCGGGGCAGCAGCTGGCCGCTCCCGTGGGAACGGCGCGCTGCCGAGCGGCCGCTGGCGAGCAAAAAAACAAAGCTGCCGCCCTCCTTTCTCCTCGCTCCCGTTGCATGACTTTGTTCTTTGTTAAAAGAGACACAGCGGAGGAGATGCAGCCGCTCTTTGTGCCAGCAATTTGAATTTGACCCTTTCCAACACCAAAAATCAATACTCCTGTGGAGAAGCAGTGGGTGCTATTTTTCTAAACCCTGTTTACAGCAGTACAGTCCTTTAAGGCAGATGTTATCTGCTTCAGAGTCCACTGCATACTTTACCAAATTTTACAAAGCATTTTCTGACACATAATGACAGTATTATCTTTGTCCACATGCTGAGAATAGCAGTGGGCTTACAATAAATATCTACTTTCAAGTCATACAACTAAGAGTCCATCTTATCTGTCCAGATGGGGAAAAAAAGCCCCTAATTTACATCCCCGAAAGCACTGGGGTGTGACAAAGGTCATCAGCTGACACTGTACCCTCAACTGGAATGAAAAATATATGAGCCAGGGCTGCATTGTTTGAAGGCGAGATAACTGACACTGACGTGCGCCTTCGGGTCTCTTCTGCTTTTCCACCTTGAGATGCTGCAGCTGACCCAAGCCCCTGGCATCCCGTGGCCGGTGCAGGATAGGGACGAGCCCCAGCGGGCCTGTGTCTGCCTCGCTGCAGTCCGGTCCGGTCCCCACGGCTGCCCCTGCTAGGGACGACCTCTCGGACTGTCCGCATCCCTGCTTCAAGTGCCAGGGGGTTGCATGCCCAATTTTGAGAGCCGTTTGGTGCTTTAGCTGCGCTGAAAGCAGAGGTTTTTGCTCTGCTGAAATCCCAGGTCGGCTGGGTTTCAGAGTGAGCAGACACCAACAAGAGGGAGGGAGCGCAGACCGTCAGGAAGAGATCCACCTCTTGCACTTGGTTTGGTGGAAAATCGCAAGTGTGAGGGGCAGGCACGTGATCAGCTTTCTGCCAGTGCACACCTCAGATACAAGCGCTCTTTTATTCCTCCACTAGATTTCTTGCCACATGCCATGTTTGCGCAGGCCTTTTCCTTTGAGGCTCCCGGGATGCTTCCACGTGGATCAGAGATGGAGAAGCAGAGAACAGGTCCACATTTCTGCCGTAGGATGATAGCAGGTGAGCATAGTGCCTAGCCAGCCAGAGCACGGTGGTCCTACGCATCCCACCCCTCCTCGCAGTGGTGACATCTCAGACAGTGCGTTTCCCTTTTTATTTCGAGGCAGAACCCCCTCAGGGCTCCCCGGAGCAGGTGCCAGCCTGCACCCCTCGTCCGGGCGCTCCCTCCATCTCCCACATCTCCAGGACATTTTCTGGGATTTGCCAACTACCACGGCTTCACAGTTAACAAGAGGAAGAGGCAGCTCTGCTGGCTTCCTCCGCGACTGACGACGTGGGGATCTCCCCCTCCTAGGTAAGACCCTGCAGCTCTGCCTCGCCGCACCACAGCTGGTAAAGCCGTCCTTGGCGAGTCCCTGGCGGCTGCAGCCCATCACGGCGCGCGGCCGGGTTCCCGGCATCGGGCACTGGGCGAAGCGGTGCAGCGCTGGAGCAAGCCGAGCGCGTGGTGCTGAGCTGGGGCCGCTCGTCCGTGCAGCGCTCCCAGGGGGCCCGCGGGCAGAGCTGGGCCCGTGCCCAGAGCCTGCGCCCCGTGGAAAAGGAAGAAAAGGACAGAGAGAAATGAGTAGGAAGCCAGGGGGGATATAAAATCATTAACAAAACTCCTAATACAGTGGAAGAAACGTCAATACGAACGCTGAACTAATGGGCTGGTCTCCTAAAAAATTTTATTATCTTTGAAGTTTCGAATAATGCATTGCATTCAGATCACTGAGGTCCCTCGTGGCATTAATCTTTGATCTTACAGTTCAGCACAAGAAAAGTGGTAAATCAGAGATACTGACCCTTGTCTACACATTCTGGAGATAGTAATTGATAAAAGATTTATTTACTAGCCAAGCCATGATTGATTTATAGGAGTTTTGCTTGATCAAGTTAATTACAAACAATAACTTACTTTGCCAGCTGCATGGGAAGCCCAGCAGCCAGGTCCCACTGCCATTGTCTGGGGTGATAACACCATCGAAGCGATAAGGTGCTGGTTTGTGTCTGGTTCACTGTGTGTTTTTGGATCATATACCTCCAGCAGATAAAATAGCTGTCACCATCAATAATCAACTTGACATGGTGCCAGAGGATTTAGCAAAGTCAGATTTAAAGTGTTATTTCCTTAGGATGGGCTAGGTCAAGACATTAATTTTCAAACAACAGAAAGAGACGGTTAAATGGTTACTTATTCATGACGGTACAAAAGGGGAAAAAAAAAATCTCTGTCAGGTTACTGTGCTCTACAAGAACAATTAACACACAGCAGCACTTGGCATTTGGGTTAAATACTAGAGGCGGTTTGAGAAACCTTGGCTGAAGAGCACCCGCAGATGGCCCGTGGCTGTGCCGTATGGAGAACAGCCTGGGAGGAAGCGGCCGTAAGCGGTGGCTGCAGCGGTGCCAACCGAGCCCCTCAGGAGGAACGCAGCGACCCCCTGTACCCCACAGGACACACCGAGAAAGGGGCATTCAAAGGTGAAAAGGGTCCCTGTGCTGCTGGATGCAGTCTTGTGCAGTGTGTCTTGTTATCTTCCCGAAAGTCCTTCCGCGCGGGCTGGCCAGCCGCTGGCGTGTGCACAGCATCGCCTCCTGGGTACCAGTTTCCCGGCCCCTGCTGGGAACGGCACGGCCAAACCGGGAACCTCCCTTGTCCTCCATACAGCCGTGCCGGGGGCAGGGACCGGCCGTATCCGTCCTCCCGTGAGCACTTCTTCCCGGCTTGTGCCTCTTTCCAAAACCAACACGAAGACATGACAAAGCTTTGATGTCATCTTCTTGCTCTTGCCCAAGCCTTTCGGCGTAGCAACTTGCCACTGACCACTGTCACAGCCGAGAGCCCACCTTTATCTCTGGTGCCCAGCTCCACGGGGCCGTGGCTTCGCTCGCAGCAGCGAGCACGGATCCACCGCATGGGGCCGGCGCTGCGCGCCCTTGCCAGCGCTGCCCGTTCTGCCTGGCCCCAGCCCGGCCGAGCAGCCGGGCCAGGAGGGGCCCCAGGCAGGCTCCCTCCTGGGGAGCAGCGGCAGAAGGAGGGGAGGAACAAAGCCACCTTGCTTCTGAGCCAGCACGCTTCTGAAAAATTAATTTGGGGCTGGGATTTTCATGATCTTGTGGGAGTTGTGCACTTAACCCAAGTGAAACGCTAGCAGCTTTGACATCTAAAAGCTCTTTTAAAGATCCCAGACTTAATTGTTAGGATTTTTTTTACTAAATCACAGCTGTAGTTCAGGCTTCAAGCCTTTTCCAAACAAGTTTATCCATCCTTAATTACCGCTAAGAAACTGACCCCTGTGCGAGCCACACGTGGCAGCTCTCCTCTTGGCTGACAGACAACTGTCAGCCAGGCAAGAGCTACTAATTAGTAATTGATAAATATAAGTGCGCTGTCTTCCCCGAGCAGAGTACCACTTGATGACAGTAATTAATTGTTCATTGATCCCCACAGGTTGGAGCTCAGTTACTGCCGCGCACTCCGCGGCGGCTCCAGGCGAGCGCGGCCCCTTGGAGCTGCCCCGGGGATGCTCGCGGTGCCCAGCCCCGCGCCGGGCAAACGCCGCGAAACTGCCGTGCCCGAAGGAGACACAGCTCAGTCATGTCGCTCCTTGCAAAGTCCGTGTTACAGCTTGAAGTGAGCACTTAATTCTTCATCCCTCTTCTATCCCTTCATCTTTGCACGTGTTAAAACAACGAAGAATTAAAACCACCTGAAAAATGGGTATATTAGAAAGGATGGAAAAGGCCCTGGGCTTGCAGACTGTGCAGTGTACGTGTGAAGAGCCCCAGCACATCCTTGTGTATTCGCAGGCTCAGGACCTGCAGCTGATGGGAGGGAAGCGCCCACGCGAGGAGCTGTTCCTGTGCCTGCTGCAGTCAAGGAGCATCTGTCTTCAGCAGGAGCAAAAGTGAGGCCTACGCTGACCCCAAAATGGCTTGCATTTTGTCATGACCCAAATACAATTTTTCCAAGAGGAAAAAGAATCAAACCAAAAAAAAATCTTAACTACGTCTTTAAATCATGTCTCCAAGGCAAATACTAGAATGTTGGTTGCCAGTCACAAGTCTGTTTTGATGCTCACTATCACTCTACAAACTCTCTACAACAGGGGTTATTTCCTGCCAAGGCTGTCTGGTTTGCTATGGAAAAGCTGACCCAGCCTCAGGGAGCGGGACAGACAAGCTCCTGGGTGGAAAACCATCCCAGCATGTTGTCTCTGGGGACATTCCAGTGCTCTGTGATGGCTCAGTTTGCAGGGGGGGGGTCATGGGACGGGGGCTGTCCGCAGTGCCGGGCAGCCCGCCGCCGGCTGCGCTGCCTGAGCAGAACAACCCCTCGCAGCCGGCTCTTGCGCCGGTCCCGGAGCCGCCGGGCTGCCAGCAGTGCCCCTGCTGCAGCGGGGAGGGGTCTGCCCCGATGCGCACCCGCCGCCCATCGGGGACCGTGCCGGACCCCCGCGCTGCTCCCCGGGGTGTCCCTCTCCCAGGTCGCATTGATCGTCTCCCTGTTTTCTTCCCCATTTGGTTCAGGCCCCTAAGTGTCGATCTGCCTGATAGCCCCCCGGGGAGTCTTTAGTTCTGAATAGGTAAAAAATTGTACCCACAAAAAGAGCTCCCCATCCGATCAATTCCCTCTAACAACTTTATTGATTAGCTGCAGTAACATTTTTCGTTTATTAATTATGAAGAAGATGTTCCAGTGCTTCCTTAAAGTTAACTATTGTGATTTTCCCTCTCTCATCGGTCCTCCTCCGAACACCAGCCAGCGCAGCAGCGAAGCTCCAGAAGGCAGCAGCAGTCACTTCCATGTGCTTCTCTCCTAGCTGGTTTGGGCTTTTTTGCTCGTCCAAGCCTTCATGCGGCTGTGCAGCAGCTTCGCCCTTTAATAGTGCTCTGCCCTGACACACCAGCCTGCGGAGCGCCGCGCGTGGTTGGAAGGCTGAACCCTTTGTCCTTCCAAGGCAAGCTGCAGTGCCTGAATTTCGACTCCCAGGCCAGAAAAGCACTGCTTCCCCCCAGCTTTGCTGCTCTGTGGGCAGCAGTGACTGCCTGGTGCTTGTGGAGATCCCCTCGCGCCGCCGATGGAGGGCACGGCACGCAGGTGCTGTCAGGGCTGGTGGGAGAAGCAGCATCTCCAGCAGAACAGGTGAAGCGGCTGCAGAAAACCCTCAAGGTTTCAGGCATGCCTGTGTTCATGTTAGGATTTTTCCAAGCATGTTTCAGCCCTGTTCGAAATTCAGCTTCCTTGGCAAAGGTCTATGATCTTCTACAATTCATCTTGCCATGATTCTCTTCAGAAATCTCACATTTTCTAGGTAACTGAATATATGTCTAGAGCTTTCCCCAAGCAGAAGAGTTAGATTAGAAGAGAAGAAGATGCCAACACCTTGCCCTGTGCTGGCCCATCTCCAAAGCCTCAGGTGGCCAGGGAGCTGGCTTCTCCATGGGCATCCAGTGAGCCGGTCTGACCTCTCGGCTGAATCGGGGGGCAGAGCGCAAGCACGAGGCATCAAGAATAAAACAAGCAGCTCAGTACTCAGTGAAAAGCTTTTATCAGAAAAGAAAAAGAAAAAAAAAAAAAACAAAGATAAGGCTTGCTGTTTCAAAAAATGCCTGCTCTTTCCTAAACAACCCCCCATTTCCCTCCCGGGGATGCACATCTCCGTGACAACAGGATGCTGTCAGCCTCTCGTTTCAGCCGGACAAGAAAGGGCCATAACGAAGCTCTCCCCCGTTATCACTAGCA
Organism: Chauna torquata; assembly: GCA_013399475.1. Lineage (NCBI taxonomy): Eukaryota > Metazoa > Chordata > Aves > Anseriformes > Anhimidae > Chauna > Chauna torquata. The sequence continues at coordinate 479,940 of VXAL01004479.1, forward strand.
GAACTTGTTAATATGCATCAAACACTTAATCCTTGGTTCACGATCCCAGAACTGATGTACAGAAAGCTCTCACGGCTCAGGCGCATTCCCAACGCGCTGGGAACGGATGGTCTCTCTGGCCCAAGTTATCTGCTCACCGAACAAATGGGATGTCTCCATCACTTTTATTGTTGGGAGTTATTGACACCAGAGATGACAAATCCCGCACTGAGGTCAGGAAGTCATTTACACACGGGGAAGGGATGCCACGGTGGTTTAAAAGCCTTGAATGAGTAATTCTCCACGTCCTTCGCTGCGGATCTTTGCCGGCAGTTCCGACCAGTGAGCCCCATCCACAGGCATCGGGGCTCCTGCTGGCCACAAGGCAGCGTGTCCCTGTGCCATGGGCTGGGAATGTGTGGGTCCCCAACGCCCAGCGTCACCTGGGCTTGGGGGGCTCATGGACACGGTGCTGGACACAGGCTGGGGTGGACAAACCATGCCGGTGCTGTAAATTGAGAGAAGGAGTCAAGGGAAGGCAAAGAAGCCCGAGAGCAAGCTCAGAGGAGGAGCAAGAAAGGAAAAGGAAGGTCAGAAAGAGGGTAATTAAGGAAATGCAGCAGGGAGAAATTATACAAGAGAGGATTAGAAACGTACAATCGGTGTCAGTACCTGGGAACATAAATCACACGCAGCTGGAAGGAGATAGCATGGTGCTGAAGGAAACCTAAGGGTGATAGTGGACTGATTATGAGTTTGAAATATGGTATGTTGGCAAAAAATCTGCTATGATTTATATTCTGTCAGAGGCCATCCCAGGAAGGTGTCAGGCCTTTCCCATATAGCTCTTCTGAGACTGAAACTCCAGCGCTGAATTGATTTCTGAGTACACCAGTCTGTGCTCGGCTGGAGATGGTAACAAATAACACAGAGAAGAGAAGGAAAAATTAGGAAATCAAAAAGGAGATTACAGTCACGGGAAAACAAATGCATCAAGTGCCCACAGCACACTAGATGGAGGACAAATAGATACCTGGGCGCTGGTTTAACATTTGCTTCTAACCAAGACAGACAGTGCTTGCCAGGAAAAATACATTGCGTGTGAGAATGTTATTAATACCTTATAACATAACAAAGGACTTTCAGTCTGGTAATGCGATTACAGCCTATGTTATAAGGAAGACCCCTATAAGCATAATCCAGGTGATTTCGCATAATTTCCCTTCAGCATGGTCCCGTGTTATAGAAAGGTTCAATAACTCAGTATTTGCTTTCCTACCCAAAACCAACAGTGACCACCTGTTCATGTGAACGTCCCACGTAAAAATCTATGCTTTTCGCAAATATCTGTGTGTAAAAATAAATGAATAAAAAGAATACAAATCTAAGTAATAAAGATACCAAGGCGTTAGAAGATGAAACAGATATCTGGATGAAAGTACGAGCGGCTATCCAAACGCAGGCTACGCAGCAGTGGCAGACCCGAGCCGCCGGCAGTGCTGGCCCGGCTGGCGCAGCACAGCCGCGGGGACGGCCGCGGAGCGCAGCCGGGACCCAGCCCCGCGCCTGGGCTGCCCGGGCTGCCCGTGGGCAGCGGGGGCTGCGGGGCCGCCGCGGGCGCGAGGCAGGCTGAGCAGCCTGGAGCCGCTTCTGGAGGAGCCGCTGGCAAGGAGCATGAGCCAAAAATACGCTGCAGCAGGAAGAAAGCAGAGAATGGGAGGAACAGAGATGTGATCAATACCTGAAGGCAAGAAACAAAGAGAGAACCATGAACAATTTTTATTCCTGACCTATGCAACAAGGAGCCTGAACTGAAGACCTATTTTCTCTTAGAGAAAGTGCAGTAACAGCCAAAATATGAATCAGATTCTGCAATATTCTTCAGGGATTTCATGCTCCGGAGTGGCACCTCGCGGCTGGGCTGCAGTGGCCCTGGGCATCACTGCAGCAGTGCCAATACTTGGTGGCCGTGGCTTGCGTGGGGCTCACTGCTGATAGCCTGCTGGTCCGTGACGTCCTGAGTGTCACCAAAGGCGGTGGACAGGGAATGACCGTTCTCAGTTCAGCCCTAAGAACTGGGGTGTCAGGCGAAGCAGGGAGGGCTCAGACCAGGAGGAGAAGCGTCCTCACGCGGCATGGAGTTAGGGTGCAGGGCTTGTTAGCAGGTGTTGGGACCCTTGGTCGGACTCCCCTCGGGGCAGGCTCCAGACCTCCAGCCATGGCATCCCACGGCCTCTCCAGGAGACCTGCATCAGGGCTTGGCCATCCTCGCCTTCGGGAAAATTCCCTGCATTTCCCAAAAAAATTAACCTAAATGGGCTTACACTTGTTTTGCCCAAGTTTGTTCAGCAGCAGGGCGGCTGCTCAGTCCCAGCGCTGCCCTGCTTCCAAGTGGCTCCACCCGGCTGACGAGGAGGGCCCGGGACCGGCCGTCCCGCACCGCCCAGCGTCCAGGAGCCCGGCGCTCCTGGTCCTTCGCCTGAACCGGTCTAAGCACAGGACTCCTGCTGTAAAACAGATGGTGGGGAAAACGATTGGAGGAGATTAATAATAACACTGATATGAAACGAGATCGAAGGGATCAGGACGTAACAGAGGGGCTGAACAATAATTTGATGTCTCTGTAGTAAATGAAAAGGACAGATGCTTGCTTAAATTTGGGGATTAGATTGCATAGACTAAAGAAGATAATAAATGAAATGATTACAGTATTAAAATGCTAGTCTTCCAGTGCACAAGCAGTTTAGAAGGACGCTTGTCCTTACGAGCTGGGGAGGAAGGGGCAGACCCTTGGGAAGGGCAGGGCTGAGCGGTCATGCCCAACACGGTCACCACTGCTCCTCGGCTCTGCTGGCAGAAAATCCTGGCCCTCACTGACAGCCCTCTCCGGAAGGGTTCCATGGGGAACGTGAAGAGAATCCTTCTGTCACCATTTTTCAGCCAAGTTTAGTGCCACATACCTTTTTTTTTCTTCTTGTCTGACTCCTACGCTATTTGGACTTTGGCCTTTAGTAAATGTTGTTTTAGTGGGATAGTCTACCCACAGGATTGTAGGGCGGACACAGGAACACCGGGAGTAATTCAAAGGCGGAGAAGGAGTGGACTGGGCACGTGGAGGCCTGGCTGAGTGAGCCAGAGTTTGGGATCTGCAGGTGCACAATATTTCTTAATTCTGCCTTCCCAGTGCGTTGCAGTTTGCACGACCTGGTACTCCAGAAGGGCGCGAGATGCTACGGGACGACCTCAGCGCTTTATTAATGGAGGGCTTCATAGCCAAATGTCCTTCTGTGGCAAGCAGGGTGAGAACCGCTGTTTGCGGGAGCCTGCCGCAGTGCCTAGGTGGGTTGGCGTGCCCCGGGGCGGGGGGCACGGCCCAGCCCCCCTCTGTGCTCCTGCGGGCACCTCTGCAGCTGCTGGCCTAATTGGTCCAGCGAGGTCTCTGATAAAGATCAAGCCCACCGGGTAATGGCAAGTGCGGAGCTGCCTGGGGTTCATTTGCTGCCATTCCTGTGTTTATTATTGCTGGAATTAAATAGTTTCCCATGGAGAAATGGCTAATGATGTCACTAAAATACGAGGAGGGAGGAGGCAATTATACCCACTCCTGACCTAGCTGCTGCTGCTTACTCAAACAAAACACCCTCGTTTTGGTTTGCCATACAAAAGGCTGCGGCGGCGGATTGCGCCTGGAGAGCGCGAGTGGGCAGGAGGAGGTGAGGGAAGTGCTTTATGAGAGAGAAGGCTCCTCTTCACGCACAAATATCTAAAAACTATTAATTTGGGGGCAGCAGCTAGGAAGAAATACATGAAAGGGAAATTGATTTCTATTTAAATGGTATGTTTTCATCACCTTTTTTCAGAGCATGAACATTCATCTTTGAGTACCTGTGCTAATTGATTTCAAATGCAATTCAACACAATCACTGTAGAATAATAAATCTCAGGGCGAAGGAGCAGGAGGGACTCCGGTGGGACGCGGCGTAGCCAGAGGAGGCGGCAGGCACGAGGGGGGTCCCTGGCCCCCAGCCCATGCTGAGCCCCAGCCCCAGCCCCGCGGCAGCAGGCACTTCAGGCTGTTGTGCAGACAGAAAGCTCAGTGCCAGCCTGCAAAAGGTGGGTTCCATCTCGTTAGGGGAGTCGTTGAGGGATCAGGGAGGTTTAGCGCCAATATGAAGGGTTCTGCTAATCCAAGTAATCCCTCGCAGAGAGAGGAGGTGGTGAGGGAAGTGGGGTATAGGACTGAAAAGAGGACCGGGCAGCAGCTGGGCTGAGGCTAGGAACCGGGCATCCCCACCAGAGCCCAGCAGGCGGGGAAGGAATGATTGCTGGGCTGGCCATGGGAGCCGTCAGGTGGTGGCAGTGGGGAAAGGGCTCTGGGGGAGGCACAGGGGGACAGGCTGGGGGCAGCTGCCAGGAACAGGGGCTGCAGAGAGCCCTGGGCTGGTGCCAGCTCCTGGCGGTGGTCTCTCTTCTATTAAAGACTTTGTCTGCTCCCGCGTGCTCGTTGGCGACACTGCTCCATGTCCCGCTGCTTTCCAGCAAGCTGCGATGCAAAACCCCACAGTGCAATCCGCTGCCACAGGGAGCAAGTTAACAGAAGCCTTCGAGCTCTCCCAGGGTGAGCCGCCCCTCTCAGGAGCGCTGTTAGTCCTCACGAGCACCTGAATTAAATTTATTGCTGGGGATATTGGCTGCAGCGTCTCCCTGTGCAGGAGAAAAAGTAAATAAAATTTCCTTCGGGCACATTGATCCTCTCCACTAGCCTGCGGATCCTTAGAGAAGCAGGCAAGGCGTGAGACGGGGCGGCAGCGGGCAGCCGCGTCCCCTCGGCCCCGTGTTGGGAGGCACACAGCAGCGGTGCCGGCCGATGGCATGTGGCCATGGCAAGTCCCGGCACCCGCCGGCACAGAGCAAGGAGGGTGCCCTCAGCTCGTCCGCAGCTCGCTGGAGGTGCAGCACTGTGGTGACAGGCGCCCGGCAGCCTGCGTGGCTCCCACAGCTGGAGGACGGGCGCCCGCGGCCAGGAAAGCCCCGGTGCTCGCTGGCACTCCGGGGTCAGACCTTCTGCTAAGCGTTGTGCTCAGTCCCACGTGACTCCGACTGAAACATCAGTACAGGGCAGTAGGAGTACGAGCACTGCTAAGCGGAGGGCGGTGGTTGTTAGGCAGGGATTGCCCTGGAGATGAGTTGGAGCTGGTGCCGGCAGGGCTTGCAGCAAGGCTGGGCTCCACGGTTGCTGTCAGGGGCTTGGGAAGAAGCGTGCCGTGCAGACTGAAGAGATGCGAAAGCAGGCACCTCTCGCTGACGCAGGGTCGCGCAGACCAACGGGTTTTCACACGGCCTGGTGCAAAGGATGCCGAGTAGGAGGGTGCTGCAGAGGAGGCTATTCTGGGGAACAGCGGCTCTGAAAAGCACCTAGCTTTTAGGTGTTTATCCTCGAATACATAATGGAACATGATACCCAAAAAGCTACTGTGGAAAAATGGGCTAATGGAAGCCCTGGCTAAATGCGAAAACCATGGGTGAGAAGGAGGTGAGCTGCTCCTATCTCAGTATGTGGCACTTGTAGACAGATATTGCAGTGCTACAGCCTGTTGTGGTACTTACATCTCAAAAGGATGTTGAGATATCGGGGAGGGAACAGAAAATAGCCATAAAAATTACTTGCAAGCCAAAAATACACTGCGCAGAAACAGGCTAAAAGAGCCTGATGTGTTGAGCTTGTCAAGCAAAGAGTGAAAGATGCCCTGATTACAGAATATGAGAACTTCTGCAGGAAAAACTACGGAATAACACAGCGTTTTTAACCTGCCAGGAGAAGCGGAGTATGGCCAGCTCCACGAGGAGCGAGGCCCCGAAGTACAGCCGTCAGAACGAGTCCCCGGGGGCGGTGGCTCTGGTGTCCTCCACGGGGCCAGCCGCCCCCCCGCGCAGACCCTCCAGACAGACCCCAGCACCAGGCAGGGCGCGGGATTAATGAGTGAAATTCAAAGACCTTTCATAATGAACAATCTATGGACTTCGATATGGCATTGCAGTATGAAAGTTCAATAGCAATATTCATATTGAGTTATCTCCCAATTTATGAGGCATAAGATTGACTGCTTTGACTCTCATTTACTCTGAGCCATTTCACACATCCTCGGGAAGCACATCTATGTAGGAACTGCCCAAATCCGAGATTATGCTGCATGCCATCTGTTCGTCCGCACAGTTCCCGCGCGCGCCTCCTGGCTGCGGTGGCAGCGGGCAGGCGTTGCCAGAAACGGACGTGAATCGGGGCAAAATGTGGGAGCAGACGTCTCACTCCGCCTCCTCCTCTCTAGATTGAGAACCTGTGCTACATCTTTAAAAAAAAAAAATGTAAAAAAGCACGCTGATCACTGCTACAACGATTAAACCCAGGAACAGTTTGAATGCTTATATTGATGCAGCTGGGACCGTAAGCAAAATAAACCCAGTAAAATAATAGTCAGTGGACAGTCAGAGACCACGGAGAACCTATTGATTGCAACAGGGTCTCTTTTCTGTGCAGCAGAATGATCTCAGAAGAGCTGAGCTTCGGGTAATTTCTAGCAAACAATGTACCGTGCACCATTATTTGTGGATCCTGAAAATCGAACCAAAGCATCCAGGTCTCTCGTACGCGCACACTTCAGAGAAGGCTCTGGTAACAAGGAGCTCGTCACCGCCGGAGCACGTCGCTTTGCTCTTTTGGTGCGCAGCGCTCGTGGCTGCCTGGCCTCGCAGCGAAGTCTAAGGACAGGAAGGCCGTTCGGGCGAGCGAAGGCCCCTCACCAGCGCGGTGGCTGTGCGGGGCCCCGGCAGCGAGGGGAGCAGGGGCAGCCCCCGCAGGGGGCACCGGGGGGGCTCTGGGAGCGGTGGCCAGGTGAGCCATGGGGCAGCCTGCCTGCGCGCCGTGGTGGCATTGCCCCTGCGCAGCCGAGCGTCGGGGGACGGAGCTGCCCCTTTCGGCTGGGAGGTGGATGCTGGCAACACCGGGGCTGCACCCCGCTTCCCCCCGCAGCTCCCGCCAGCCAGGAGAGGCAGCCGGGAGCAGGGGCCTCGCTCGCGTGTCCTTCTGGTGCAGCATGTCAGTTCATAAGGGGTTCATTGATTGTCATGAGATGAACGGCATCCTTCCTTCGTTAGCCCTTGCTCCTCACTGTATCATTGCAAACAAAAGTGGGAAAAACACATCTGAACCCCCTGAACACTGTCCTCTTTCCTTAAAACTGACTTCCCAGCTCACATGAAACCTTTGCAGGTCTGCCCTCTGCCTTGAGGAGGGTTTTGCCCTGCTGTGGCCAAACTGAACGCCAAACAGCCCCGGTGTCACCAGCTTCCCTGTCACCAGCTATCAGAGGGACGGCAGCACTGGCTCCAAGGCAACAGCAGGAGAGCAGAGCTCACTCCTTCGGCAGCACCTCGGCCATGAATAGCCTGAGACAGGAGACGGGGTCGCTCCGCTCGTTATCCTGGAGGTGTCCTGTGATGACACACCAGCCGCTCTGGGCTGGGCACGTGGGCCAGCCCATGGCACCGCAGATGATGCTCCTGGTGCCCTTGTCCCAGGAGCTTGGCCAACAATGCCGGCTTCACCCACCCCCGATGGCAGAGGTAAATGGTCCTCACCAGAGCACCTCACTGGTGCTTCTGGGCTTCTGCCCCCAGCAGGCTGCACTGGGGGAGCCTCCTCCTGCCCTGCATCGACCAGGAGCTGCCTGCTGCGGCCATCCTGTGCTTCTCCTGATGGATAACCGCCTGGCTGAGTTTAGACAGGAGAGCTGCAATATATTACAGTTTATCCCTTGCAATATTCTGCAAACGCATCCAGCAAGTTCCCCGGGTCAATCGCAACCAATTCAGTTTGCAGCAGTTGCCAGAAGAGGCCGGCTGATGACTGTTGGTGGGTCTGCACCGAACCCCTGCCATGCTTCACCCCGTTTGCCACCCTCACCCAGCCCGCGCTGTGGAGGCACTGGTGCGAACAAGGGAAGCCAGCGGAGCATCAGTGGAGCCAGCTGGAAGCCCCGCGGCGGCAGCACCGGGGCCGGGCACAAGCCCCAGGAGCAGGGTCTCAGCTCCGATCCTCCCGCAGCTGAGCTGCACGGGCACAGGGCTTGGGGCACCTAAACGCCACGACCCCGCGGTCACGCTGCTGTGACCCTGCAGCTCCAGAAAACCTCCTGGTGCTGGGCAGTGGTCGCATGGCAGGAAGCCCAGCAGGCTGGTGAGGGGCAGAGCATCCCAGTGCCCGTCCACCGCCCGCAGGATGCCCTGGTCCAGTCCCCAGCACCGCTAACAGCATCCCTGGACATGTCCCTGAGCCTGGGAGCCGCAGCCCCGCCGCCCCTTGCAGGGCTCGGGGAGGACCATAAACAAGGGCCTGTCTGACGCCTATCGGCATTAAAGGTCTCGTGGTGCATTTAATTTAAAAGGGGGCTTGCCCTCATGTTTCTGCCTGAAAGATATATCCATCTCCTGCTGCTGCACAGTTTGTTGCACACTGATTACTGGCACCTCCTCACCTTTCAGATGGGGCCACTTTCGCCAGCGCGGTTAAGGGAGCCCCTGGTACATAATTTGAAAGAATGAAGGTGATATAAAGACACAGAGATGGACATGGCCACGTGCTCACAGCCCCAGGGCCGGGGACTGTCTCCCCCCGGTGCAGCGCATGGTGCGGGTGGTGGGGCGATTGTCTGCTCCCTTGCACCAGCACCATGGCAAGGGGCAGAAAAAGCATTACCAGGAGAGGGGTTTGGTGGCGGCGAGCATTGCAGAAGCATTTTGGCTTAATGAAAATTAAGCATGACACATAAGATAGGCACCAAAGGGCAGCCAGTGAATTTTTCAATAGAAAGGCTTAAAGGGATCAGAAGGAAAAGAAGATGTAGAAGGAACCGAGGCCATGGCATCACTGCCGGAGATGTGTGGAAGTGGGATGCACGGGGTTAATGCTTGCATGCCTTCAAAAATTAAGCATGTATTATTAAAGGAGAAAAAAACATCACAGGGCCAAACTGTGCTGTTTAAAATGTGCTTATTGCTTCACACTGCAAGTTGGCATGGAGGAGGCCAGCATGAATTTACAGCAACAAAGAGGGCAGGCGATAAAATACAGGGTGAAAACCCAGGTATCATAGTGTCAGCAAAGAGAGAAAGCACAGATCAGGAGTCCACACCAATTTACGTTGCCTGTGTCGATAGAGGAAGAAGTCTCCAAAGTTTTACAGTTAATTTGTGTACTTTACCACAGATGCCGTGGGGATTATAAAACAGCCAACACAACCTCACAGTAAGTGTATAAAGCATTTATAAATTGCTAAGCCAAACAGCTGCTGGTTGTCTGTGTGCTGTGAACCAGGCTCTGCATTTCCTGCAAGGTCAGTGACCGGGTCTAGCCGTTAGCGCGGCATGCTGCCGGGCGCTGGGACAGCAGGATGCAAGCCCGGGCTCCGTGGGGCAGCAGAGCCGTCCCCAGCGCGGGACGTCCCCCGGGCTGCCCCGTGGCTGCGGGTGCATTGCGCTGGTTGGAGGGATGATGTATCCACGAGCGCTGTGCTTGGGACTGTTATATACGAGCAGCTGTCTGGTGGCTCGCTGTAGTTACAGCCAGCAGACGGTGCCTTGAGAAAAGGAATAAAAGCAACAAATCAGCCTGGAAGCACAATGAAAGCCCATCTGCGTCGCGGCCCTGGCGAGGCCGGCGGTGGGGCCGGCGTGGGGCCGGGTCGCGGCAGCGCGGGCGNAGGTGCCGAGTCCCAGGCGTCCTGCAGGTGGGAACGGCCGGGGAAGCTGCTCTGACCAGCAGCCTTCCTGGGACCCGGGCATCGCCTTGACTGCAGTGCATGTGTTTGTTTATATTTATATAAACGTATTTATATGTGGACTCGAGCTGTCCACATTTCCTGCCAAACGATTCTGGAAGCAGAATATGCCTTTCCCCCCGTGAAATGCTGTCAGCAGTAACACTAACCCACGGCCCGGAACGCAAACACTGCTGCCCGGCGTGAGCAGCCCACGCGCGAGCCAGCCCGCTGCAGCTCCCGCAGTGCTGGGGGAGCGGGGTTTACGCGCGTTACCTTGTGCTTTACGTGTAACAAAGAGATTTCACTGCGAGTTCAGAGGCTATGAATTTGATAAACTGTCTCATATTTTTAAATGAAAAAATGATACTTCATCTTTCTAATGACAGAAAACTTGGAGATGGTTTACAGTAATATATGCCTTTTTTAATACATGGCTTGCAATCTCAGTCCGGCAGTTGTATGAAGAATGGAGTAGCAGGCAAAAGGTTAATAGAGCATTGGTCCTTTTTTAATTGAAAAAATGACTGAGGGACCATGTAGCAGACCGAGCAGTAATATTATTACAGGCTGTAAGTACTGTTCCAGAGACTTACTGTTCATCTGGGAGCAGAGTAATGAACATCGGGCTGTGCCTCCTGCCTCGGCAGGAATGCAAGCATGCTCTCGAACAGGTTGATAATCAGATCTCTTCTAAAAATGGAGATTATTTCCAAAATGTTTGTCCTCCTTTGCAGGCTTTCCCTGTGGCACGATCCTGCAGGATGTCTGCGGGTCTCCGGCAGCAGTGGGAGCACTGCCCAGCTCCCAGTCACACCTCAGCGCCACGGCCCCGACCTGCAGCCACGGGAAAGGGGGCTCGGCGCCGGGCTGGGCTCTGTGCCTGTGGGCAGCGGGATGCAGCACAGTGCCCTCTGCTTACTCGTGCGTGCCGGTACTCTCGGGGGTGTAAATCAGCACAGCGGTATTGATTTCAGTTAAACTATGGCAACTTCCTTCGCCTGTGGGTTTGGTCCCCATTCCCTGCCCTGCCCTGCCCATTCGTGCTGCCAAGTGCCCTGCGCCCGAGAGTCCCCACTCCAGCACCTGCCTCAATGGGGCGAGCAGCGCAGGGGTCCTCTCCGAGACCCCCACAGCCTCCCACAGTGCCCCGTAGCCCCCCATAGCCCTCACAGCCCCCCACAGCCCACATAGCCCCCCACCCCACAGGGTTCAGCTCTGCTCCTTGGCCACTCTGGCAAGGGGAAGCGGCTTGATTTGCACAGACAAAGTGAAATCACTTAACTTTTCTGCTATAAAACAATTACCAAGCTTTTATACGCTGCTCTTATCAGGCTTTGTATGTCTTGTGGAGCACAAAAAAAATAACAGCAATTTGGTTCTAAAAGCCACCGGCGCACAGTGGGTTGGGACACCGAGCCCACGGCAGCGCATGTGCGGGTGGCCCGGGGGGGACGCGCGGTCCTGCCCCGCTGTCCCTGGGGAGCGCTGGCCCCTCCGTGCCCCGCGTGCGGGGCTGGACGTACACCTACAGCGGTCTGTGCCGATAGCACCCTGCCCAGGCTGCACCAGCGCTGAGCAGGACAACCTCGGTGCCTAAGCGGGCGGCTTCTCATCCGGCAGCTGGTTTTGAAACCCCAGGGAAAATCTATCTACACCAAGAGAAGAAATTGAGATAATAAATGAGGCCAATAACATGGGAAAAGCTCTCAGAAAGCCTGCAAAAATAAGCCTTGGGACTAAAACTACCCTGAAATCCTCCGGAGGAAAGACGCTCGAACAATAAATAAAAGATGAAACGTATAAATTATGGCAGTAAATTATAATGTGAAGAGATATAGAGCTTAATGTCCTGCTCGGGCTACAGAGCAGCGTTTGCTGGGGGCCGCAGGGCTGGCAGTCGGCAGCCGCTGAGCCTGCCCCAGCGGGGGGTTTCCGAGGGTGGACACCACGGGAGCACGGAGCGGTGCTGGCGGCAGGGGACAAAGATGCCTTTCAAAATAGGTTAACGCGGCAGCAAGACGAGGGTCGGGGCTGCCTGCAGGAGGCAAATCAGAGCTGCCGGGGGGTCCCGGTAGCGGTGACGGAGGGTTGGGTGCCCCAGGCCGCGCTGCAGCGGGGGCTTGGTGCTGGCACGGGCAGCGCGTGCTGGCAGCTCGGCCCTGGCATGGCGGGGACACGCCGGGAGCACGCGGGTGCTGTGCCCTGCGGGGGTCGGCAATGCCGGTAAATGGCACCTCCTGCCAGGGCGGGGAGGAAGGGGGAAGGAGCTCTCCTGGAAAACCTGCCACACAAGGGAAAAATGCGTTTCAGAGCCAGGGACTGAAGGAAATCCATCTCTTTGTGTTGGTTATAGGACTGGCCGGAGGAGAGAGCAGTAACCTCTGGCAGCGATGCTTATTCAGGAGCTGAGGTCAGTACCCAGACCAAACTTCATAACTGAACATTACGGCAGGAAGACGCTGTCTGTGGAGACGTGGCTAATTGATGAAGAATTACCATCAAACTGGCTGTGTTACCCAAAGAGCTTAACTTTAGGCTGGCGGGGAAGGAAAGCTGTTAAATAGTTTGTGGCGGTGCTTTGGACTAGCTGAGGATTTATGCTCTGGAGGAGCAGCTCTATCTGTCATCTGTGAAAAGCCTCATTTACAGAGAGACAACATGAGAAAAGGCAATCAGCCTGAAACCTGCTAAGCTGTGAATTTATAAGGGCTCTGCAAGGGAGGGGTGGTCTGCTGGCGAACAGCAGCCGCGGGAGCAGGAACGCGGCCTGAGCAGGCAGCAGCGTGCCACGGGGCGGCCTCGGGCCGTGGGGGCACCGGTGCTCCTCGACCACGGGCTTCCCCTCCACGCTCTGGGTATGGAGAAGGAAAAGGAGATGTGCTTCCCAACCGGCCTCTGCTGGAAGTCGGCCGTCTGTGAAAGCAGTGGGCGCATCTCATAGAATCAATCACCAAATATCCTGAGTGGGAAGGGACCCACACGGGTCGTCAAGTCCAACTCCTGGCTCCACACGGGACCACCCAAAAACCAGACCGTGTGTCTGAGAGCAATGTCCAAACGCTTCTTGAACTCCGGCAGGCTCGGTGCCGTGCCCACTGCCCTGGGGAGGCTGTTCCAGTGCCCAACCACCCTCTGGGTGAAGAAACTTTTCCTAACATCCAATCTGATTCTCTGTTAGGAATAGATCTTCTGGTCACTGGTGGGCAAATGGAAACTCACAGTAAAAAAGCAGAGGGAAAAAATGCATTTGGGAAGCAGCCGCGTAACTCCTGGGACTCAGTGATGCCAACCAGACTGTTGCCTCTTCTGGTGGAGGGTTTACAGCCACGCAGAGACATCTCGTCAGGGACAGGCACAGATGCCCCTTGCTCCTGCAGGTGCAGCAGGGAGCCTCCGGGGCTGCCCTGACCAGGGAGAGACCGGCACCCTCCTGGACACACATAGACAGCACCGTGCATGGTGATTTGAATTTTTTTGCCTATTGTGAGTATTTGCTGGTAATGAATTATTAAAGTTGCACAGTCACCTCCATTAACAGAGCTTACACTTGTCCCACCTCTCAGGTACTTCCTTGATGGACCTCCGTATAAAAACACTGACTGAAGGATGGATAGCTAACACGATCATTTTTGCTGCATTTTTCTCCCCCGTGGAGGATGAGCTTCAGTTACTCCCATCCATCTAATTCTTTCAAGTCATCTTCATTCTGCAATTTCCCCTCACCCCGAAAAGAGTAAAAAATCGATCCATTCCTTTCCAATTTCAAACCAGGAGAGGGAAGGAGCCCGGCGAGAGGCAGAGGATACTGTCACCACTCTCAGCACCACTCTCCAGCCCTCCTGTGCACTGCCCGTCAGCAGCGTGCATGTGCGGATGGCCAGAGCTATTGATCCCTCCCGCGGAAAGTGCGGCAGGCTGCCTTCACACTGACCTTCAGCTCACCCTTCCACAGGACAAAATACACACTTCAGCTTGCTGCAAGACAAAAGGTGCAGGTTCCTCACTGCAGCAGGTGCCAGCTCACCCAGCGCGGGAAGCACCGCACTCGTGGCCGCGTGAGCTGCACCAACGCCAGCAGCCATGGGGGTTGCCAGAGCCACTCGTCCCTCTCCATCTTCCCGTTGTTTCTGCATCCCAGTGACACTCCTGCCTCCCTTTATGTTTCCCCGTGGCACACGAAGGGCATGCGGCCATGCCAGGGCTGCGCAGTGATGTGTCCGGGTGCCACCACGCCAGCACGGTGCCAGCACCTCGCCTGCAGGGACGCTCGCCAGCACTTTGCCATGCGAAGACAGGAGGGACACAAGGACCACCACGGGAGGTGGGCAGCTGAGGACCCCAGCAGCCAAACGATCCGCCCAGCCCCACGCCGACCAAACGGCTGTGGCCTGAGCACCACGAGGCCGCTCCTCTGCTGTTCGCCCTCGCCCGCCAGGAGCCGATGCAGCAGCTCTGCGCAGGGCTCTGCAGGAGGACGAGTCCCGCGGAGCCACCCCAGCCCGCACGCTCTGGCACAGCCTGCAGCAGAGCCCGCGTACAACGGGACTGGCAGCGGGGGTGCTGAGGAGGAGCCCTTCCCAGGGATTTTACAGTGCCTCGGGGGAGAGCCGATGTGCGGTGCCGTGGGGCAGCTCCCTCCACCCTCCCACCGTGCAGGAATGGCATCTCCTCCGCGCGTTGGAAGTGTGGGACCGCAGGTGACACAGGGGCCGCCTCCTCGCCCGGGCAGCCAGCAAGGACACCCCGGGGCTGCCACATCTGCCGCTGCAGCGGGCAGCTGTGCCGGGCCGTGCCACCGCGTCGCCACGCGCTCCTGCCCACGGTTCGGAGACACAGCGATTGCCTTCTCGTTTGTGGGAGAGAGGGACCTAATCAATACAAATGCGAGGTGATTGACAGGGCAGGTCAGCGCATCAAAGCTGGGCCCTGCCCACTCACCGCTCATTAACTCCGGTTAGGAGCCGTGGCAGCAAAGGGGAAAGGATTTCAGTGGCAGAGGTGAACGTGACAGCTTCAGGAGCGACGGCGGGGAGACCTCTGGGGACATCTGCATAGGGCAGAGAACACAAGGTGATTTTCCAGTCCTTGCTTTTGTTGCTGCAGTGGAGGAACAGTGCGGACATGCTAGCTCCCTGCTGGAAGCACACGTGGCAGGTCATTACAGGGCCTGAAGCCCTGGATGCCTAGCAGAATGCTTTCCTGTGGTGGGGCTTTTGAAAAGAAATGAGTAAAACGTATGCTTTGTCAAACCTGACTCCTGGAGCACCTTGGAGGAGGCCAGGCTGAGAGCGGCGAGCGATGGAGAGGAGAAGGCAGTGCAGGAGAGGGAGCAGAAGAGCAGGTTACGAAAGAGGGTGGAGACAGCCGATAGCCCGACGGGAAGGGAGAAATGGAGCACGCCTGGCATCCCCTTGGGGTCTGCCTGGGCTGCCCCGAGCACAAAGCCCTGAGCGCGTCGCCCTGGCACGGCGCGCAGCAGTCACATCTCCGGAAGGGGACATCCCGGAGGGTCAGCCCGCAGGTGGCCGGAGAACGCAGATTTCCGCCCTGTGGAAATTCCTGCAGTTCCGCGTGCCAGCTCAGTGCACTGGAAAGGAAAAAACCGTGGCAAGGTGCGTCCTGAAGCCCGACAGCCAGCAGCTCAGAGGCTGCTCTGCCTCTGGTGCGGCTGTGAGCAGCTGTGGGGGCCCCCGACCGTGGTCCCGCTCCCAAACAGTGCCCCCAAACCCCGCTGCTGCCCCCCAGGGACCCCAAATCGTCTGCAGCAGCAGGAGCTGCCGGGCCAGAGCGAGGGCCTGGGGAACGTGCTAGAGCTGCCAACGGAGAAGTGCTGGCACTCGCCCTGCCTTCGGTTAATTGCACCCGATTTTAGCAGCTCTGCACAGTTTTTACCTCTAACAACGCAGGCATTGTTTGCTTTGGTATATTGCATGACATACATTTTTTAGATGGTTAACAAAATAAAAGTCAAATATACACCAGAGTAACATTCTAGAGGTAAATGTCTTTGCCGTAGCACAGTTACTCTTACACTGAATTTATGCTATAATACATCACTATTTTACCCTGTGCCATAGCTGACAACAAATATGATTTTTGGTGTCATGCAGCAGGCATTTAATTATTGGAGACATGGACTTAATGGTATTTGTGTCACAGGAGTGAACAGTACAGATGTATCTTGACTCAAGGAGACTGAAATGCTTGCTTCAAAACAGCCTCTCCTGATAATAGGTAATTTTACAAATTGGTTAAATGAATCAGATTCAAACGAGGTCAGTTTTTTTCACCTGATCAATAGATCTGAAAGAAACAATGGCAAATATCATGAATTATTGTATAGCACTGATGACTGTCAGGACAATGGGAATAGCAAAGACAAATACACACCTTTTCCTCTGTTATTGCTTTAAGCCTTTTATTATCATTATTATGGGTGATTAAAAATCCCATTAATCAGATGCTAAACAGATTAAGTTCTATGAATTAATTTTCTGGAAATAATGAAGATAAACATTCTGTGCAGAGCTCATTTAATGAAATAGAAGCTGTTTATCTGCAAAATTAGGGCTTGTGCATATCTGAGGGTTCAGCTGGAAAAATACACTACCTCGTGGGCACAGTCAGATGCTCAGGCTGGAGAAGCCGCATATTTTTTACCCATTCTAAGTAAAAGAAAGATCTTGCTCTAAGTAATTTATGATTCATTACACAAATAGCTCATTAGCTAGGACCAGAAAATGAAATTACAGTCATTTAAGGAATAATTCCTTGATTTAGTATTTAAGAAAGCGAGGCCGCATGACAGGCAGCGCGCGTGTCGTCCGCCTGGAGACGGCGGTGCAGCGCAGGGAGGCCCGGCCGCAGGGGAGGCTCCAAGGGGAGGCCGGAGGTGCGGAGCCGTCGGCGTGGGTGCTCCTCGCCCGAGCTGCAGGGCTGCGGCGGGCACGGGGCCGCAGGACAGGGCTCGAGAGCTGCCCCGCGCCGCCGCACGGACCCTCCGCACCAACCGCCACGGGTCAGTCCCAGGCCTATCCGCCTCTTCAACGAGCCTCTTCTCAAAGGCGAACGGCGGCGAAGGCGTCTCCCAAGGGCAGCTGTGCTGAGAGCCGAGCTTTTGGGGAGCGCAGGGTGCCGCCGGGAGCCCAGGGCCATGACCGCCTCTCCGCTCTCCAGCGTCTGGTCGCAGCGAGCCAGGGGAGGGACGGCACCCGCCAGGCACGCGGGGACCCGCGCGTGTCTCAGACACGACGGTCACGTACAACAGGCAGCGGCGGTCATCACTTGGCAGCTAGCGACAGCTGGGGCAGCACCAGCCTCAGCTCCAAAGTTCTTCCGGCTGCGAGGCTTGCACTGACTCGCTGTCTCTAGAACCCTAAGCATCTACTTTATGTCACCTTTGCACTTACCTGTGCTATAAAACTGCCATAAATAATTTCTTAAAAGTTGTGGATGATAATAGGTAATGTTTTAATAGTACGGACACCTCTATCTGATTGAAGTTTGGCCTGCTATTCATAAATGTAAACAAAAAGGTGTGGAACAATCGAGAGCTACTCAAGAGCCCGTGGAAATGCCCGCTGCCGCACAGAGCCTTCAGTGCCAGGAAGTTCAAAATCCCCTTGCGCTACACCTCACTTACAGCCCCAGCACGCTAGCTTACTGGGGCGTCGCGGCTCCCGCAAGGCTGTTGGCGCGGCGGACTATCAGCAACGGGAACACTTGGCAGGGGATATCTCTAAGACAAATTGTGTTTTCGTAGAAGCAATTTCATAATCATGCTTTTTCACGTTATCACGAATGATTGCTGACTTCTTTCTAACACGACTGTATTGCCCAGCTCCTTCTCACGTGCCTGCTTCCAGGGGCCAAATGCCTTGCACCCGGTACTGCAACGCTGGCAAGAGCGGTGACCCTGTAGGTCACCCTAAAACAAGGTGTCCTCTTCTGGTGCCCCAGCCTAATATGGATCTGGGGAGCTCCAGGCTGGGGCCAGCTGCAGAAGTTGAGGTTTACTTCACAGGCGCCACTTTTTCTCTAGGCTGAAGTCTACCACGTAGCTGAGGAACACAGAGTTTCATCAAATTAAACTGCTCAGTGGTCGGGATTCAGGCCCGTGAAGCTCATTGACTTCAACAACGGCGAGAATTTAAGTCAACCTGAGGATTTTCTTGTTGGTTTGTCTACAGCTGCACTCCTGCGCTTGTCACACCCTCAACCTTTTCTCCGCGAGCAGGAGGTCAATGGGAGCCGAGACGCCTGTCAAGCCCCAGAAATCAAGACAAGATTTCAAATATCGCATGGCTTTTCACAAAACCTTGACAGTCTGCAAGCGTGCATCTGTGCCACAGCCAAGCACCTGCGTCAGAGGACTGCAGACGCACCGGGCAACCCTTTGGTTGCGGTTTGCTTCACGGGTTAACAACCTGAGGGCTCAGCCCGGGCTGCGGCTGGGTCTGAGGGAAGCCGTCAGCCTGCTCGCGCTGCGGCAGCATCTCTGCTCCGGCGGCTCGGGCCACCGTGCGCCTCGCCCCAGGCAGCGCCGCCGGGCCAGTGTGCTGCCCCTGCAGTGCCTTTCCCTCCCTGATGCGTACCTTTTACCTGCTAGCAATTAAACAAGAGGATGGTTCTCAGCAATTTTGCTGTTAATGACAACGATGCAGGACATGAGCATTAATTGATTTTTCACCAGTGTCTTTCCCTCCCAGCACAGTCACAGAGCTGCCTTTGAGTGTAAAATATTGGAGGCAGTGTGACAAACAAGTTCCGCCTGTAGTGAAAGAGCGCCCACGCCACGTGACTGAGCGGCAGCCCAGGGACACGCTCTGCTCCTGTGGCTCGGCCCGGCACGTACCGCGCGAAGCCGCCACGTGATCCCCTGCGAAGCGATCGGCAGAGCAGGCGAGGCCGTGCCGCAGCCCCGCAGCCCTGGCCGAGGGGACGGGGGCCCCGGCCCCGCTGCTGCAGCCCCGGGTGCACCCCAGCCCTCACCGGCCGCTGGTTGTCCTCCCGTCCCTGTCTGCGGTGCAGCGCAGACACCGTCCTCTGCCTGAAATGGTCCGGCTGCCCCATCCCTCGTGTGGCGAACAACCCCAATTCCCAAGGCACGTCTCTGGTTCCTAAGCAATGCTTTTGTGTTAAAAAGAAAGCACTGACGGAGCTTTTAAATCCCGTATCCAACCCTTAAAGCATCATCAGAGACAAGCGGACCTTCTGTTTGCGTTCATTTACAGCCTTCTCTAGAAATTGCCTATTGAATTACTGTTTCTCGTGCCTGTTTAAATAAATAGGAGTATTTGTTGTTGCTGTTGAAAGTTCCGTGTTTGGCCTTTTTGAGTCATTTGATTGGCCTTTTTAAGTCGTTTGATTAGGAAATAGAGAGAATATTTTAGCAGCAAAGAAGGCACTGACAATCAGCACCGGTAGGAATAATCCAATTTTCTTAGTGAAAAAGGGCAAGGGTCCTCCTAGGAGGTCAAAGCTCCCTTAGCACAATTAGAACTTTAGCTAATGAAATTGGCTGAGGCTCCACCAGGGGAGGCAGCGCATCTGGCCCTGCCCAGCGGACACCCACGTGAGAGGAGCGGTGGGCTCCCCGGGCAGCAGCGGCCTCGGCAGCCCTGCGCCTGCAGAACATCTCTCGGAGGCTGCCTTCAGCCCCAGCAGCAAAGCTGGCCCGCGTCCGCCGCGCTGCGATGAGCGGGGCGACTCTCGGCATGTCGTGCTGCTCAGACATGCTGTCTGCGATTAATATTGCAGAACTGCCCCCTGATTCCTAAATTATGTATTTCTCCTTTTCAGCATCATGTGTTTTTGTGCAGGGTTAATTATTTTCCATCGTTCCGCCTTTAGCAATAGTCGTCTTAATTAAGGGGCCAAGTTCCGCTCTCATTTCTGCCTGGCGGATCCTAATGAAATCAATGGAGCCACACGGGTGTAAATGGGAAAGGAATGGTGACCATTTACATCAAAACAAAATGTCCCCCTCTCCTGTTGATTAATGCATCAAATTAAAACAAGGCATATGCTCCAACTTCTGACCAAACGTCACTGCGTGAGTTACTGCAAAAAAATCAGCCTGAGCAGCTCCTCAGGTTTGCTTCCCGAACCCGCGGGCACTTTGCTTTAGGGCTGGGAATCCAACACGGGGGGAAAAACAGGTCGCAACCCGGCCGAGGCCCATGCCTGCCGCATCCGCATGGCTCGGCACGAGGGCTGGGAGCTCTGCGCTCTCCTGCGCTCCTCCCCGCTCCCGCTGGCTGCTGTCTCGTGAGCACCCTCGCTGCTGGCAGGAGAAGGGCTGATCTCGAACTCTTCTTCCCCTGCTTGCATTTCCTGACGGCCACTATTAAAGCAGACCAAGGTATCCCTGCAGTGGAGGCTCCCATAAGTGGATCCGCATGCAATATTCATGGACCACTTCAGAATAGTTACAAATCCATCGCGCTAGTCAGCAGGACGGCGCGTACCCCTGACGCTGTGCTTAAGCACCTTTTTGAACCGGAGCCCTGAGGGTGGCCGCACAGCCTGGCCTGGGATGGGGCAGCGACGCCGCGGTGCCCGGGGCTGTCCGGGGGACGCAGGCACCGCGCAGCCTCCTCTGATGGCACCGACGAGGCCAGCATTGCGCTGAGATGTTTCCCATAACGAAGGGTGAGGGTGGCTGAGAGGGGACGAGGGCAACGAGACATTGTCGCAGCCTGTCCCGCCAGTGCCCGCGTCAATTCCCAGCCAGTGCCAGAGACCCTGCACGATCCCTGCCACATGAGGGGGCCGACGTGAGCCCAGGGCCACTGCTTTGGGACAAGCTTGTTTACCAGCTTCAGATGCCTAGCTGGCACCACAGTGCAGCTCCAAAACCAACCTCATCCCCCAAGATTAATTTTTACACAATCATTCCGGAGGCTGTGATAATCACTCCATAAAAAATGAAGAGATTTGGGATTTTTTTCAATGCAGAGGATTATGTCTAAATACAAGTAATCTGCGGAAGCCCAGCTGCATGCACGCCACTCCTTTACTGCACACGGCTGCTTTACTCTTTCCAGCTTTAGCCCTTTCATTAGTATTTTCTGTAGCAGAGATATTTGTCCTTGGAGAGGTCAGGGCAGCGCCAGCGGTCAGTCACGTCCCTGAGGGCCATCTCCAGGGGCCGGGACGCTGAGGACAGTGTCTGCGGGACAGCTCTGCACGTCGCTGCAGGACAGGGGCTGCGCGCTGCCCCTCGCCCCTACCCAGGGACGCCTCTGGCACCAGCACCGCTAGTGCTGTTTGCTGGCGGAGGGAGGTGCAGCAATTAGCATGGGAAGCTTTCAATGCGGTGCCACAAGCAGGCTGGTGGGATCTTTTAAAAAAACAGTGATAAAATAAGATAAAATAAATGACCAGCTTAGATCCTGGAGCCTCTAGGAAATTTCTGGCGGCTTAAGCAGGTGAAGTGTGAGTATCGATGCCGGAGCTGGCAGACACCCAGACCTGGGGCAGTTGTCCCCTCGTCCCGCCGTCCCCCGGCCGGTCTGCGGCACTGGGGCGCGGGTGGTGCGAGGCGAGTCCCACGCTGGTGCAGCCGCCTGCAGCGGTTCTGTGAGCGTCCCCTGAGCGCTCGTGCGTCCTCCCCCTGCAGCATCTCAGTGCTGCACGTGCCTCCCACCTCCCTCCGCTTGTACAACCCCGCTTCATCAGCCTCCATCCTGCATTTACGTCACGAGCGAGTGGAAGAGGTGGTCGCACGCACAGTGCTTTCTCTCTTTTGGCACTTCAGGATTATTCATTTCTTCTGCCGTCATTTCCTGCCGAGACTTTGGGTTGAATTCACTGGTGTTATCAGTGGATGGCAACAGGCCGTGGGCCAGCCCTTGGCTGGGGGCTTTGCTGCACCGAGTGAGCAGGCACTTGGGACCGGGAGAAGCGGGAGATCAGAGGCTAAAAGAAAATACTGCATGTAATGAAGTCAGATGGAGACGCATGCCCTTTGTGTCTAGCAAGTGTTTTTGCAAATGTAATTAAAATAAATACATATCTGGGATTGCTCTGACCACAGGTATAAGGATACAGCGCCAGATTTTTAAAACAAAATAACTTAAGCACTTAGCAAAGGACTCAAGCAGGCTTTGGGTACTTATGTTCAAAATAATTGTCCAAGGAAACCCGATTCAGCAGCCACCTAACCTGAAAGCACTTACACGCACTTGGGCAGACGTTCAACAAAGCATTTAGATACCCGAGGCGCTGCATCAGCAGAAAAATTGGGGCCTTCATTCAAGAGAGTGACTCAGGGAAACCGGAGCGGCTCTGGTGCTGAGACGGCCTGGGTGCCGCCGGGCCCAGCCTGGTGCCGCCGGCCGCCTGCAGACCTCAGGGTGCACGTGCCTGCCCTCGCCCTCGCCCTCGCAGTCGCGGTGCCTCAGTGCTTGTTACAGTCACTAAATGGCACCTCTTGCTCGTGTCCTTTGCTGCTGCCATGGTCCGTGGCCCATGGTTTGTGCAACGCCCCCATCAGGCACAGACGGCAAAGCCTGTGAGATGCCCACCACGTCTCAGGTACCTCCGACGTGTCCTCCTGCTGTCCCAGCCACAGCCTGGGATCTCGGTGTCCCGCAGGCCCCAAGCACCGACCACCAGTGCTGCCTCCTTTGCAGCTAGCTTTTGCCTTTGTTGGCTGCTGCAAATGTTTTAGGACTGAGGGACTTCAGGAGAGAGTCATTTATTAATACAGCACCGTGACTGGAGTCGCAGGTGGCTCTCTCTTTACCTCCTTCCCTGGGGAACGGATTTTCAGACAAGAGGAGATGCTACAAACCAGCAGTGAAAGCTGAGCGCAGCCGAGGAAGGAGAATGCTTCTGATAATAAATTCATAGAGCTTCACACACCAGCAGGCTAGCAAGCACTTGTTTTTAAAGAAACTTTAAAACTATTTTGGGTGCAGTCAGTCAGACCAGGAAGCCCTTACGGCTTGGAGACCCTATGCATGGGCTTCAAAAAAGGGAAGGAGACAGAAAAACCAGCTCTGAAACAGTTCATTTCAGCAGGTGCAAATCTTCAAAGCAAAACTTTCCAGTAGAGTTAAAAAGACCATGTCCCATATGTATGAATAAGTCAAAAAGTGGGAACCGTTCCTAAGCGCACGCTCAACCCAATGGGTATTTCCTCTGTCGGACTTGAAAGCAGATCGATGCTCCTGATTTCTTTCATGTAGCGTATCTGCATTTCTGCTCCACTGGTACGTCGTCTCTTGTCTTCTCTGACTGCTTGAATCCTTGTCCTTGTTTCAAATGCATTTCTTCTCTTCCACAATCTTTCCTAGCAGTAGGAAAAATCCTGTCATGTGCCTCTGTTGCATATTGTTTCCTTACAGGCAACCAAGCAAATATTGATGATGTTTTGCTGCAGCAATTTTGGGTTTTTTTTCATTATTGGAAACTGATCTGGAGGAATAGTCCACTCAGAGCTTTCAAGGCGACCATGGGCTGCCATGAAGTTCAGCACTTCTTTACTGGGGTCACAGCACATGCAGTGTCCCCTCTCCTCTGAGAGCCATGGCGAAGCCACCGAGGACCCACCGCATCTGGCTCCAGGCACTGCAGGGGCCGCTCGAGCCAGGAGCAGACGGGATGCAGGCTCGATGCTGCCTTGGTCTTCTGGCAGCCGCACCATCACCATCAAGCACACGGCCCTCTGTGTGTAGAGGCGTGGGACTGGCGAGCTGGAGGCCCAGAAAGGCAAGTCCTCGTGCCCGGAGCAATCCTGGCTGAGGCGCTCGGTGCCGCGCAGCTCAGCGTAGGGCGGGCAAAGCGGTGGCAGCAGCGGTGGAGGTGGGTCTCCAGGGACCGACCCTTCTGCTCAGGCCTCCTCTCTACCAAGACACAGACCACCACTGACGTTTTGCCATCTGCTCTGAGTTTACTTTATGCCATTTGGCAGAGCAGTTTCCAAAATCGGATTCTTCCTTTAGATCTGTGGTCCACAGAGACTGTAACCAAGCATCATGAGAAGAAAAACACCCAACGCGAAAGTTTCCTGGGAGTTTTCTAAGAAGCCTTACTGTTTTCACAGAAAGTAGAGCTCCTTTATAACCAGCTCTCCACAGCACGAGGGGACAAGGGGAATAGAAAAGGTTAGGAGAGCTCAAGAGGTCTGCAATGGTAGAGGAAGAAACTAGACCAGGGCAAGCGACTGCAGGGCTGAGCCCTGGCTGCTGGAAGGGCTCCAGTTCGGCAGCAAAAGCAGAGCTGCAGTGCCTAGAGCCAGGGGGGCGGTCAGGACTGCCCTGCTTCTCCCGTGAGGCAGAATTTAATAAGAATTATCACATAATCTTTGTACTAAATAAAAGCACATGCTTGCTGTAGCTTGGGATGGAGGCATTAACAGCTGAATTAGCGGCAGATGAACATGCTATCACCGAGCATTGTAAGGAAGAGATCCTTCCTGCACACGGAGTGCTGTTGCAAATTAGGTGTCACTGTGCCTTTTGCAGCATTCATTATATCATTTTCCTGTGTTCAAACACTGAAAAGTAAAAGGCTGCTTCACCGCACAATTTGGCTGAAAGAGGGTGTACTTTTCCATGATCAGATGCTGTTACATCTGGTGTCCCCATCTTCAGGAACACATTCCCATATACAGAATAGGGGGGTCAGGAAGATGGAGCCAGGCTCTTCCTGCCAGTGACAGGACAAGGTGCAATGGGAACAAATCAAAATATGAGAGATTGCACTTAAACATGCATTTGTGAGGGAGGTCAGACACGGAACAGGTTGTGCTGTCCCAACTGTGGAGCCTCCATCCTTGGAGATGTTCAAACCCCAGCTGGACAAGGTCCTGGCAGCTGCTCTGGCTGCCCTGGCTGGAGCAGGGGCTGGCCAGACCATCTCCAGAGGTGCCTCCAACCTCAGTTGACCTTCCATATCCATCTGGCCCATTACGAAAGCAAGTATTAGCTAAAACACTTCTTCATAATGCTGATAGAGCAGAAGATAGTTATAAATGTAACACTGTCTGGTAGATTAAGGTTAAGGAGGTTTCCCCATCATATTTATCATGATCAACCTACGTGTGTTCGAACTGCTGCTTCGCTTAGCTGGAATTTGACTCTGTGCTTGTTGCCAGAGCTGGCACATCACTGATGCACAGCTGGAACATGTCTTTTTTCCCTAGCAAAAATACAACCTCCTACCGAAACTACAATTTACTCCATTTTTGACAGGATTTTAGGCAGAGGCTCACTAACAAGTCCGTAGACACATTTTCCAGTGATGCAGGCAGGCAGCTGACCCCTACCCGTAGCTCCTGGCTCTGCTTTCTGTGCAGACGCTCGGTGGCACCTTGCTGCCCGAAGGCTGCAGGCACCGGGAGCTGCTGCCGTCCCTGGGCACCCCGGGGCTGAGGCATCCGCCTGCCTCTTCCCACGTGGCAAGAATTGCTTGCTTACCCCAAAACACAAGAGAGGAGGTCCTCTCTGTATGCACGTCCTGCGTGTGGGCAGCGCTGGGGAAAAGCCCTGAGCGAGGGGCTGCCCCCGTCGGGCTCTGCCAAGCTGCCCTGGGCTCCCTGCGCTGCTCCGAACACATATGCCCCGAGCCTTCCCAGCGCACCGGGGTGTCTGTCTGTCCAACCACCTGGAAGCTCTGTCTGTCCCACCACTCGAACCGGGGTACTAAAGCTGCAGCCAGAAGAGGTTTTATAGGGAAGGCATATTCCTCCTTGGAGACTTTAAATCTAATCAAAACAGTAATTCCTACAAATTTCCTACTGTGTGCCACTGTCGTATTTTCTAGCAAGCACACTCACTTAAGAACAGGTATTTATCAACAGCCAACGACTTGGCGCAGCCCTGGACACCATCACTTTCATAGAATCATAGAATCATTTAGGTTGGAAAAGACCTTTAAGCTCATCAAGTCAAGGCTGGTGGAAAGCAGTGGCAATGCTAAGGCACGAGAAACTTCTTCCTCTGCCCCTTTTCTTTAACGCAGCTTGCAAAACACCCTGTGAATAATGAAAATACTAGCTTGCCAACCCACTGCCTCTTTCAAAGGTTTCCACAAAAAATCAGCCACCTAATTGAGGAGAAATTTTCGTGGCTCAGGGAAGGCAGCTCCTTGTACCTGGGCCTCCCCACTCCTCTCGCACAGCAGCCCTCAGGCAAGCCGGGATTCTGTGTCAATTACAGGAAAATCAATGAAGATACTGTTCAGGACTCCTCTTCACCATTCAGTGCGGATGATATCCTTCACTTTCTAGCACTGATTCATTTACTTTCAGCCTCTCTAGGGGCTCCTGACATATTGCTATCTCTGAAGAATCTGAAGCAAAAACTGCCTTTGTTTCTACTGCAACGTGTTCGCATGCACGGTGCCCTGGGACCGGTGCGCGGCCCTGCCAGCGCTGGGGCCAGGGAAACAGGGTCAAAACGAAGCGCTTTTTAAACAGGATTTTAAAAATTTCTTGCCTACGCACCTCTCAGCTGTCCTCTCAGATCTCCTCTGCACAGAGGGACTGGGTAGGATCAGGGCACAAAATCAGCCCAAAACGTGGGGCTGGCATGCCATTCGTGTCCTGCCTGCAGCTCTGCACTCTGCGGAACAGCGGTGACGTGGGAGCACTGCTGTTTGTCCTGCCAGCCCGGCCACTGCCAACACATCTTGCTGCAGCACGTGCTCGCTGCCTGGGCAGGGTCTCTGGACAAGGCTCAGCTGCATCTCGGGCTGCACCCCTGCTTCCCGCAGCTTCAGACCACGCCTTTGCCTGCACCCCAGTGCGACGTGTAGCTGCCGTGTGATGCATCGCCTCCTCCTGCAGCACGGCGCATCGCCTTCTGCTGCTGCTCCCTGACTTGTGATAAAAAGCCTCTGATCTGTTCAAAATATGTCTGACCTCTGGGTAACGTGCGCTTAGCACACTCCAGGTTATCACAGGCCCCAGCTGCAGAAGGGGAGAAACCCCACTTGTCCAACAGCCTCCTGGCGACAATACTCTGGGCTCACTCACCTAGCTTGCACTGAGGTAGCCGGCAGTTTTGTACAGAACCCGAAGGTGGTACTTCTTCTTCTGCCTGAGGAGTGCTAGAAACATGGAAAGGTGCATGGCACACAGACTGCATAATCTTACTCTTAGGGGCCAGGACAGGTGGTCCAAAACCACATAAGACTTAAGTATTACAGAATTGATTTCCAAAGTATCTAAATGTAAGAAATTGTGGATGATGTATCCTGGGCAGTCTGGGTGGACGTGCTGAAGCCAGGGACACCATCCACTGTGGGGACAACAGCAGAAGAGCTGATTGGAAACCGTGTGAAGAGCCATGCAAAAAACCTATCTCCTATATCACAGCAGCATTATTTCCTACATTTTCATTCTTTCCTCTCTCCGCCAAAGCCTCAGGTATCTCACAGCAATGGGATACAGACCTCCAGGCTGTACTCAGGCCGAATTCCCACTGAAAGCTGAAGAACCATGCTGTGACGTAAAACCCAACCCTGCAAACTCCTTATGTTCCACCTCTTCAAAGAGAGCTTCATGCATGGAGAGCTTGTAGGTTATAGCCCAGAGCGAGGATGGTGCTACAAAGACACTATTTATTATTTATAAGGCACTTCTGTGAACTCAGGGCTCAGAGGCAGAGCTGTCTATGGGGGTGAGCTTTATATGGAAAAGAAAAAAAAACGTAGCTTGAAGAAATACTGAGGGTTCTGCAGCATGCGCAAGTGGTGTTCATCGGAGACATTCCTCAGATCATGGAAGTGAGACTCTCTCGGAGTTCACATGAAAGTTGCCGGGTGGTATACGGGTCAGTTTAACTGCAGCTAGGGCTCTTTCAGGTAGCATGGCGGCCTAAACACCTTGCTTACAGGAGACAAGGGCTCTGCGAGCCGGCGGGGGTTCTGCACGGCCGCGGTGCAGCCCCCGCAGCGCTGTGCCTGCCACCTGGCGACCTGCAGCGCCAGGGGGAGCAGCCCGCGGCCCCCTGGCAGCCCCCGGCCCCCCGGCACGGGCAGGCCGCGGGTTTGCCGGCTGCAGCCACAAACGCA
>VXAL01004482.1:12794-26111 GCA_013399475.1 Chauna torquata
TCTGTAGTAGTTATATCATTTTTTAATCTGCTGAGGTGAAAACACAAATAATAGTAATTAGGTATATGTGTTTTGCATAATCCATTAAGAATTTTCCAAGTATAAAATTGAGTATACTCTGAAGTTACTCAGTCCTTCAGTTACTCAGCTGAAGCCAACTCTCCTTCCTCTAAGAGCCACACATTGACATTTTCCAAAAGCCAGAGTCAGAAAAGATATACTATGTATCTTAGGAAACAGCAGCTCTGATATCAGCATTCAAGTGGCTGATGACAATGGCTACACAGGGACAATGTCATTGTTGTCAGGCTGTTGTTAGGACATTTTTGGGACATCCCAGATACATCTCAGAAGGTGGTGAGTGGAGCAGCTTCTGAGTGTGTCCCACAAGGTTTGTCTCAACAAGCCCAGCCCAATATATNCCAGAGTCAGAAAAGATATACTATGTATCTTAGGAAACAGCAGCTCTGATATCAGCATTCAAGTGGCTGATGACAATGGCTACACAGGGACAATGTCATTGTTGTCAGGCTGTTGTTTGGACATTTTTGGGACATCCCAGATGCATCTCAGAAGGTGGTGAGTGGAGCAGCTTCTGAGTGTGTCCCACAAGGTTTGTCTCAACAGGCCTAGCCTAATATATTTCCTTCTATTGCTGGAATTGGGACTTCTCAGCTGAATCTAACCAACTCCTAACACTGATACTTATGTAGCATAAATGCATCATGAATGTTATGTTTGGATATTCAAGATCCTGATATTTCAAAAACTACTTGATGGTCACTTTGAACTCTTAAGGTTGGGCACTTCCCTGCAAATGATTTGCTGGAATATCTGTGGAGCACAATGCGATAAAATGAAAGAAAAGAAAAAGAAAGTGCTAAAATTAGACATACTACCAACTAACATGCTTCTGTAAAGCTTATGCCATATATCATATCCAAGGTTATCTGACTAACATGATCTGCCTAATCTATACTCATTATGACTCATTACAATATCATGTTTATGATATCAATATTCATATGGATTTGTTTGCTTCTTGGATAGTCTGGAACACTAAATTGTTCTTGTAGACAAAGAAATGAATTCTCTTCCTGCTAGGGATAAATGTGCTTTACAGTGTGATATGTTAAATGAAAAATTAGGTAAAATGTATCCAACCTTGGCAGTGAGGTATAGCTAAACTGTATAATACACAAATCATGGGTATTTAAACTCTGCTTAGTTTTGCTTGCCCTTCACTATACCATTGATGCTGTATGTTCAACAAGGCACATGTTCTCCAAAAAGGTGTGGTAAATGAGGAGCACTATATGATTTTTGTAGTCAAGATGAACTTTAAGAATTTTGTAATCTGCTGTTAGGGAAACCATCTACAGACCATATTGCTAAAAAAGCGTACCTCTAGATAGGAGGTATACCTAGAGGGCATATCCCCTTTAAGTGCCTGGGAACTTTGCCTGGGTGCACCTTGGCCATTTAGTGATGGTCTCTGAAGAACCAACATCTGCTGGTCTACTGAGCAGTGAGTCAGTGGTAGTATCCAAGGAAGTCTGGAGCTACTGTAAATTCAATGTGCTCAGAACATTGGTATCTGTGCTCTTCAGGCTCAGTAAGTGAATGGCTGTCACTTTGTGCTGCTGGCTAACAATTTACTAAGGCAACTTTTCTGCTGGGATTTGGCAAGGGTAGCCAAAACTCACTAACCCCTATCGTCTTGAAAATGCTGCTGGCTTAGGGTAAAGTCCTGTCTTTATTTTTGGATGTGTATTGTTATACTTAACTCCCTAAAAAGAAACCTTTTTTCACCTTCCTCTGGGTCAGGTGCCTGATTAAAATTTTGACCTAGAATCCAGGGTGATTCACAGCAATACCATACTGTTCACTATTGCAAAGCCAGCTGCTTTTCTTTAAAGGCTCTCCTCCAGGGCTAAGTGCATGAGCTGTTAAGTTGATTTTCACATTGTTACTAGTCATATGTGAAGAATTTCTGAACATCTGATGTCTCTTTTGTAGCTATGCTGATGTCTGGAAATCTCTGCCAAATGGCCCAATCCTCATACTATACCTGGACAATGTTTTGGCCAGAAAAAAGGTTAAATATTCAGAAAAATATAAATCCAAATACATTTTGACTCCATCTGCTTTCTAAACTGAATCCGGCATCTTTAATCACAACATACGAACAAACTACATCTTATAAAAACGTAAGCCTACCTACCAGAGGGAAGAGGATTATAACAATGATAGCTCGGCTCAGGACAAATTTTAATGAATTTGTCTCTTTCTAATATAAGCACAAGTTGTACCTCAAACATGTTTGTTGACTTTCTGAAAACAGCAAGGAATTTGCTGTAACCTCAGGCAGGGAATTTCATCTAAGTTTACATAATGTTCAGGAGTGCTCTAATGAAGTGCCCTGAATAACCATTGCAGCAGTTCCCATGTCTTTGAATATTATGGCTAAGCTCCATGTAGGATGTAGACTTTTAAACTGGTGAGAAACTGCTGAGTGCAGAAACACATTTAATATTTTAACTCATTTGATTTCTACAAATGGTGTCATATTTTTTCTGAAGCAGACACCAAAAAAAAAAAAAAANACCTTTTACAGCAATAGTTCCCACAACAGTCTTCCTTGCAAAATGAAAGCCATTTATTGTAATCAGAATATTTTATCAGAATATTTTGCTTCCTTGTGCTGAAGATTTTGTTTACTGTTAACCACACTGTGCCTAATTTTCATCCTAACTTGCCGGTCTTTAATGTGATATTGCTGCTAGTAAAGTACAAAGTTCCTCAAGTTTCACCCAGAATATGTGCTGGAAAGTCAAATTATCATGTTAAATGTGTGCTGCAAAAGATAATGTCAAAGTGCTCTAGGACTGAGGAGAAATTATATCTAAAGAATAATTTAAACAAGAATACATAACTTTTACATCTTCTTTTACATCATGTGTAATATTTATGTTTCAAGACACGTGGGGTCAGATCTTTGGGTAGCATCTCTATTACACCAGTGCTATTGGATTCTTATTGAGAGTCATCATATGAGGCTGTGGGAGGCCAGAAGGATTTGAACATCATACAGAAAAAACAGAGTTCTCGTGATGCTGCCACTAAACGTTATCTCACAATATGCCTTCAATTCTTGCCTAATCTGAGATTCTGTTATTTTCCTGCCAGCTTAATTGATATATGGATTTTAAAATCTCACTTGTAATCTTGGAAAGAACTGCAAAAATTTGGTGGATGGTCAGTTTTGTCATGCTGATCTATTCTCATAAACAATCAGGAGAACCAATGAAAGACAGAGCTGTAGGTATAAAATGTAATGACAGTTGTATTTTAACAGCAAAGGCTTCAGGTGTACCTAATAACAGGCATAATGTCATAAGGCAGTATCAGTTTCAGAATCTGAATATTCAGCAACACATCACAGATTATTTGAAGAGTGTTTATATTAGCATGCAAGGCAACAGTCTAGTCTCTTTTCCATCTAGTCATCATTAAGAAGGTATGGTTTGTAACTTCTACAAAATTTTTCTAACAAAATAGGAAAGCAAAATCTTTAGAGGAATTTGAGACTTCATAGATTTGAATTGTATATTTGTTTGTTTGTTTTCTTGCTTTTTTATATGTATAGATTGCATGCAAGACTAGAGATAACGGAAGGAAACAAACAGATTGGTAGTTGAAACCATCATCTCTGACAGTCAAAATGGAAACCAATGGAGTTTTACAGTCACATCCCCAGAATAGATGACTGGAGCTAATTCCTGATAGAATTGAATAGAATAATAGATGAGCAGAGCCAATGAAGAAATAAACATCAAGCAACAAGTCAATTAGATTTTTGCAGGTAAATTTTAAAGTGCTCTTTATGGAGAAAAGCTGAAGGATCTAAGGTAGAAGAGAACGATATTATCATACTATAATATTATGAAAACTGAAAGAGGATGTATTTAGATTAAATATAAGAAAGAAATTCTTTACTGTGAGGATGGTTAGATACTGGAACAGGTTGCCTAGAGTTGAGGATGCCCCACCTGTGGA
Source organism: Chauna torquata (assembly GCA_013399475.1). Lineage (NCBI taxonomy): Eukaryota > Metazoa > Chordata > Aves > Anseriformes > Anhimidae > Chauna > Chauna torquata. The sequence continues at coordinate 16,854 of VXAL01004482.1, forward strand.
AGTATTCAATGTCAGTTCGGACGGGGATTTGAGTAACCTGATCTAGGGAAAGATGTGCCTGGCTATGACAGGGGGTTGAACTAGATGATTATTTTAAAGTTTTCTTCCAAGCAAAATTATTCTAATAACTGTAGCAGGTATACCTTAAAAAAAAAAAAAAATCACATTAATCTTTACACATCAAAAGATTTAAAAATGAAAACAAAACCCAAAGCAATACCAAGTATCTTAAAAAACAACAACCAACCAACCAAAACCAAAACAAAACAAAACAAATGAACAACAAAGCAAGAAAAGCCCCTCCTCTTTAATCTTCAGGTAACAGATAGACTAATTCTTTTCAGTGATAAAGAATTTGAAACTGTATTCTTTCTTTAGCTCAAGAGACAGTTATTGTAAAATTCAGTTCATTTACTTAAGATGTATTGGCTTTTCTTCTCAGGTTGGCTTAGAATGAGGTCCTTGGAGAAAATCCATTCTTTCTTAACATGCAGGCTGTGGAAAAAGTAAAAAAATAAAAAAAATCTGTTTCTTCTCTGTGTGTCTAACTCTAGCTTTTTCATTATGATGCAGTTTCTTTCTGCAAAGTAAGGTAGAAGAAAACAAATATTATTCTTCTGTAGGGATCTTTGTGAAGTGAATGACTGTCCTTAAATCCTTTATGAATGTCAAAGCTTTTATTGCAAACGCATTCACTGACTTTTCTGTACAACATTACCTGAATAAGAGATTGTTATCAACCACCCAAGTTCAAACATGCTGTCTAGATATTCTGTATATTCAGAGTATATATCACACTGCAAAAATTACCAGGAATTCCCAAGATATTTTTGCTCTGTTTGTGACTACAACTAATATGCAAAAACAGTTCAGAACTCTCAAGAACCATGAAAATTACTTGTATTATTGAACAAAGTTACAGTGTTTCAGAGTATTAGTAGCTAGGAGTTGGCCAAGCATCAATCGTATGCTATTCTCATGCAGTCCAGTCATTCCTGTGAGTCAAAAATATGAAATAAGATAAATACGTCGGGAAAAAACGTGGAGGCAAATCACATCATGTAAAAGCCAGACATGACAAAGAGTTGTTAGAGCATGAAAAAGCAGCCAGATTCCTGTCTGCTTGGCAGAAAGAGTAGCAAAGGTGAGAGAAGCCTGATGGTGTGATGTGGTGTCATAGACCTGCCAGTCAGAGCTGTGGGTAGATGAAGAAGCGGAGGGGGAAGCGAGTGAGGGGAAACAGCTGTGCTAGGAGGAGGACAGCCTGACTGTTGCAATAAGCCATAGCTACCAGGCGCAGGGTGGGGAGTCTGATGTCAAACATGAAAGTTATGCTTGAAAGAAGGATCAAGGGAGAAATGTGTTTCTGATCATTGCTGAATGTTGTCCTGTTCAATGCTCTAATCAGATGTCTGTAAGAGAAGACCGAGTGAAGTCCCCACTTTTCACATTTTATAGGTGATTACAGCTTATTTCAAAAGGTTAGAGAGGACAAACTAATTAAATGTGTTGGTGCTGTCTTTGCACTTATGGCTGGAGCAGATAGCAGAAGTGCTCTTCTATGGGGAGAAGAGAAAAAGGAAAGAACCAGTAACTTCAGTGAAAGGAGATATGTTATGTTCCTTGCATCTGGTCCTGTGCTGATCACATTGCATCATGAATAGTTTTGCCAAAGAAACAGTTCAATTTGTAACTTGAATTTCCATGTAAATGTGCTGGTTACAGTGATTGCCAGAAAAGGTGTCTTGGATTAAAGATTCAATTTCTGGTCAAATCTGAAGAAAGATGTGCCTGAGAATCGCCCAGCAGCAGTGAGAAAAGGAAAGGGAATTAGGAAGTTAGGAGCTAGTATTAAACTCCTGGCCTGAATCCAGAAATGTGGAGAAAGAAACTTGACTTTTCTTTATCTTAAATGAAGTCCTTAGCCAAGTGATGTAATCACCTACTCAAGGATGAGATTTCCCTGCTTTCTGACAGGAAACTTCAGCAATCTCAGATTCGCTCACTGCAGCACGGAAATATTTCTTTAATCATATACTGCTTTTGCACAATTTGTAGAATTAAGAAACATTTCCAACAAAAATAAATGGGACAAAGAGACATGAGAAGCCTACCCTTATTTGAAAGACAGGAGATGGCCTCCTAGCTTCTCTAGCTATTTTGAAAGAAGTACCTTGCAGAGATATACATCCAATAATAATTTAACTCATAAATGATTTGACCTGTTCTTATGCTCTTTAGGTACCAGGTAGCTCTAGTTCTAGAATCTCCCCTGTTGTCTGACTTTGCCTGATTTCCATACTTAGGCCATCTTTGCATTGTTTTTTTTTTTTTTTTGCTTTGATTTAGATAAGGGTCAGTCAAGCATTCATATTTTCATGTATTTATTCAATCCTCTTGATTTTAATTTTCTTTTGTAATACAACATTGAAATCTATATTTAAAACAAACAAAAAGCTCTGAAAATTTCCTTGCTCCTTTCTCATCAGTCAAGATGACAGGATAGTCGTGATGGGACTTGCCAGTATCTGAAAACATATTTGCATTCTCATCTCTGCATTGGACTGCTGGGAAAAATATAAAAGATAAGATGATTCTAAGTGAATCTGACACCAAATCCTGATGGTGCAGATAGCAATTTTCATCATACCTTTGTGTCCCCATTTTTACTTTTGCCCTTTACTTAGGAATGCCAAAAACTACAGCATTTTTAGAATGCCCTGGGAAAGAAACACTGTGTTTTGAGCAGTTAAGACTGTAGAAAATGTTCCTGCAGAGTAAACATTTCTAACATTCATTGGAAAGGTTTGTGAATATGCCAGGGATCTCAGCTGTTTGTTATCAAGCACAAGCTGTAACATTTACATTACTTAGCCTTTACCCAACCCTTTATCCTGAATAATCTTTTTCTCTCTCTCTAAGCCCTAGTCAGTGTAACAAAGAGAGAATCACAAGGTATATGTGAGGAAAAAAAGAAATTTTGAATAGAAAAAAAAATCCATCCCTTGAACTAGCAGGTATTTGTATCTCATTTGGTGTTTTCTAAAAAGACAGTTAAGCTTGAATTTAGATAACTCTTGTGGAAATATGGGTTATACAGCTTTTAAAAGAGAAAATAAATTGTAGCATTAATTTTTCATTCACACTACCACTTCATGTACTCTAAATGAATGTAAAATGCCTCCCTCCATTCCCTCTCTATACTTTCCTTACAGAGTATAGAGAGACAAAGACACCTTGAAGAGTTCATGAGGTTACGTATATAATACATCTTCAAATAAAGTTTTTTCCATATTTTTTTCTGAATGGGCACAGAAGAAACTTTCCTTCTGTGTTGTTAATAGTAAAATGCCATTTTATATTCCAGTTAAAGATGGTGACTGATTTTATTACCTGTCCTACTTCATGCGGTTACAACACAGTATTAATACATTAGTTCCATAGACAGCCATAAACACATGGCAGCATCTTCCATATAAACACATGGCAGCATCTTCCATATAAACACATGGCAGCATCTTCCATATAGACTTTGCAAAGTGTTATTTCAATCTGATTATGTGCAGTTTATGAGCTTTGGGACTTTGTGGTCAAATAAGTCTTGAGGCCTAAACACCCTGCTCAAGGAAACACTCAGAGGGTGGAAATACTGTAGAAGAATTTTAGACCTGAATTAATATAGGGAAATGCAAGGTAATCTTCTACGTGTAGCGAGCACTCACTCCACTCTTACGCAGAGCTTGGAAGATGATATTCAAATGAGTTCTATAATGCTGTGATTTTCAACTTCCATTACAGTAATCATATAATTGCATCCTTCTGTAAGTATTTACCCTGGAAAAACTGTTTGTTTAACACCAAATCAGCCCCCCAAAGTAGGGACCAAAATCTTAATTTCATTGCTTCTATATTTGATAAGAAATTTTGAGGGGAAGGAAGCAGCTGCAGGGAGAAAGTTCTATGTGTTCTCTCCTTAGCTGTCATAGGCCCTGATAAAGCTGTGGTTTAGGATGTATGCATTTTTTGCTGATACAGTTTGGCGTGATTCTAAGGTACATTTGTAATAGCAGGCATGCAAATGAACCTTTTGATTTAATGGAATTAGCCATGTGCTTGAAATTAAGCCAAGCACTTCAGTTGTTTAGGACCTAACATGTTGAGGTTGATCCTAGTAAGAGAATGAGAGATCAGAATCAAATCTGGCTCTCCTGTGTGACACAAATCTGCACAAATCGTTAGGTAGCATTATTAAAAGATAGCATTAATGATAATAACATCCTCATCTCACTGTGGTAATCCTTGTTTTCATGTACTTCTATCTCATAATCAGAACAGGTCTGCGCTGAATGACTTCACAACAAAATCATCATGTAGCAAACCTTAAATTCTGTGAGTGAAAGAAAACATTCTGGAAATGTACTCATTCACATATCTTTCCAATAATGTCACTATAAAGAAGAACATGAATACATGAGCAGTGTCCTTCATGTCTTAAAGAAAATAACTGAAGTAATTATTAGCTTTTAAAATGAAATGAGCTGCTTGTTGTTTTTGTTGTTGTTGTTGTCATCGTTCTTGTTTGTTTGCTTTGATTGTAAGTTGCAGTGTGTTAAAACTTAAAAATACAAAACCCCACAGTACTTTCTCTATGAGATTAATGTGTGTGCAAGTGTGCTTTTTAGAACCTTTTTCCTTTGTTTTATTTTAAGAATTAAGTATCAGAGAAAAAAAAATACTCAAATATCAGTATGGAATGTTGGGGATATGGTTTTAGCTCTTTGAATTTTCTGATGGATGAATTTGAAAAAAAAGTGCCCTATAGGTTAGTGTGTAGAGTATGTTCAAGTCTTAATGTGTTTTAGTATGTTAGTAAATACATGCTGTTTTGTATTGTCCCAATTCTCCAAAAGATTATATACAAAACTTAAAATGTAGGGTTAAATTTGTGGGGTTTGTTGTTGTTGTTTTGGTTTGTTTGTTTTTTGTTTGTTTGTTTTTGTTTTGTTTTATTTTCTCCTTATCTTCAGCCAGTTAGGGAAAAAGTCTTTGCTTTTATAGCACCTTCCATTTTCAGAGACCAAATTATTAATAAACCAAATGAACTTAACCTCAGAACACACTTTGAGGTCTACAGGGAAATGGATAAACAAAAGACCAGATTTTTAGACATTAGGTGATGATTTCCATCATTAGCATGTGACATATTTATAGTCAATTTAGATTGTGTGTTGATCACATAGATACACATCACATAGATCCTGTTTATTCACTCTATCTGGTTGGGTGGTATTTACACTGGTTCAAAGGTGTGTTGGGTAGTGTTACGAGAAGGAAATCCATCGAGAGTTACTACATATGAAGAATCTGCATGTGGTTTCAGGAGGCTGAGCTTAAAATTTTGGAGACTGTTATAGTACACCGGGAAGTATCGCAAAATGTTTACCCTGTTCTTACACTTTTCCTTGCATATCCATTTCTGCTAGTGTCAGAGATAGGGCTGTGCAGAAAAGGCAGAAAAAAGTCCTCACGTTATCATTCATTCTTTCAATCTGATCTTAACTCTAAGACGGTTCTTCCTCCCTCACATCTTATATGTGTAGCAAGATGATGATGATTCAAAACTTGCTTTACACTGGTTGCAGTCTGAAACGTACCTTTGCAATTACAAGGATCCTCCTGAAAGAGTATTTGCCTCAGCACAAGAAATAAGGTGTCTTACCAGATATAAAAGTTTTACCTATCTAGAAAAGCTGCCCTGTCAGCACCCTTTTATTCAGTAATCTTGTCCACCGATATCGTATTAGCAAAAGGTAGCCGGCTATTGGCTCAACTGTGGATGGCAGTTTCAAATACATTTCACAGCAGACATCTGTATCTGAGAAACCTGTTCACTTTGATTCACCAGTGATTAGGAAAAGCTGTCCCACTGATGTATGCATAGAAATATAGCTGAAGTATGACTTTGTTAGAAGCCTCTGACACCTTTGTCAGATGAGCTATAACAACAATTCTTTCTAGGGCAATTATTAGCAGAAATCCCCAGGATTTACAACTCAGTTGATTTCTTCTGTTTGAAATCATTAAATTAAGAAATTCCACACTCTCATTTCCAGAGAATGAACTATATACAGTGCCAATGTCGCTTTAATGGCTTGCCCTCTCTACTACTACTTTAGCAGCAACAGAGACTTGGTAATTTTCAAGTGTTGGGGGAAATGACGTGGAGAGAGGTGAATTGTCCTACATTGTTAGACTTGAGCTATATAAGGTATTAATATCTCACATTCCTTCAAATCCCTAAGCAGAACTAAAAAGTAAATTCACTCAAATTATTCAGCATGCTAGAATAATCAGTGCTCTGAGACACTGAAAGTAAAGTCATTCGCTTTTGCCTTGTGCATTTTTATGTGTGAATATATATAAGTAAATATGCACACACACACACATTAATATAGGTTCCCTGCTGACTTCGTCTTTTGATTTTAGGTACTGCAAGAACTTCATAGAGGTCCTGTAAACAAATCATGCTGACTCACTTCCTGAAGGTCTGAAGTCACTAGATCTCCTAGTCTCAGGCTGTAGTATTGGTTCTATTCATTAATTATTGACTTAAGATTTGAAATGGGAACTGCTCATCTGCCATCATTATGATAAAAACAAATATAAAAACATGAGAGGTATGTGAATTTCATAGAGATTACAAATTCTTTAAAAGCAGGAAAATAATAATGAGAATAGCTGTCTTGAAGTACTGAGGAAAGAGTACAGGAAGGGAGGCAAAGGCTGGAAAGGCAGAAGGGCCTGATCGCTCTCTGAAGTGGATTTAAAGCTTGTACAAAATCAACACCTGTTTAGCAGTCTTGCATTGGATGTTGCAATGAAGTGCTTCAAGATTATACTTCCGTCTAGTGACTGTCTAGTAAAATGAGGATTTCAGAATTTGATCCCCAATTAATTTTTCTTGCAAGTTTCCCAGCGAAACCTTTCAGAACCCAAGTAAATTCTCCTGGCAGTCAGAGAGAGCCCAACAGTCCAAGCAATGACTCCTGAGCCAGATGCATTTAAGCTGCTCAGTTATTTCTTCTGAGCCAGGTCAAATGTCTGACAAAAATGTTGCACTGATATCCATATTTCTTCGAATAGGAGAAGCAGATCAGATGGGCTGTTGCAACACAAAGCAGTGAGGAGTGAGCTGCACAGCAGCTTCTGTTTTTAACAAGGCTCTGGGACTCAGGGGAACTCTGTGAACTATTCCAAGTTCCCCTTGCTGCTGCCCTTAGTGGTATGCAAGCTGTGCTCTGTGGCTGTTGTCTTCTGAAGAATGTCAGGATGAGACTCCTGGTGAAGAGGGCTGATCACTCCTTTTCTAACCAGTCTGAAAAAGACAAATAACCTTTCTAATTTGCTAGCAAGCAGCACACTCATTCCATTAAACTCTGAACTACAGAGCTGAAACTTCACCAGTACAATAAATTCACTTCCACCCGAAGGAAAATGACTGATAAAAACTTACCTGTGCTTTCAGCTGATCTTTCTGACTTTGTGAGCTGTCAATTATATATGCTGTTACTCCCACATCCTAGATTATTTTGATACGTTGCTCACTAACCACACTTCTAATGGAAGACTCCGTGATACACAACTGTTTGGGAGTCCCTTTTTCTTTGGCTGATTGCAGATGTAGGCTGAGCTGTCACTTTGCCTATACTTCAGTCTGCTTCATGTTTTTTTGTTAAAATGTGTTGTTTTCTGCTGCTTCTGATGTTACCAAAATGTACCCATTTGGATTAAAGTTACCCAGAGATGGTATTTGCTACAGTAAGACCTTGAAGTGCTTTATTTTACATGGTCATGGATGACATGACAGAGGGCAAAAGGGACTTTTTTTTCCTTAAAAAAAAAAAACAAAAAACAAAACAAAAACAAAAACCAAACCAAAACAACAACAACAACAAAAAACAACAACAACCAGAATAATTTTACTGAGAAGCTAGGGACCATCTATGCTTTCTGGTAAGGAGTTGGTATCTGGCACAAAGGTTGTTAAGGATTTCTGGTTACTGCGAATGGTCTGGTGCCAGGTACTAAGTCAAAGAACACTTCATCTGTGGTAGCTATTTCCCACCTCTTATATTCAAGCACTGAGGAGAAAGAGTCAATTGACATTAATCCTAGTGTTTCTTTTCTTCCAATTGCTTGAATACTCTTGTGCGCGCGCACGTGCACATGTGTGCATGTGCGTGTATGTTTGGATGTTTCTGTAAGTTGTGCATAATTCTCCCTATGGCCAGCAGCTGTTTATAAGATGCCCTCAAGGCAAGATAGTTCCTAATTTTGAGCAAAGGTACACATCATATGCCATTACATGTTCTCATTCAGTCAAGTGCCCTTTAGCCCCACCTTGCCTATTAAGCTTTGAAGAGGGGCCATAATCCATGAACATTATCAACATGAATAAGCAGCCACACCAATGAGGATATAAAGCAGAGCAAACATTGGTGGATATGGAGATGTATGAAATTTGTATGTCACCAGTAATTTTAATTATATTTGAGGAAGGTATCCCTCAGTAACCATTGATTGTTTGTAATTGTCTCATCTGTGAGCTCCATTTGTATCTGAAAAATTATTAACTACTGTAAGAAAACTGACTACAGTTTTGTAAAGCTCTAAGAAAGTTGGCTACACATACACATGCAAAATTACATACATATAACCACAGCACATGAGATACACAAGCAGCTGTGAAATGATTCTGATGTTCTAAAGAAATACAAACAATATGCTGACGAAAAATAAAAACGTAGCTCCACCACAAATATTATTGAAATATATTTCCTCTAGGTCTTGTAAGAAAATCACCAATACTTTTTAAAAGGCCATTACCTGTAAATTGCTTTCTCCCTCAGGCAAGGATTTTATCCTTTTCATTTTTCATTAAATTAAAACTAGTAATGTTTCTGTAGAAAAAAAATATATANACAAAAATACTACCTGGGTTATTTGCCCTGAGTAATGTTTTACAGATATGAGAAATGCCTGTGACTAGAAATCAATGATTTTATTAGCTATTAAAATATACTATATTCTATCATAAGACCTAGAGAAGATATGTACATGGGCAAGTGTGAATAGTCACATTTTCCTTTTTCTAGACTTGAAAATGAGCTGGACAAAGTCAAGCTTTGATCAGCAGGCAGCATTACTGTGGAGCTTCTTCTGAGCCAATACAGCCCCACCAAAAGGCAGTATATGTTA
>VXAL01004482.1:29251-59462 GCA_013399475.1 Chauna torquata
TTTTAGTTAGTTAGTTAATTAGTTCTCTCTGTGTGTCACATTTTGTAAAAATGTTCACTGTATGAGGTTATGGGGTGGTTCAGATCCATTATGTGTAACCAAGCATTGTGGAAGTAGGGAGGCCACTCCCCCAGTGGGGTGCTGACAGCTCTGTTTCACTGTGATTCTGTTCCACCCAATTATTCCTTGAGGTCTGTGGTATCATGACTGCTTTCTTCTGTAACACACACATGATGTGCTTATGATATTTATCTTTCTTCCTTTCCTTCTTTCTCTGAAGTGTATCAGAGGACTGTGACCATATTTTCCCTCAAACTGGGTCTCCTGTACTTGAAAGGGTACAGAAATCATAATTTTGCTCACAATATACCAGGTACTCTAAAAGGCATTAGAAAGACTAATGGATTAAAAAGACTGCCCTGATTCAGTTGTGTGCGTTGGGATGGTGTCTGAAGTCCGTCATTCCTCCTATACCATTACATCTCTTCAGAGATCATATCAATTGAGAGGCAACTCCTATAAAAATACTAATCTTTCAGGTTTTCATAGGGTTCATTCTGCAGAGGCAGAAAAGGCACTTGGACGCTCTGTCTGTAACTGTACAAGTAAACTGAACATGCCAGGGTGCACACTGTGTTGCAGAAGGCAGATGGTATGGTACAACCCACATCTGTGCTAGTAAACTTTCAAGGGTGTCATTGTGCCAACAGCAAGGTTGCTAGCAAAGGTCACAGAAGAGAATGTGTCCCCTAGGTTTTGTGCCTACTCGTCTACATGTTTGGCTGTCGTGCATGTCTTGGTCCCTTTCATCTGCCTGATGAATAACATGTCATATGCCTTCAGGTATATAAGAAAAAGCCCTGTGCTCTATGCCTTCAGATTGACTGTCTGTGCATAACAAATTGTCATTATATATTGTCTGCAGCAGCTACCAATGCACTTCAGGATGTTCAGGCACCTACAGCCCTGCTTCTCATATCAGGCAGCCTTTGATATCTTCTCAGGACCTTTTCCTTCAAACTGCAGCTGGAAGAGCTATTAGTCTTCATATCATGCAGGTCAGGTACCTAGTTCTGCAGTGAACTGTACGGAGGGGACTTGGTGGCATGTAGACATCTCAGCTCAAGGCAATGGCAGGATGCAGAGAAGAGGTGCTGGTCCTGGAAAGAACCTTGAGACCAAGCTGCAGGTTACAAGGGAGATTGCACTGTGATATGCACACAGTGCCGAACCTTTCCATGGAGCTCAAATTCTCTTTCCACATGACCAGGCACCAGACTTCCAGCAACAAAGTACCGTATTCTACAAGGCCATCCTCATAAACAAGACAGTTGCCATCTCTGTAACCTTGCAGTTGTGGACTCTTACTGCTGAATAGGCAACAGGTTTGGGGTTGGCAAGTCTACAGAAGGCAGAATTATGTTGGACATCTCTGAGGCCAATAAACAGACCATACAGTGATGAGTAGTCTTCACCAACAGTATTGATAATGACTTGTGGGGCCAGAAATTGCCACAAAATAGATCCTGATTCTCTTCTGCCATCCTCACTTCCTCAGCATTTGCAAATTAGTCTTGCTCTCTCAGAGCTCTCTGGGTTTGGTCCGTCTCTAAGTTCCCTGTCTGTACTGCACACTGCAAACTGCTAATCCACTTCTAACAGATACCCACAGCCTCTTTCCTCCAGTAGCTGTACTTTAAAGGCTCACTGTCTCACTTTTAGCTGTCTTGCACAGCTCCTTTTCTGGCTGTATCTATTATGTCTCTCAATGACATCTCTCAGTTTTCTCCCTCCAGACTTTAGAGAGATTCAGTTATAGTTTCCCAGTCACACAAATGCATAAAACCAAAGCTCTCCCCATCCATACGTCTTACAGTTACCATTCTGACATAGACTCTTAAACAGCTCTTATCTTACCAGCCAGTAGTTTTAGTTACTTCTTTATTACAAAGCTATAGCACATATCTGAATTATTTGCAAGATTTGTTTATATAAATATTACATAAACAATATATATTTTTAATGAATTTATAAAAATCTATTAAATCTATCTATCTATCTATCTATCTATCTATAAAATTTGAGGATAAGGATTGAGTGTGTATCCTCTCAGCCCTGTAACTGTACCTGGTAAGACTGGGCTAGTGATCAATCAGATGTCTGCTCAGATCTTCTGCCAGGCTGTATAAAGGACTGCTGAGATGCTCATGCAGAGGGGTTTATCTCAAACACCTCTGCACCTGCCTTCATATTCAGACATGCTTCAGCTGGAGAAGGAGAGGGAGAGGAAAAGCTGTATCCTCAATATGTCTCTAGGTGGGTTGTGGACTATGAGAGGTGTGGTGGAAACCTGCTCTAATTATGCTGAACTAATGACTTTTTGTCAGTCTTCTGCTCTGAGTAAGTCAGCTTTAACTTTTTAAATTTACTCCTGTGTATGGTAGTGGCTGTGGTAGTCTACAAGCACAAGCTCAGCATAGGTAGTGAGGATGATTCAGTCAGAGTCAGATCCTTCTCTCTCCCCTACTTCTTTTTATGTGATACTAAACATACCTCTTTCCTGGGTAAGACACCTTGGTCCTCACTATCTGACTGAGGCTGGCTTGAAAAATGAGAGATCTCAGAAGCAGAGTGTTTTTAAATATTGCAATGCCATGCCTTCTACATTGCTTGGAGGTAGGCATGAGTGTGCAGGTGTGACCCTGATGGTATAATGCCCAGGGACTATGCCAGAAGAAGTGGGCCAAAATGGCATAGATTCATCTCTACTGCTTTTTGGAAACATTATCTGAGAAATGCCACTTGGGAATTGTTTGGGAGAGTGTAGTTGTGAATCATAAGCATGACAAAGGCTGTTCCAAAAATTTAATTGCATAAGCAATGACCTTTCAGCATCTGAGCACATGCACTGGTTGTGTTCAATTTACCAGTACAGGTCTAACTTCTGTTTGACAAATTTTAGTCTTGACATTTTTTCTGAGGCTAGATATCAGCAATGTTTTGCAAGTTTTACCTGGGAGAAGGCACCCTATTTTCTCGTGGTAATGCTTTTAAAGATAGTATAGGAAAATGTTACATGAAGTCATTGAATTACTCAAGGTGTTTGTAATAAGAAGTTACGCTGGGTTCTTCACTGACCGTCTTAACAGAGAAGCTAGCAATGGGACAGGTACAGAATTACTCCCTTCTTTGTTAGTATTTCATTTACTGAGGAAAAAGAAGCATGGGTAAGAACAGAAGCTTGGAAGAGCAACTGTGGTCATTATCTACACTGCAATTTTCCTAGGTTTAAATGGAGACTGTCAGTCTACAACCATCTTAGACACTATACAGCAGCACTACTCGTAATAAAAAAAATGCAAAGAAACAGCAGAAAAACAGCAAAATTCTTTCACTGTAGCTAGATTCATTGTTCTTTACTTGTAAAGAGAAAGATGTGATGCCATTTCCACTATGTGCATTGTTTGTTTTGATTTTTCTGGAATGACACTTTCTCTGTGTCCTTATGAGGCTTGTGAAAATTAGTTATTGTAGACTAAGTCCTTCACTCCATTCCTAAGGTCTTCCAGTTAGTCAGCTTCCAGGCTTAAATGTGTTTTCCATGTCCATCTGTTAGATCACAGACAAAATCAGTTAAAGTAATTGCAAAACTGTTTCCATTTTCATTTTAGAAAATAAAGTTCATGCCGCATCAAGGCTTGGGGGAGTAAGACATGCACAAAAACATACCAAAGCAAAGATCAAAGCATACCAAAGGGTGAGCAAGTGGAGTGCCTAGAAGGCATTGCTTCAGACAAGAGGATACATTGCTGTGACCGCAAACAGCTGAATCGTCTGAAAGGGTGCTAAGCTTTGTGGGCTATTTAGTTTCCTATTAAGCGATCTCATGACAGGTCAAAACAAGACAAATTACTTCCGATAGACCTCTAGTCATAGTGTTGTAGCTAATCTTGTGATAAAGTTAATGTGGCTACAAGAGCATCTCAGTACTCCAGATAATGTGATTCAATAAGATATATGTTAGAATGTATAGGTTAGGCATGCACATTCCCTCTGGTCAGCCTCCGGATGAGTGCTTTGAGAGATTCCAATATCACTAATAGACAAAGTGCTGGGGAGGTCATTAAAAAATGTGGGCCATGTGAAAGTAGCAGAGAGTTTTTAATGTAACCTTATTAGTATCAAACCTTGAGTGAGAGAGGAGTGATTATTATATCCAAAATGCTTCCAGCCACAGAATGTGGAGGGGAGAGGCAGGCCTTGGGAGTAAGTAGCTACCACCTCCCTCCACAGGAAGGCTGCTGGCAAGGTCACCTTGGCTGGTGAAAAGGATTGTTCAGCCATCCTTGTGACAGAGTCAGGTAGTATTGCTATATATTAATAGGTTACATTTTTATCAAATAGAGAGACATTCAAAGCTTGTTCAAGGTCTGAATTTCTGATATCAAAAATAAACAGACAAATAGTTTCAATTGGTTTATTTTAGAGTTAATAAATGTGTCAAATTTAAAGACATTTTTGTATTAGCTTATGAAAATTGTTTTGGACATGGTACACTCGAATTTGACAGCCTGCTTCTCTGAAAAGAATGTTTATTTTGGTTTGGTTTTAGTCCGTTGGAAATTTGATTCTGTGTGTTACTGATTTTAAAAAGTTTCAAAGTACAGGGTTTTATCAATGGCATAGCTGACTCTATAAACAGTTACAGTGGAAGATGGATGACAGTTTCCTTAGTTCTTTATCCGCTCAATTATTTGAATGTATTCCTAGTCAATATATGCTACTGCAATACATGCAATAACTGCATGTTATTGGTTTGATATAAAAGCAATGTTAAGTTCTCTTGCAATATCTAGTTCAGACTAGAAAATGATAATTTTTATTTTTCTTTAAAAATTATAAATTACATATAAATAATAATAACAATGTAAGTTTTTTTAAAAATCTATTCTTTTTCTTTCTAAAAAGAAAGAAAAATAAAAAAAGGATAATCTATGCTATGTGATTTAGATGCCCCAAATAGTGTATTAATTTTATCTGAGAATTCCAGTATTCCTTCCTTTAGCACTGTGTGTTTGCAAGCAACAGACTCCAGGACCAACACAAAAGAAATATTCCCTGTTCATAGTGTAGTTTTTTGGATGTTTGGACTAAGAAAACTGCAATTTCAAAATGCGTGTTGCAGGAAGAAACATTTTTGTTGGTGGTGGTTTTTTTTTGTTTTATTTTTTTTTCCTCCTGTCAAAACATTATTATTACTGTAATGTTATCTAAATGCTTAGGACTGCAAAGTTTCAAATGTCCTGCTTTGATACATGCTGAGCTCCAAGTACAATTAGTGTAAATCCATGGTATGTCACAGCTGAGCTTTCTGAACTCATGGCCTGAGCGTGAGCAGAAGGACAAAGGTTTTGAGTAAAATCTGCTGAAAGTGACAAGGTCTGCCCTGGGCTCCAAAAATGAGAAATGGAGTTCATGGGTGACAGTGCTGCCACTCTGTAAATGTGTGAGCTTTCAGAGATATTCTTGGTCTGTGCTGTGCTTAGTCTTAAACTTGTTTTTGACAGGAAAATTCAGGGAAAGTGACTATATAGTTCAGTTGTTAGGGCTTGGCCTACTGAAGGCAATATCTTCTGACATTACATATGGAAATATATAGCAGCTACAAATAGGGCTTGCAGAGAGAACATCACTGGAAATTTGAGAGAGAATCATTGAGAAAACATCATGAAAGATTATAAAACATAAAGCACTGCTCTAGTATACGGGAAGCTAAGGTTTAACTTTGCCACCTCTGTCAGAGATCCGGAAGTTAAACTGATATTGTAGAGTCAGAGTCTCACTTGTTCTCTGGTTTTCCCCAGGAATTTCTCCTTGACAAAAATGATAAGCACGCCTGTGAAAACCAGTAGATATTCCAAACAGTTCTCACAAAAAGAGATATTCTGTCTGTCAGCTTGCATACACAGCAGGTGCTTTCATTCACTCATTATATGCCTTTCATAGTTAAAACCAGTAATAACAAACTTTCAGGATTGGTGTCAAATATGGTACTAGCACAGATTTTGTCTAGTAGCAGTGGAAATGAGCTATAATTCTTTAAATAATGGTACCTGATATCAAGCATGTTCATTATCGCTGGCTGCAGTTTTACAGGAAGGGTGTCATGACATGTCACTGCGGTCATGCTGTTGAGTGAAACCCATATGTTGTGATATAACTGAGTTCTGAGATGCTTACCAATATAAGCACTATGGACTTTCTCTGTTTTCCTCAATTCTATGTAAGGCCCTAATTATTCTGTGGCATACCACAGTGTATATTCTGCAGCAAAAGTTTGCTGAGCTGTTTTAAGTTCCTTAGCATACAGAGCATACAGCTGTACTTAGTCCTACATCTGTGCTATCCCATCAAAGCAAAGGCATTCCTGAATACCGTGCTGTCCATGTTGTACTTCACAACAAAATGATTTCAAAAAAGGATTTAGAGATCACTTTCTTTCTCTAATAATAACATTACGTCTATGCCAGCAAAAGACCAGAGAGAAGGTGGAGGACTGTTTTTTAAATAGTGGTAAATAGATTTTTCAATAATTCTTAAAATTTTTCCAAAAGCCACCTAAAAAATTCCCTTTTCTAACCACCTGACTGACCTCCCAAGTGCATGTACACAGAAGAGATGGTCTGGCTGAACTACACATATCATGGTGTTGTAATTATACATTCTGTATTGTAAAAGAGCAAATAATTACTGAATACTGGTATCTAGCACTATTTCTATACTGCTTATAAAACAGATACAGAGATCATTCCCTGTTATATACATTCCCTGTGTTTCTTCCAGGCCTCAGCAACCCAAGAAAAAATTGTAGTTGACTGTGCATTTGGGTAGACGGAGTCATTTTAAAGTGTCGATAGCATGGAGTAACATGAGAACTGTGTGAAATTCAGAATATGTATAATATGCCATGGGATGTGGCATGCAGGCATATGGAAATGTTTAAGAGATTAAATTCTACTGGAATACTCTTGGAGGATTATGCAGAGAGAAGCCCAAACTTGGTCCTTCCTTTTTTATATTGATTCCTGGGGACTGTCTTTAGCATATGCAATCCCAGCTGCGTCTGGCATTGTCTTGGGGGAAAGCTTGTTGAGACAGGCCAGTGTGATGTGGGAAAGCAGGCTACTAGTTGAGCCCTGGGGTTGAGAGGGCCCTGATGATCCAGCTTGCCCCCTGGTTTTTTGTTTTATCTACATCTAGTGTCATAGATGTGTTATGAGGCCAGTTTTCTCCTATAGTGAAAGTGTAATGATATATCTAGATAAAACCTGATATTTTAACAGTGACTATGATACCATATTGCTCAGCTGGTATGATCTGGCATTATAATGTGCCAGCAGAATTGTTCAAGGTAACTCTTTGAGTGACATGTTAGGTAACGTCTCATAATTACAGCTATGATATCTCTGATTGATAGATTAAACACTCGCTTTTAAATGTGAGACTGGGCCAAAGACTCTGCACTGCAAAGAGAATAGTGATATTTTAAAAAATAAATGACAAACAAGGAAGCAATGGAATATGCACAGTGTTGGTGTATAAGACATAAGATTTTGAAGTCTCAATTTATCAAGAAAAGGTGGCACACAGATGGTGCCTATTTGGTACCCAGGCTACTTGAATTCCTGAATAAAAGTAGATGAAGAACTGGAATAGTTCTAGTTCTAGTACTAATCCAATGACAACACTAAAGTTTTCTATTAGACAGAAGCTAAGTGTAAAGCTAGTTCTTGTATTGTATATCTGTCATAGAACATTTTGTGTACTGAGGGTCTAAGAACTTTTCTATTTTTTTTTTTTTAATGATTCATGAAAACAAGCTTATAGCAATGCCCATAGTACTGCAGTTTTCAAACACTATTGTATAATTTAACCTAGGACACTATGGTTATCCCTTAAAGACCATAAGATATGTTAAGCAAAACCAATTACAAAAGTATTAGCTAGATTTATAGATTCTCTTTCTTTGCTCTTTTTACACACTGACAAAATAATCTGCTCTTCAGTATTTCTGTATTTTCTGGGCATCATTTTAAGATGATATATATTCTTGAAAGAAAAAGTCAGCAATGTGCCAGTTTTTGTTCAATAATTTGACAGGCAAACACTTTGCCAGCATAACATCATATGTATGCAATAGATGGTAAAAGCTAGCACTTAAATAAACAATCTTATCAGCAGCATAAAGAAGAAGTACGTATGGAGTTTTTCTGCATTCTGGTAAAAGGCAAACTTCTCTACAAGTTTCAAAACAGCATGTGAGGTGAATCACAGATGTAGGTAATCCTGTGATTTTTCTACATGTCATTTTAAAACCACAGAATTCTTCCTTTGGTGCCTATTGAGTTATACCTGTCAGCCAGATGGACTTAACAGTTTAAGATACTTTAGTGTTTAAGATACTTTAGTGTTTTTTAATCCTTTTGCATATTTAGATTATTTGAAGTTTCATGTAGGGTCAATTTATTCCAGGTGAAATAGGATGGTGTTTCAGTATTCAGAACTATACAGATAATATTGTGAATCAACCTGTTAACCTGTTAATGTAAAAATTCAACAACAATTTCTAATTGTGAGTAGTAATTTGTAACTGCATTCAACAGCAGTTTCTAACACAAAAAATATCACTATGAAGTGTTACGGTTTTGAGGTTTATACAAATATAGGACCAGTTATCTAACTTTTTTTGCTGTTTACACACGAGTGTAAGTGCTGGCTTACTCTCAAGCCATATAGTTTTACTGAAGCTTAACAGTGAAAATCGCTTTTAAGCAACTAAGAATTATAGAAGCATATTACGTTAGAAAGATAGGAGAATCAATTAAATATAGTAGTGTTTCTCACTTAGTGGACAAATCTAAGAATAAATTAAAAATTTGAATGGCAGTATAACTTTACTATTGTAAATCTTTAGTTTTTGTTTCTTATAAATTTTAGAAAATCAAAATACACTTAAAACTTTAACATATTAAAACTGGCATGAGTTCTCATTATTTGGAGATAAAGTCTAAAGCTCTCAGCCAGACTTTAAAACATTGTGTTTCCTATTTTACTATGAATTCCTCTTTGTATTGATTAAAATAACAGACACAGATCTTTTTAAAAAAGAAAAACAGCAGCAGCAGTGAACTGAAGAGCAACAAGTGGAAGAAACTAAACTAGACTTAGTTTTTCAACTGTTTGGTTTGGATCTGGCCTATGCCCTACAAAAGTTGTAATGTAGGTCTTTCAACAGATAGGTTTTGGATTATGTTATAGTTGGAGATAGTACCTATATTTTGCTTCAGATGAGTAAAATCCAGACAATTCATTAATTAAATAAACTTAAGGATTCAAAGAGGCTGATCTATCAGCCAGGCTGATGTGTCTGGGGCTGCATCAAAAGAAGCATAGCTGGCAGTTCAAAGGAGACCCCTCTAGTCTGCTCTCATGAGACTCCAGCTGGAGTATTGCATTCAGCTCTGGGGCCTGCAGCAGAGGAAAGACATAGACCTGTTACAGCAGGTCCAGAGGAGGGCCATGAGAACGATCAGAGGGCTGGAGCACCTCTCCTATGAAGAAAGGCTGAGAGAGTTGGGGTTGTTCAGCTTGGAGAAGAGAAGGCTCCACGGAGATGTTATAGCAGCCTTTCAGTACCTAAAGGGGGCCTACAGGAAAGATGGGGAGGGACACTTTATCAGGGAGCGTAGTGAGGGGGTAATGGTTTTAAACTAAAAGAGGGTAGGTTTGGATTAGATGTAAGGAAGAAATTCTTCACTATGAGAGTGGTGAGGCACTGGAACAGGTTGCCCAGAGAAGTTATGGATGCTCCATCCCTGGAGGTGTTCAAGGCTAAGCTGGATGGGGCTTTGAGCAAACTGGTCTAGGGAAAGGTGTCCCTGCCCATGGCAGAGGGTTGGAACTGGATGATCTTTAAGGTCCCTTTCAACCCAAATGATTGTATGATTCTATGTTCTTGCAGTTGTGTCCAGGAAAGTGCATGATAGGAAGAAGAAGAAACCCTTGAACAAACCTGAAGAAACCCATCTCATGAAGACTGCTGTGTAAGTAGAAAAAAGTTCAGACAAATCCTACATAAGAGTTATAGTAAAGTAGCTTTTGTAATCTGCATGTGGTGGTGCATTATATTATCTTTGGATAAACAGAATCCAAGGTTGAAATTGCAATGTTGCAGTTTTTCCAAAGTGAAAATGTATAATTTTGAAAAGCCGTTACTCTTTCATTTTCGATGTGCTCTACAGATTTCATGCAGGGATAATCTGCTCTTTGAAAACTTTAGAACTGAAAAGTGCTCAGCTCTTTCTCATCTGAGAATTATCCTTGCTGGCTAAAACGACACCATATTGTATGATTCATAAGAATATTTCTTATCGAATAAAGAAAGTGATTTTCGATCAAGGGATTGTGTTTTTAAATAATACATGTTTTTCCTGTGGCTTAGAAGCCTTTTATACATCTAAGATGATCAGTAGTGAAGGTTGGTGACTAATATGCATTAAAAGGGTAGCTAACAGTTCTCCATCAGTTCTATTATTTTTCCCATTTTTTTAAGCCACATGCACTGGGATGTGTGCATCTCTGATTCTTGTGATGTTTCTGTATGCATATTGTTATTGAAGTCAGTGGCCTTTCAGACTGTAGGCAGGATATTCTTGGATGGAGACATTTGCAGACAAGATGCTTAAGGATCTGAATAGAGCATTTGGAGGTTTATAGGAGAAGGAATGGTGCAGACAGTGTGACAACACACTGAGATATATTCATACGCTTAAAATGAGTTTTAAGTGGAACTGAGTTCTTGTTACTGTGTAGATGTCATAGCTAACACAAACTACTTCAAAGCAATCTGAATGGAAACAGAATGATCTCATCTGTTCTGTTCAGTCCATGACAAAGTCATCTGACCTTTTATCAGTTATAAAACTCCATTTAAGACACACTTTCTAAAAGTGATTTTCTCTTTATAAGTTGCTCCAGGTAGAATATTGGAAAATTTTATTACTCTTTTAATTGGAGTCATTGTTTTGTGGTGTCTTATAAATCATTATTATATTAAATCTGGAGGAAATCAGGTTCCTTGGGCAGTTTCGGAGGTCAGAGGCCTGTTTCTCAGGGTTAATAATTCAAAAAGCTTTCAAAATGCAGTTCAGCAGTGTAAAAGAAGAATAACTATTGGGCTATAACACACATAAAACATAGGAATATTGATTCCTCAGGCTTTAATCCTAGGTGGACCAGCAAAGCAATTTATTTTTATGTCTTTTTTTTTCTTTCCAAATGAAATGTTTTATCAATAGTATTTTGCTAAGATGGTAAGAATAAATCTTTCCTATGAGGAAACTTCAGTCATAGGATTCGATTTTGGACCACATAACCTTTTTTTTTGGCTCTTTTTCATTAAAAGCCCATTCACGTTAACTATTTCTAATTGAATGACTATAGGGTGCTCAAAAGCCTGAATCAGGTCAACATGTTAAGTGGGTTAGATTTCTAGAGTAACAAATTTAATGACCAGCTTTGAAAGACAGGCTAAGAGATAATAAACCTCTAGGAAGGTGTGTTCAGGCTTTACAGGTTTGACCAAAACAGATTTTTTTTTTTTTTAGTATTTATAGTTGCTCTTCACTACATGCTTAAGAAAATGTGTGTTGTTTCACTGAGGAAAACAAAGAACTCTTGTAGTCTTATTGATCAAGCTATTCATGATAGCAGTTTTAGCCCTCTCAAGCTAATGTATCTTTTTAACATTTATATCAGGAATTACGCTCTCTGTGTGTGTGTGTGTGTGTGTGTGTGTGTGTGTGTGTGTGTGTTCAAAGCGTAACTTAATCTTACTGGGTTTGGATTGGTATGATTTGACGTGTTCAGGCTGGTATACTCAGAATAAAGTCTTGTCAGTTGTTTCTCTTGATGTTGATGGTAGGCACAGCTTAATTATTCTGTGCATTCTTTCCACCACGCACACTCAAAAAATACATGAGATCTTTTAGGAGGCTTCACTATTTTTTCCTTTAAAAGGCATACTCCTGACAGACGTTGAACTCTGAACTCTGAAAAGTGCCTGGGCACCCCTGCCTATACAGAATACCTTAGACTGCAGAATTACTCAGCAGTTCTAATCTGTCCTCCATCTGTTCTTTTCCTTCTCAAAGAAAATATTAGTCTTGACTGACATGTCCATCCACTGAAGTAAGTAATATCTTCGCATGTGCTGTCAGGAAGTTGGATCCTGTAAATGTACCACTAAGAAGGCAATGAGCATCTTATCTCTTGGGTATGTTAGATATCGTTGCTGAAAATTAAGTACAGAATATGTGGTAATATTCTACAAGAGTAGAAGCAACATGATTTGGAAACAGCCCTTTGTGATCCAGTGATTACATTTACACTACTGCAAATGTATGCCTCTAAAACTCCATTGGTAAAATTCTGTAGTTTTCAATAGTGCCTTAGCTTTGGGTCATGCCTGGGGCATTATAAGAGTGGCTTGATTGCTGCAGTGTGGAGGAAGCTCCAGAGCTGTCCAAGCCTTTGAGGTCCCAGGACATATTCATAGGCAGTCTAGGTGAAACGGCAGTCTGGTGCACCTCAGTTTGGACTGACTTTAATTGCCAACATATGCTCATCAAGATATTAAAACTAGGACATAGTTTAAACCCCCATACCCTCATCTCATGCCACATTGTCTCCAGGAGCATTATGATAATTGATTCTCATTCACTGGGTTGCCTCATCAATGCCAGAGTGCCAGGTAGGACAGAGGGCTTGTGAGCCATAGAGGAATCCCATAGGATGGTCTCAGACAGAAGAATGTCAGCAGCAGCGACGACTGGACTTCGAGTTTGTTTGTGCCACATTTAAGAACAGAGAACTACTGTTTAAGCCCTTGGCTTAGAATGATAATGTGATTCTCCCTGCAAATTCTACTCCCCCTTTATAACCTTGGGCCCCAGATCCACCATTGCCAGATCTGACATGGGGAGTGAAAAAGAGAAAAAAAAAACCCTGCATATTGAAAAAAGTATCCATCCTAACCTTGTTGGTGCAGTAACACAGGTTTCATTTCCTAGTAAATATTTTCAAAATCAGTATGTTAGAATAAGGCTGCAGAAGTTGCAAGAGAGGTGAACGATGTGACAATGTGTAAGTTTGCAAACATCTGGTCTAGCTCAAGGATTTAGCCAAAGCGCTCTTGAGGAACATTTTGTATTGACCCAAATAAGGGTTTTAATGTTTTCTAGGAATTACATAGATGAAGTTTGATGCCACATGGCTTAACTCCTATGTCAATGCCACAGGGAAAGATTTATTCAACAGCTGAGCACCAGTATGCCCTTTCTCCCCCTAGAATGTGTAAAACCCCAGAGTCACTGGACAGCTGCGGCTGTGACCCTTGGTATGGGTTAGGTCTAATCTTCTCAGTGAGGCCTGTGGCTCCTACAGGGAGTAGGCAACCAAATCTGCAATAGCAAGTGTTCCCCATGCCAACACATGCAGCCTGCCAGCTTTGGGGACCAGGACGTTCTGGAAGAAGACATACAGCCAAAGGGTACCAAGCTAACTCAAGTTTCTTCTTTCTTTAACCTCACCATCTTGTGCTGTAAGAGTAGAAATAGAATGAAACAGAGTCCCTGTATGATCCCAGGATATGTAATGCAGACAAACCACAGGAGCTATAATGATAATTAGAGGACTTTGTAAAAGGCATTGAAAAGGTTTGTGGGTAACTGGCACATCCAAAATATCTCTGTGCTTAATGCAATTAGGTCATAGCTAAAGCTCACTGGATGAGCATATGTCAAATGCTGCTCAGGCATACTGAGGTGTGGACATAAATAGGTGAGGACAGGATTTTGGGACTGTCAACACCTACTAGAATCTGAGGGATACTAGAAAAATTAGATCAAGCATTCAAGACTTAGAAGTGAAAGAAAAAGCACGACAGTCAAATTTTCAAGGCATATCATCTTTTACCATTCATTCATTTTCAGACTCTCACTGTTAAAAATAAATTACTGTAGTATTTCTCAGTAATAGATCCCAATACCATTACTGTAAACTCTCTTAAAAAAAAAAAAAGAAAAAAAAAAGTTTTAAAATAGTTTCATGCTCCTCTTTACATGTAATTTTCCTGCTATGATCTTTTTTACTATTTATTGCTTTACTATCCAGTTACATTGACTTACTGTTCTGCTACTGATGTATTGGTTTGCTTTTTCAGATTTAGACTAGCCTACTTTTCAAAAGGTATAAAAATTCAAAGAATTCTTACATTAAAAGGAATCTTTAAATGTTTTGGCAGTCCTGGTTTTATTGGCATTTCTGACTAACATTTCTCAACTTGATTCATCCTGCTTCATACAAATCAAAGGTGATCTTGAGAGGTAATATCCTGCTGCTGCTTTGTTTAAACTTGTTCTGTGTTCCCTTCTGAATGTTGGCCTGTTATGTCCTCACCTAAAACAGGATAAGGGATTATAATGCACTGACTTTTGCTAAATGCCACCTATTCTCTGTCTCCTAAGAGTTTTCCACTAGGCTGTCACAGAGCCTAGAGGAAGAAATCTAATACCTTGCATTAAAACTTTGTACTAAATATTTCTTTCATTTGTTCTTACCAGAAGAAAGCTACTACAAAAACACTGGTAGAACTTGTAATTCCAAGTGTTATTACTTTACGACAGAGACAGTCCACTGCTTATTTTCTCTCTTGGTGCCACTTTGGTGTACCTGAAAGACAAAGCTAGTATGGCATTGAGTGAGAGTTCATGCAGAACTCTTCTCATTATCAATGTACGTAGTATGATGGACATCTTCCAAGAGAGTCAGCTATTCAGTGAAGACTTCCATTTTGTCATATTTGATTCCTCTGCATCCCCAAAGAAATGTATTCCATCTGAAAGGTGGCCAGAATAGCAATGGGCAGGCATAAAATAATAATCATAATCCTCATGAAGTCCCTTGTTCATTTTCTCCTATTACTCCACAGGAGTGGAGTAGTAGGCCAGTAAAACCCTCACAGGTTTAGACTAGCAGAAGAGAGAATTTAGAAAGTACAGGCAGTTTTCAGTGGAGACTTGATAATAATAATAATAATAATAATAATTTGTATTTAACTGACCAAAAACAATAGACCTGAATTTGGTTTCATTTATAGTGGTATAATAGTTATTAGCATAAAAATTACAGGATTCAAACCTAGGATCTTATTGTTGAGTTTTGCTCACTTGTTCCTTTTAAATGCAAAATGATTTTCATTCAGAAGAGCCAAAAGCAGGAGGGAAATGGCTAAAAGCTGTTTGAAAATGTACACGTTCTTTCATTTAAAAAAAAAAAATTGACAGAAACTTGGAAATACATTTCATTTTGTATTACTTTTGTTTCAGCTTAAAAAGTTATGAGGAGAAAGGGAAAATGAAGAAACAGAAGAAAAACAAGCAAGCAAGCTGAAAATGATTTTTTTTTTAAAATCTAAATTGTCATTCAAAAGTCATCTTAACAGAATTAGGAACTGTATTTTTCTAAGATTTACCATGAAGAATGGTTTTCCCTTTTAACCTTCTCTGTTTGTGAATAGTAGCACATTTCACAAGCTATACAGTCACTCTCTAACGTGATACTTGAATGACTCATAGCCTATGACTGTTTAATAGTAGTTCAGGAACTTCACTGCAGTAGAACTGTTCAGGGGCTGACACACCAGTCATAGAACAGATTACAGTTTATCATTGTATTTACCTTAAATCAATGTTTTTATATAACTCATCACAATTAATTATATTTTCTTTCCCTTGAATTTCTGTTCCACCCCTTTTCCCCTGTGCAGCATAAATATGTTTAAAGTTATATTTTATTTTGACACTATTTATGATCATTGCTGTTTTTAAAAAGAATTAGTAAAGATCATTACAGGAGATACAATTTTCATTAGCAAATTGCAGCATATTTTGTTTTATTCATGTTAGTCAAATCTTTTAAGAAAGACTTCCTTATTCACACACAGAGATCAAGTGCTAGAAGAGGTGAGAATTTTTTCTATATTGGTTTTAACTGTAACTGTAATGATGCATATTAAAATAAGTTTAGAATTAAGTTAGTAAGATCGCACTGGGATATTTGAGAGGGGAAAATATCCATGCAGGCCTCAAAACTATTCATCTGCTTTCAGAAACCATCATCTGGAAATACCTTGCATTTTATCCTAATTGCACCGAACCTCATATTTGAAGTTAGACTTAAACATGATACTACGACCTTGGCGTTGCCTTTGCATATTTATCCGTTTCAGTTGCACTTAGAAGAAGTATTTTTTCAGAGACAAATTGCAGTTCTAACAGATGCTTTGCTTATTAAGTATAAGCTGCCATTCTGGTGATTAACTAATTTAGGGATATGCATGCAATTAAGCATGAAAATAGTCTAGTCTTTCTTAGAATTTACTGGCTAACAGCTACATCTTCTATTAACCAACTTAAACTATGAAGGACACCTTTATAAAACTACTGAATGGATATTTTGATGATACAGACAGGAACAATTTCCCTTGTGTAATGCTGTAATCTGTGTTCTCCTTTAAGAAATGTGTCAGGTTCAGGAAAGATAGGAGCTAAACTGTCCTTATTTCAGATATTATTATTATTATTTTTTTTTTCAGGCCAAATGATATGTTTGGTAATTAAATATTTGGGATTTTTTTTTAAAGAATGTTGTCTATTTATTAGTTTGTCAATATCATCCTCTTTATCAATATCCTCCTTATTAATATCATTAACAATATCCTTCTTATCAATATTATTAACAGTAATAATAAGGTTCTGGGAACATGAGTCAAATAAAACAAGGCCATTGGATGTGCTAACACAGACAGACAAGACAATGCATGTTGTGAAGAGCACATACAATGTATAACAGGAGAAAGAATGTAATACGTTTCATAGTATGATAATGGCAAATGTTCTAGTAGGTTCACAGCCTATACCAATATCCCCTTATTTATTGACAGTGCTTCCATAGGAGAGTTGTGCTTAACTGGAAAAACTGAAATAGAGAACATTTAAGGAGAGTGTTGTGGTTTAGCCCCGGCAGGCAGCTAAGTGCCACACAGCCGCTCGCTCACCCTCCCCAGGTGGGATGGGGAGAGAATCAGAAAGGTAAAAGTGCAAGAACTCATGGGTTGAGATAAAGACAGTTTACTAGGGAAAGCAAAAGCAGCGCGCGCAAGCAAAGCAAAACAAGGAATTCTTTTGCTACTTCCCATGGGCAGGCAGGTGTTCAACCTCTGCCAGGAGAGCAGGGCTCATCACGCGTAGTGGTTTCTTGGGAAGACAAACGCCATCACTCCCAANCAACCAAAAACATCGCCACTATTTTCATCAAAAATCCAAAACACAGCATTGTGTGAGCCTCTACGAAGAAAATTAACTCTATCCCAGCCAAAACCATGACAGAGAGTCAAGTGAGGACAGAAAAGAAGTAGATGAGGTGTGAAGCTGAGGTCAAAGACTTGGGAACAGAAGGTGTAGGAGAGGGACAAGTGATGAAGCAAAAAGCCCAACAAACACATCACACAAGCCAACGGCTGATTAATCCTTCATGCATGCACTTTCTGACTATTTTCAGAGTATTGTAGTTTTGTAAAAGCACAATATTTTGAGTCACAGTCAAGAGTAGTATGATAACTGTTATGAGTAATTCACATAAGGTAACTTTAGATGCAGAAAGTTAAAATCCTTTGTTTCTCTCTACAGTCAATGGAGAGAAAATGTTTCCTTAAATGAGTAGTTTAGCATAGATTTGAACTCTGGTGAAATCTCTCTTTCAACTGTTGATAGGGGGCCTGGGGAGGCAAGCCTAATGCTAGCCTTTGTGACTATTTCCCAAGACATCAAATTCACCACTTTGTAGACTAAGCACAGTTTTATTGAAGCTGGTAAGAATTCCTCACAATTATAGCAAGACAGCATTTGACCAAGTATCTGAGAAACAGAAGGCATTAAAGGCATTGCAAATGGAGCTCTGCTTACTGCCTTGCTTATTTAAGACAGTAATGGCATGAGGAGCAGCTGTATAGGCTCCCCCACATTTCCCAGATAACATGCCTGAAATCTGGTCTGTAAACTTCTCTAAACATCTCTAAACTTCTAACATGAATCTTTATACCGACTGACCTTGAACGTCCTCTATAAGCACTAACTCAGGCACCACTTGGCAATGGCTGTGGGTCTTGGTTTAAAGTGAAAACAGTAAAATTACTGTATTTTCCAGTGTTAAGTGACATATGACCATTTTTAGCCGTCTAAGAAGGATGGAATAAGAATCAGAGATTAGTGTTATCTGGGACGCATGCTGGTTGCAGTTGAGCCATCTATAAATAATGTGGACACTCTACTTCTGTAACATTTCTCTGCAGAAAGAGTACTCAGCTTGTACTTGATGTATCAGCATAATATCCTGCCCCTCTTGATTCTCAGCTACTGAAGTTCTGGCACTAAATAGTAGGTGCTACCTCACAGGCATAGCTACATTTGGGAAAAAATAGATCCAAGCTTGGTATGTTGTGACCAAACCTGAGAGTAGAGATGTTGGGTTGCCCATTCTGAAGAGAACTCAAGGTGGTCTGTCTTATTTTGGGGGACAACTAGGCTTAGTAGCTTATGTACCGTGTTAATAAGCATCACACTTACTAGCTGTGAATTTAGTGGCACCAGTTAGTACTCTCAGGGAATACTTGCCACATTGTTTCATTCTACAGATGGTCCACTGTGGATTTAAATGTTCTTCTTGTCTATAAAATGCTTATTGAAAACATCAGGAAATAGATAATACTACACCGGTTTCAGAATAGTTTGGTACCAACCATAAAGTCAAAGAAATAATCCAGGGCAGGGAAAATCTCTGGTTCAAACACCTGCTCAAAGCTGGGTCATGATGAACCTATGGAAAGCACCATACTTGCAAGTCCATGAAAACATCATATAATTTCATCCCTGTAAATCAGTCTGCCCCAAATATCAGCATCAGGACTGGGGTTTGGGTTTTTCTGATATTTTGGGGTTTTGACACATTGGGGAGACGGAGAACACAAAAATAGGGAAATATGATTTCAAAATTGCAACAGTTACCAGCTGGATTCTAGAATATATATAATGCTTGAAAGTACATATAATGTTTGAAACTCCTGATGCATTTAATAACTATGTATTTTTTTTTTACCAGATCTCATATTTCTTTTAGTAAGCAGAGTCATTATTAAGTGCATCTTGTGAAAAAGTTTTCACTCAAGCTATCTGAAAAATGCCAACCTCCAGCATTTCATTTAATGGTGATCATCAAAAAGCCATGATAGAAAGACTTATGTGAGTGTAAGCCCCTAAAAAAATTATACCGGAAAGACAAAAAATCAAGTTTTCCTGTCAGATTTCTGATGAACAGTGTTGGTGAGGCCCCAGAATGCTGAAGCTGTAGCTGGCACAGAAAATCTGACATCCAGGTAATATTAAAGCCTCTGCATAACATTATCTCATTCACAATGCTACCATTACAGTCTTTTGTTTTGAGCAGGGAAGGAGCTTACATTGCCAACAATACATGCAATCAAACTGGTGGGATTTTTTTGTTTGGTTGGTTGGTTTGTTGGTTTGGTTTGGTGTGGTTTAGTTTGGTTTTCCTAAGTGTACAGGCCCTGGTTCCGCAACGATCTCTACACAAGCTGATGCCAGCACAGAGCCCTGGAAATTTATCTAAGGCTGCCTATGCAGGAAATCTGTCTGTGTGGACTTATTGCAAGAATGGGGCCATATGTTGGTAAAAAAAAACATTCATGGAACTCCTATTCATGTTCATGTCAGATTGAAGGCAATAAGCCATATAATCCTCAAATCTAAAACTTTGACATTTAGTCCAAATAAGCTTCAGTCTATTCCTTGTCATTGACTTCCACATTTTCTTCATTACAGGAGAGTGTAAGTGCCATCTTACCATGGCACTTGCAAATGGTAGTTTCAAAAACTTGTGTTTCTTCTACGTGTACTACCACTTTTTCATTTGAAATACTAAATTCTGGCTTCTCTGTCTCTGCCAGGAGCTTTGTCCCTTGGGAAATACTTTTTAAATGTAAATGAGCCATCAGATCTATCATCTCCCTCAGCTGAAGCATGCTGTGCACTTATGAACAAAAGATGGTGCATCAGAGAGCTAGGACAATGCTGTTATTTAATTATTAGAATGATTAGAAACTAATTGACGTTTTTGACTAATTTTCTACTCTTCTGCATGTATAGAAGCAGAGTGAAAAAAGCTCCGATATTCATCAATATTTATGTTCTTTTTTTTTTTTTAAACATTAATACTTGAAGTGATTACTTTGGTATCAGCCCAATACATTTTCCAGACACAGGTACAGACCATTATATACTTTATTAGCACATTTTGAAAAAAGCAATTGCAAGCATGATGATTAATGCTTCTTCTCCATTGCCAGAAGCTTTGAAGACTGCATCTCCTTTTACAGCATATCAGCACGTTAAAATACAAAACTATCTCCATTTATCAGTTCTCATTTCACAAAGCTCTTTCAGCATCCGTTATGAAGTGCATATAGAATTTAAAGAGTTGCTGATACTGTATGGATTCTCTATAGATGGCAATTCTTTTATAATATGCTACAGTTTCTGCTTCTTGCCATGATGATTTTAGAACCGCTTGCATAAAAAATGTACTGCTTATTGCTGCTGAGTTCAGCTCTTCCCACTTCTTTTTTTATCACCATGTGACATAATCCTTTTTTAAAAATGTCATAATCTCCACGGCAAATAATCATAATATCATAAAGACATAGTTTATGTGGCTTCACTCTCTGAAACTTGCATTATGTGTGGGATTGGAACTTATGTGCCCCAAAGGAATCTTTTCACAACTAGGAGCTTATTTTTCCTTGAGATGTGCTTTGGGTTAGCTTTACCTTCACTGGTGTTTAATTATTCTAACTAATGTTACAATGAATAAACTCACTACATGCGCATATCACTGGTAGCCAATGGGAACAAAGAGTTAATTATGTAAGCTTTAATTTAAAAAACAAACAAACAAAACCCTAAGAAATACAGAGAGGACAAAACCAACTAGTTTTCATATCACTTTCATGAATATGGCACATTTACATTGATAAAGATGCTCACAATTTGCATTAAAATACATTTTAGGATGTTTATTTAGAAAGAATATTTGTGCATAATACAAAATGAACTAAACAGAAATTCTGTTTCAGTGGATTGTTTTAGCTAATCATTTTAGCAAAAGCCCTGAGTTGTCTTTGTTTCTGAGAAAGAATGACATGAATGAAAAAAAAACAACAAAACGCACTGTCTGGTGCAATAAGCAACCATCTTGCTTATTGCAATTGTGTGGGAGTCCTGTCAGACTGCAAAATAGCTCAACCACCTTTAATACTTAAATTTGGCTGTGCTAGATAACAAAAAAAAATCAGTATTTGTCAGCCTCCTAATTAAAAAAAAAATGCGCCTATATAGAAATCTGAATCTGGACCAACTGTCTAGCATGTACAGAGAGACACCTATGTGTTTGTTTGTTTTAACCCCAGGTTGCATTCTGCCACTTAGATCATTTGCAGAGAAAGTTGATTTTCTACCAGTCCTCATTTGTGGTCATGTCAGCCTCCACAGGTCAGGTCTCCAGAGGAGACTAAGTGCTGCATTAAACTGTGTTAAAAAAACATTTTTACCAGTTCTCTAGAGTATGTATGAAGTATCTAATGCTCATGGCTGCCATCTGCAATGTGTCAAACTGCGTGGGGAGTGCCAGAACAGTAACAGCAGAAGATATGGAATAGTCTCTGGAGCAGAATACTGCTAACAACTTTTACAGATCTTTGAAGTACCTGCCTGAGGCCATAGCATATTGGAGTGTGTCACTGAAGATAGGTGTTACATACAGGGGAGAGGCCAGAGTCAAGGAACTGTGCCATGCCAGACAGCTGTCCATCCAGCCAACCAGCTTGGGCTGATACAGGCAGTGACAGAAAGGGAAAGAGGTCCAGGGACTGATCTGCAGACAGGACCATGGCAATAGGAGTTGGGATTATGTAGAGTAAACCCCATAATGTGTGTGTGAGGTTCAAGGGGGGTGGGCTTGCTACCTCAGAGGCAGAAAGCAGCTTGTCCCCATCCAGTTACCTGCATATCATGTGTTTATTTACACTGGTGTCTGAACTGTACATTTAGGACTCAAGCAATGTAAGTACACAAAAAACTATTTTTCATGTTTCCTGTATGTTGTGTGTGTGTGTGTGTCTTCGGGTAACCTCCACAGAGAAACCTCTCCCAAACTAGTCTAGACATTAAGTCTCTTTCATCTTTGTAGTGCCCTCCAACAGCCATAAGCTTGGTCCTAAATGAGGTTTGGAGGAAAGATTCTAGTTTAGATTTTTTTTTTTTTCTCTTATTCCACAGAGAAGTCCATGCCTTTCAAAATGCTGAGATCAGTGGCCTCCTAGAATCAGGGCATTTCCTGAAAGCAATAATTTGATCCTTAATGACTTTGAACAAGGGGCCTCCAGCTGAGAATGTCTGACTACCCAGAAGAAAGAGCCACTGAACTCAGCATTGTCAGGATTGGCTGGTAGCCTGAAGGTTTGTGTTATGTTTTGGTATTGTTCCTGCTGATTTCCTCGACCCTATTGCTTTTTTTTTGTAGAATCACCAAATGTGCAGTTTGGCTCATTTACTTACAAAGCATAATGGGGACTTAGGATAGAATGGTCTTTTTTCCTTCTTCTGTAAAAAAAAGAACAAGCAGCTGGAAAGTAGGTAAATGCTCCTAAGGGTGTCTACAGTTACACAGCTGCAAAGAACTGTTGGCCCTCACCTCACTCCAACTGTCACACCTGTATGCTCCAGTAATGAAAAAAGCAAATGCTCTTTCCTTCCAGTGTTGCCCTCTGGAATTAGAGAAGGATATCGGAGATAGTGTTAAAATGACTACTGTGTCTTTAAAGCTTTTGTTATGCTGAAAGCTGATAACTGTTTGCAATTTCAAAGCATTTTTTGAGTGCTCAACCAGTTAAACAGAGATTTTTTAATTCTACATTTAGAATACAAAGCCCGCCTAAGCAGTTTAATTCTTTTTACAGCTTTTCTGAAATGGTTGCAATCTGTGTGACAGGTGGGTGGGTAGCAAGAAAAATTGTTGGGGAATTTTGCTGTTACAGTTCAGCCTGTTTTGTAGTCTTTGCTTGCAGTTTATTGCAGAGACAATTCTCCAAGATCTAATAAGAGAAGATTTTTTTTTTTTTTTGGTATTTAATTTAGCAGTTGTCATCATTTACCCAGGATGAATTCTAAACACTTTTTGAGAATGCTGTGGCCTTAGCTGCTTTTAACTCCCAATGGATGGCACTGGGCATTGGTGTGACTTGGTAAGACTGGGCACATGAGAGAAATGTGGTAAGGGAATTAAATGTATCTGGGCAATTTTCACAAATTTCTGACCCCAGGAGAGGCCACTACTACTTTCTGGTTGGCTTTCAGGACATCAAAGAGGGCCAAATACTAAGAAGCACTGCAGCAAAGACCCCAGTCTAAGAATCACTGAGTACGTAAATAGGCAGCAACGCTTCAGTAGCTTGTCTTGGCTGGTCTATGCCAGAACACTCGTGGTGTCATACCTTGTTTGGAAAAACTGTTGTCAAATATATTTCAAACCAACCAAGATTTTCAGCATTCGAAATGATTTGTTTCCACTATATGAATTAACTGTGCTGCAAGATGGGTATACAAGACCTGTCTACACTTGCTACCTTAGACTGCAGATGCCTCAGCAAAGGGAGCCAATGAAAGATGCAGAACCTGCTGGAGAAGCAGAGTAGATACTTGGGGAGACAGAATGAGCAGACACCAGGGTTACAGCTGCACTGTAAGAATAAGTGTAACATGCCAACCAAAGATCCAGCTTGTTTGGTGTGTATGAAGGACATAGACAAAGAGGTGTTTGTTTGTTTTCCAAGCTGAAGATCTCTAACATGTTTAGATATTCCTCATTCTGGTGCCATTTTATACATTAGATAAGCATTATGCCTTCTGTGAATC
This sequence comes from Chauna torquata, assembly GCA_013399475.1. Classification (NCBI taxonomy): domain Eukaryota; kingdom Metazoa; phylum Chordata; class Aves; order Anseriformes; family Anhimidae; genus Chauna; species Chauna torquata. Next base: position 53,413 of record VXAL01004482.1, read on the forward strand.
TTTTTGAGATAGAGACCAGAACTGCATTTTCCAAGATGCTATTACCACCAAAATCTGCTACCACAGATTTTGCACTGTGGCATAATGCTTTGTTTTGTTATCTATTCCTTTCCTAATAACACCTTATTTTCAAATTACTTTTGCGTCCATTATCGATCATTTTGCTGCCAGGTCCAAAGCTAGCTAGGTTTACAGCTGAGATGGAAGCAGCTGTGTTACTGTGGTAGTTCAGATACAACAATGCTAGCCTACCATATTGCTAATTTCCTTATGTGGAATTCAATTCCCCACTTCAGTTTCTGTTTAGACCAAAAACTTCTGGTTTATACCAGCTGGCAATGCAAGCACATGTCTTTTATTTCAAAGGCTAAAATGATCTGTCATTACATACAATGGTTAACACCAGGGACTAGGTCAGGGCTAAGACTGAGTCTTTACAGCTACAGCTAAACAGCAGACCACGGAATGGATGAGAACAGAATCTAGACTTCTTGATGAGTTATATCAGGAGGGAAAAATTTTCTCCACAGATGTTTTTGTGTATTATGTGTAAACCTTGCAGAATACTTTGGTGTTCTTGAAGTTGCTTTGCAGCAGAATACAGTATCTTTGTAGCACTAGGCACTATTTTAAAGTGTCTATTTAGTTTTCATCCACGTATATATGTTTCAAATTGCTAATAGTCTAGATGCAGATTTCAGCCACTACCTATTTCTTAAAATGCAGTTGAGTTATCTGGTTAATGTTGATAAGTAGCAGAACTTCAAGCAGTAGAACTCTATACCGTAGCTAGGATTTTATAGTACTAGAAGATTTTGTTATTACATTTTTACAGAGATTTACTCCATCCTTGTAAAATCAGGATTATTTCTAGCTCTCCACAACCTGCAAGCAGATAGCAGCATTTCTGAGGGTAAAAAAAAAAAAGCAGTTATTTAGTCTCACATGGATACATGACTGTATACAAACCTTTTCCTTAATCCTTCCTGACACAAAGCTCTTCAAATTCAGAAGCAGATAGCTGCCGTGTTATGGTTGTGTTTCACGCTGGATCACTAAACACAGTGGATTACATAGGATAGCTAGTTCTTTCTCACACCAGGTGAGTGTTCTTAATTTTTGTTACCACATACTTCATTTTCCTTTTCTTTTGCATCAGAGAAAAGTGAAGTTTTTCTAGGTATAACAGTGTGTGGCTGGCTTATTCCATAGCTGATGCCCTGCTTATAGCTCATAACTAATAAGATTGGTTCACTGACATCAGCTGGAGCTCTGTAAGGAAAAGCTCTGCACAATGTTAATTACTTTTAAGAAAACAGACTGTTTTCTGCTCTGGATCTCAAAAGACAAGGATGAATGTCCAGATCTGGGGTTCTGATTTGAAGATGGGAGATCTGAAGAGACTCTATTTAAAACTCCATTCTTGTGCTATTTTTAATCCTTTGATTAGCTGGTTAGTAGAGTTGACTGACCAAGGAAACAGGTGGGCTAAGTGCATTTCCTAATGGTCTTCTTATTGTTTGGATAGCTTGACCTATTTCTTTCATCCTTTTTACAGTGGTTTAAGCTTGACTAATTGGATGTCAATATTGGCCACCAGCAATACATAGGAGCTTTTAAAATTTTTCATTGCTGGTACTTGGTCCATTATGGCAATAAGAGGTTTTGTTTTGTTTTGTTTTGGTGGCTGGCTGGCTCTTCCATCTATCTTTGTAAATACAAAGAATGGATCAGACCTTAGATAATAACACAAAGATACATTTTTATGAAAAGAAAAATCTATGTAAGGAATGGAATTGTGAAATTACAGATAACAACATACAACAAAATTCTTTTCTAGTACTGCAAATTGCAAATGAAGTATAATATCATTCTCTGCTTCCTTAATGAAAAGTGTAATACCTGCTTACTGAAGTGAGCTCTCAATATTGCAAGTCTTCATTTAGTCTTTAAATAGAACAAAGTGAGTCATACTCAAACAGTTATGTTTGGAACAAAGAGATTTGATTACTCAACCAAAGGCCTCTATCTTTTAACTGAATACCATAATTTTGATTCTGCACTTGCAGTGGTCACTGTAAATATTGCTGCAGAGGTTAGTCTGCAAAAAGTCTTGTCAGGAAGCAATTACAAAAGGCCAGCTTCAGACTTGGCACAATTAAATGGAGTGAAACTACACCAATGATGCATTTGGTTCAAGATTACACTGAAGTCTAAATAAAAATATGAAGTGTGCAACTGTTTCTAATTGCTAAGAATAAAATAATGTGTGGGCATTTCTAGAAACTATTAAGGACATGATTGCATTTGAAACCCAGAAATCATCCATTGAAATAGGCTAAATATTCCAGATATCACAATTTTTCCCTCCATAGTTCCTTAGAGCATACAGCTTTCCACACTTTTAGCTATTATGACAGGCAGGGGAGATGTATGTTTCTGTTTTGTGATTGGAATAGCACTCTCCTATTTTGCCACCAGATTCCTTTATGTCCCTGTACATATCCCAAAGTTATTACAGCTCTCTGTATTGCAACACTGCTGTCTTAGAAATCTGGAACAATCACAGATTTCAGTGCTAGAGGAATGCTTGCCAGAGGAGAGAATATCAGCTTTATTATATCCAACATTAGCTACTCCCTGTGTATAGACATAGTAGGCCTAGAACTTGCCTAGGAAGTTGGAAGACTAAGGAAGCCCTTGGCTTCACTGTGGAGTTCACAGATATTTCTCCATTTTTTTTCATAGGAAAAGGAGGAAAGGGGTGATTTGGTAGTATGTTCATAGTACACTTACTGGAGTATGCATAGACAGTGGCTGTAATCACATTTTTTTTGGCGATAAGAACATATGGAAACCTACCTGAACATGCACTTGCTCATTTCCTTTTCTTACATAAGGTAAGCTCTCCTGTGTTCCAGTAATCGTGCCCTACCAGGCTGAATGGGTGTGCCAGGGTAACTGCACGAAAAGCTGAAGGATTCATTCAGCCGGAAAGGTGTCAGACCATCCACAGAGCTTGCAGCCGGCTCCCTCAGCAGGGTGACTAGTTTGCAGCCCGTTCTGAGGTGCCTCTTCCTGCTGACTATTCAAGGCATGAAAGCTACAGATGATGTTGTGCTTCCAGGAACATAAAACACAGGTGCACTTAACCCCTGCTTCTAAGTTTCTCTGTGAAGCTGTGACAAAATGTAAATATGACTTTGTGAGCTAGGGACCAAGTGCATGGAAAGTAAGGTATACTGAACACAGTATTCAACTCATTGAGTAGATTATAGGAGCTATCCATGAGTGACCAAGAACAATAAACAATTGAGTTTTATTAGATGTTTTAGGGTTTCTAGACTCTAGTAGAATATTTGGTGTGGATTACACTTTCATTCTGTGCATGCTTTTAATTTGAAGACTCACTGTTTCCTGGTGGTAATGTAATTATGCCTAGTGAGGAGTAAAAATTGAAAGCACACATTGTCTGGGGAATATTAATTGCATGAAAGATTAACAAAGACCATTATAAATGAGAAAGATAGCTTGGCAGGAATTTCTTGGATTAAGCAGCTACATATTCTCACTATAGCTGTAATTGTAGGGTATTCACTATTTCAGGAAATATGGCATATGTGAGATTGTAACTTTTCCTCAGAGAAGCCTTGACAATATTTTGATTATGTTTAACCAGCTGGCCTTATATCCATATATTAATGGGCCATCAATTTAAAAAGGGATCTAAGTCTTAGAATGGCTGTATCTGCTAAATTCAATTCTCTGCATAAGGTAAAGCTCAGAAGGAAACTAAAAGTTTTCTTCGGTCATGCTGATGTGTTTTAAGGAAGTAGTGTAAATAGCTTTAATTATCATAGACTTTGAAGTTTTGTAAGCCATATTGGAAATGAATATAAAACAGTACAGCAGCAATGAGATTTTGGAGGATGGATTGTTAGATGAGGTAAGAGGGAAGCAAATATATAGATTCATAGCAATGTAAATGTGCAAATTCAAGTGTATGAAAATGATAAATACAGTTATTGTTCTCCTCTTGACTGTTCATTTATGAACTTGCTAAGGGTTTTATATGCAATTTTAATTAGTATTTTTCTTAATGTCTATAATTTTCAAAACACAGCAAATTCTTCTACTAAATATAGTGGAAAATAAATGCTGAATCATTTACTAAACACTGAAATTGGAACTTTTTCCACTGCTCGAGTGTGCAAGACAGTGTAACTGCTCACAAATCATATTTTGCCTATGTGAATACATGCATACCTGGATATTGGAGTTTAGTCCAAATACCATTTACAAATGTTATTATTTTAAGGATCAGGATATAGTAAGGAAGATATGAGTTTTCCAGTGGATGTTAGTACCAATAGCCTTCTCTGCTTTTCTTTTAATTTTTATTATACTGCTGCAAGACCCACTTGATGAGAATGGGAATCAACAAGAGCCCTAATTTTTTGCAAAATATCAGAGCAGAATTTTTAATATTTGTGAACGGAGATAGTGCTACTCGTATTTACATGTGCAAAATGCATTTGCCATTATATATTCTTGTAATTCCACCTATCACCAAAGGAGTTCTGAAAACCCAAGCTAGCTGTCACTTAGGTCCTGACCTGCTGTATATGTGTCCAGGCACCTACGAAACTATTTATGCGTGTACTCAGGCATTCCTCCGTCCTGACACAACTGAACCTCTATTATTACATGCCAAAACCCTGTCCATACCCAGAGACTGAGTATCTGAGGTCCCTTATCCTCAAGGGGTCTGAAAGCCTGGACAAATTTCCAGAGCAACCTAATTCATTGCAGGATTGGAAGATAGTTCCTTTAAAGATGTAGGAAAAGAACCTTTTACATCAATACTAATAGCCTTTTAAAAAATAGCCTCAGAGAACAGCCTGTTGCAACTGTTTTAAGTATGACTGGAAACCTTTGGAGGACTTCTGATGGCACTTCTGGAAGAGTTCAGTTTTCCATAGTTTCTGGATTCAGCAAGGTTTAAGCAAAAGACTGCTATCAACCTGTGCAGACATTGGCAGTTTGTGCAGCATGTGTAGGAACAGTTTCAGATACCCAGGGAATTTCAGTCCAAGCAAAGAAGTATGCAGGTATTTTAATTGCTTGGATTCATGAGTTGGAACAATTCACATTGCAACAATTGGCCAAGTTACCATTTTCTGCCTTGTCATCAGCTGCACAACTGGCTGATTTCCTCTGAACTCCTATAATTTGCAATCTAATGTGTTAAGGTAAACCATAACTTGTGTTGTGTATGGCCCATAAACACATGCTTTATTTCAAGCATTTGACTAATCCTATCATTGTTCAGCAAAGAAGTCAAGTGTGTGTTCATCTACTTGAAGTTAGTGGGGGTTGAGAACAGAATTAAGATAAAATGTGTACCTGAGTGCTTTGCAAAACCAGTTCTCAAAGGAGCTCCTTTGTGCAGTCTTTCCTGTGAGGCATACAGTCTGCTGTATTCCATTTCGATAATTCCATTTTGCTGATAAACTTGCATAATTATTCTGAGCTGTAAATCTTCAGAGCTCTAAAATGCATTGGTTTAAAAAGCAAAAAGTAGTAGCTATCATTGGCTTCATAATGGGTAGTGGGCAGATACAAGAGGAAAAAAGAAATACATTATTATTACTTCTATAAACATAAAGCTATCTTTGCATTTATAATGTCAGCTTTAGCTAATCAATGATGAAAACCTTCTACGAGGTTCCTAGAGCACTTTCAGCCTCTTAAAGCTGAATTTCAGCCTCTTAAAGCTAAAGATTTCTTAACTTTTCCATTTATGTATAAAGTAATTATCTCCATGTTCCTTTAACCTACAGCTGTGATTTTTATTTATTTATTTATGTATTTATTTTTTTTTTTTACACCAGTTGATGGAATAGCATATGTTGTACATGGAAACTGAAACCAGTTTGGATGCAACACTAGCATTTCTGTGTGACTAATGTATTTAAACATCAGGCACTGAAATACGTAATCAAGTACTACAAGGTATTGTAAAGACTAGAATGAGAAAAAATATAATT
>VXAL01004482.1:59523-100829 GCA_013399475.1 Chauna torquata
AATTCAACACTGATGATTTAACTTGCTGTTGATACTTGTGCACATATAACCTGTTTAATTAATTGAGTTAATAATAATTGACCAATTAGTTGATTTAGCTTCATTACATTCATTTTCTTAAAAGGGTTTCTCAAATTTACATTGATGTTTTGCTAATTTTCTAAATAAAACCATTTAAGCTGAAATTCCATAAGCCATTCATTTGCTCAGATCTGTCAGAAGAAATACATATTTCTATCAATTTTATATATAAATATACATATATATGTGTAAAAAGAAGTCATGCCAAATAGGCTTAAGGCTTACATTCAGCAAAGACTGCCTGGCAGCAAATTCAAGCCATAACAAAAACACCATTTCTCTAAAGTTAGAGGCTTTGTACATAATATGGGATTCCTTCAAGATCCATAAAATGAATGACCCCAGGTACGTTATTTGGCTGCCTTTTCTGATGAAGTCCATGGATCATTCACCTTCAAGCTGAAGTTAATGGGGTTGGAATGAGCCTTTGTTTAGAGTTCTCATAATTAAAATACAGTTGCATATTTTGCTGTTGTGTTTAATTGAAATGGGTCTCCTTGGCAATCATGACTTCAGTGAAGACCCTTCTTTGACAACCTAAACATAAGTTATTTAACATTTTTGAATATTGCTTCCACAGGTCTGTTTCCAAAATATAACGTTCATATGCTAATAATTAAATACGGACTTTAGGTCAAAACTGTGCTAGGTTATAAAATAATTCCTTCTAAATGGAAGAGAGTGTTGTGAAGATGTGGCTACCGTATTCTAGTTGGCTTGGGGTTCTCAAAGGCAATTATTTTCTGCAAGTTAAAAGGACACCATTTTCATCTTGGCAATTAATGAACTACAGTGAAAGCAATGCTTTATTATTATTGGTGATAAAAGAATGGAGTCCAGCTATTAGTGTCTGGCTAGATTTATGTTGTTTAGCAGCAAGAGAAAATAATGACATTATAAAGTAAGGCTACTAAATGCTTTAATGTAATTCAAATAGAAGTTATCAATTAATACAGTTTTTTATGAAATATTGATCTTGGTGGGTTCAGTTTTCATGTAAAGATTTGTATCATTTAGAGCATTTCAGATTGAAGAAAATTTGCACGTCTAGTTATGGGATATAACCCACATTAAAAAATTTAGCTGTGCCAGAGTTTATACTCTAATCACTTAATGATTGCAGTCATTGGTGTTGCAGAGGCATAACTGAAAGTGAGTTTTGGAATATTCTATATTCTTTTTATACAATACAATTGTTCATGCCACCGGTACTGGCTCTGGGTTTCCAGAGCACTGAAATAGAAATCTAAAGGTCTGAAAAGAAGTATGTCATTAAGCTATTTTCTCACTTCTGATTTATTTATTTATATATTTCTTTTCCATTCAAAATCTACCAGGCTAGTTTTAGTCATATTATTGTTTTCAAAGACACGTGAAACTTCTTGCTACCTACTCCTTATCACAGTATCAGTCTGTGCACTTTTACTAACCAACTCAACAGGTGTTGTGGACACGAAAACCAGAAAGTGAATTTGCGCTATGATATATTCTTTCTGACTATTACAGCTTGATGCGCAACTTCCTGGCTTGGAATTGTGTCTGTGGTGCAAACTGGATCATTTAGCAAACTAACTGAGTATATGCCAAATAACTGAGAATTCAGGAGCAACTCTGTCTTTAGCCATGTTTTGCTGAGGATTTTATATGAAAATTTCTTTAACCCCAAGCCTATCTCCAGAGGGTTAACCTGAGGATATTGTATACATAAACATATAATGCTTGCCAAATTTTGGTTTCATTCTTGACCATGTCATCTCTGTTTAAATCTCCATTTAGATCTTTGCACATAGAAAATTTGTTCCTATCCTTATTTTATCACTTACAAGTTGCAGAGGGAGTAACAGGTGAGAACAGTGAGTGCAGGAAGCCAACAGTATGGTTTTAGGTCATATACTCTTCCCCATCTTGTAGCATAAAATAAAAAATTTATAGCAATTTTCTATTGTTTTGCCTCAGTGGCAATTGTGAGAATCAGTCAGCAAAGGAAATTTGTAGCAAAGGAAATTTCAGTGTTTCCCTTGTTATGAAAACAAGAATTGTCATTTAGGGGATGGCAGGAATTACAGCCAGACTATTTAGCCCTGTACTGTTGTTACATAAAGGATAGTAATGTCAAGGATTTCTGGCAGGTTCTGTGTAAAACACTCGTAAGAAAGATTGCTAAAGCCAATACATCCATAGGAAACACGTAGAATGTGACTGGATGAAAAACGGGGGTGGTAAAAGAGGCTATAAAAGGCAGAAGTCACAACAACTTTTTTGCCTAAATAGTTGATAATTGTTCTCAGCAACACAAATTTTTCAACAGATTTATATAACTATATTTATATAGAGAGTAATGGTTCTACTCTTCCCATTACTTTTCTCCATCTACCTCCATCTTCATATACTCTGCATGGTAAGAGAAGTGAAAATCCTACAAAACAAGTGCTGTGGGGGCAGTACCTTTCTGACTTCTATGAAAATTTTCATTTATTAAAGGAAGGCTGTATTGTAATCATTACAGAGCATACAGACAATAATCTGTGCTCCTATATTTTGTCTGAGCTTTTATGATTATTAAATAAATATAAACAAAGGTTTGTTTGTTTATTTATTTATTAATGCTGCATTAGTTACACAGTAGGAAGTGTTACAATAGCACTGCTAGTCTGTTTCCCAGGTGACAGTTCTTCACATTGTCTAGAGGAAAAGACAGTGATTTCTCTGCAGTAAGATTAGCAGAGCTGAAAGTATTTTAGCAGACATTACCTTTAAAAGTTAGCATTAAGATGATATGTAATTCGTAGCCTTGAAAAATGCCAAACAAATGCCTCAACAAAAAAAGTGAGTTATCTGAAGTCATGTAAATGAAAGATTCTCCTGGGGACAGCCTTCTCCTGTAGTGATCAGGTCACACAAAGAAATACAAGTGGTACAAAATCAACATCATTAGAAAAAAATGAATCAGAGGCCTGATAGGACTCCATTACGTATGTAGGAGTGGAAATTTAGGAAAGTAAAGTTGATGTTACTAAGGGTATAAATTTGAAAAGGATTTGGAGTGAATCTAAATTGTGTGAAGTTATAGTGTGGCTGCCATAGTGGGAAGTATTTTTAGTTCATTTTAGATCTGATAGATTTATATAATAGGGTTAAAGTGTACACTAATGACTTATTCTCAGTTCCTGCCTTCAGCTAATCAGACTTAGCTTCATCATTTTCATGTGTAAATAGGCTCTGTTGGAGAAGATGACCAACAGGAAAGATGTCTATTGCTGTCCTCATGAAAGAGCACTTTTAATGAAAGTTGTCAGCATAACTGGAAGATAATCTCAGCACTGTATTCTGAGAGCTGTACAGGCAGACCAACTGCTGATATGCAGCTGTAGTTAATGTTTTATAATAAAAGATATAGAATAATAGAACATTACATATTCAAGTGTAGCTCCATGACACTTATGGGAAAATCACCCCCTAATTTTCTACAAGTAACTCATCTTTTTCCTATGTGCTTACCTCTTGCTGTATTGCTAATAAAAAAATCAGTCTGCAACCAACTGACATCACCTACCATTTCTAATCTAACAACAGTACTTGATCAAAGTCCTTTGTGCTTCATCAGTCATTTGTTCACTCATGCAATGGCAGGAATCTTAGTTTTTAAAACTAAAATGTATGTAATTCTACAACCGTACCTAACATACAGACAATGTACATGAAGCTTTTCAGTGCCACTGCAGAATTATCTCTTGCAACCTGTGTTTATCCTCCAAGTTTCTTCCAAATTCATTCACTTATCAGTCTCCTCTCTTGAGCCTATTAATATTGGCAACTCTTCTAAAAACCTCTAGGCCAAAGACATAACAAAAATGGAAGTTGTAATTTCCATAGTCAGAAATTCTCATGGGTTGTGTTAGTTACTATTGGGTGCTATGCCGCTGTATCGCTAACTGATGTTAAATAAAGTAAGAGCATGGAAAAACACAACAATTCTCCAATTGTGACAACATTGTATGCTGACATTAAAACAGAAAAAGAAGAAAAATCCTCATAGGTAGAGCATTATATCTTCAAAAATTCCACTGTTTTTCAAATGGGCAATAACCAAGTGGATTAATAAATACACCTGAACAAAGACCTCTTTTTAACTGAAGTATTCATTCTAGCTTCAGGCTGGGAAATGGAAAGCTTTCAGTCATGCATGGTTCTGGATAATAGAATTCAACAATTTGATAAAAACTATCTAAAGCTTATAGATGGCTCTGTGATGTCAGCTGTCATTGTATATATTTCAAAACTCACAATATCCCTGTGGTCTGCTGCAGTCTATTTTGAGTCCACATTCGTACCCAAATGTTTCTTCTAAGGAGTGTGGTTGATATTTCTTTTGTTTTAAAAATGTTTTAAGTAAGTACAACATACATTTAGCTGGAAAACCAATAATACTAAGTTGTTTCCCTGAAACAACTGGACAAGATGATTATATGAAATTATGGAAGAAATGTATTGATCAGTTACACAATTAAATGAGATATAATACATTTATATTACCACAAATTTTACAAAGAGTTTATTAATTCAGAATGCAACAAAGGTACTTATATGGGTTGTTTAAAAATATCTGAAGATCCTAAGTGCTTTGGAACTATAGTACCTAAAAATGTTGCTTTAAAGATAGACATTACAACATTTTTCAAGTTGAAATGCTGAAAGCAGAAAGCTATAATATCAAATATGTTGTGTGGAAAAAAAAAAAAAAAGGGTCTACTGCTCTATCACTATTGACATTTTATTAGTATGACTTCTCCTAACTCTTATTTTGGGGGTGGGGTTTTCTTGCGCTCTTTTATCCTTTTCTCCTTCATACTACCTTTATGATATCTCAGTATTACAACCTACTGCAAATGGTTTAGTGTTTTTTAATAAACCGTAATAATGCCTCATTGCATATTAAGCAGTAATAAGCAGATTCTTGCTGTCTGATAACTGACACAATGCCATGTGACATAAAGATATCACACAGAAATACTAGCCCTGGTGCCAAAAGCAGTGTGATGGCATTAGCAGTGTAATGTGTGCTTTGCTAGTAAAACTAGTGATCTCTGCCTCTCGTCACAGGAAATTAATTTAAGTGCAGGATGGTCCTAGGATGTCTGTACAGATCCTCATTCTGGAGATAACTCAATAGCAGCTGTTCTGTGTTCTCTTTTATTGCAAAGCGATTTGGAGAACTTAAGCTGACAAATAATACATTTAAATGTGCTGAAACTAGCAGAGGAGATAGATGAAGAAAGAAGGCAGAGAGAGACAGTGGACAGTGAAGAAGCCTGGGACAGTGAAGCAGACTAAGGCCATACATTTGCTTATGGAATTTTCACCATACTTACTACCATGTATGCTCCTGTGGTAGCTGCCAGCTTTATAATTCTTAGATACAAACTTTATGACCTCTGTAGGTGCACTTGTCCACCTACAATACGAAATTAATGATGTGTACATGAAGCATTAGGTTTAATTTACTAATATTTCACAAATATGTTCATCTTCTTAGATGAAGTATGTTACAGGAATCACAAGGATCTGAAATTGTTTTAAACTTTACCTAGCTGTCATAATTTTAATGAGATTTAGAAAGAAAAAAAAAGACTGCCAAATAATTTGCTGCTTTTTTTTCCTAACCAAAAAAAAAAAAGAAAAAAAAAAGTGTCATGTACATTGATTAGATACCAGAAGATAGTGTTCATGTAACACAATTGTGGTAGCAGGTAAAGGAAAGCCAGGGTCTGATCTCCAAAACACTTCTTACTGCATTCAGTAGGAAATGATTCATTTCCAAACCATTCATGTTCCCAATCTAAATTAAGAAAGATCACAAGAACATTGCAAAAAAAGAACAGAAACGTAGGAAACACTGAGACAGTCACAGTTGATATCATAAGCAGTAATGTCATATTAACTGCATAGACATCAAATGTTTGGTAGCTGTACTGAAATGAGGAGTTTTGAGGTAACTGAGAATGATAATTTCATTCTTTTGCATATGTTTTGGAGCACCTCTGCTATGAAGAAAAGAAAAGTCCCTTGATCTGATAATCTAAAACTGGATAATAAAAACTATCAGAACACAGTAGGAGGCTGAGGATCACTGGAAAATCTATAATACTGCATTTTGCCCAAGCAAGAGGGAAAGGGATACCTTTATTTTTGTTATTTTTTCAGTTGATTCTGTTATCAGCACTTGGTCTTCTAAAAATTCTTGGAAAAGGTTTGCTGTGATGTCTTCTTTCTCTTTATACAACCTGGTGACTAAGAAATGGTGGGCTTAAACAGCAAAATAGTGAAAGTGGGAACAGCCAAACAGGGCAATGCCATTCCTAATGCCGTATGTCTTATGCTTTTCTGTTAATGGTGGTTTTTTTTTTTTTTTTTTAATGTCTCCATTGAAAGTTAATAGTGGAAATTGTTTTGTTTTCGTTTGGTTTGTTATCTGAGCGTACTCCATTGTAACTGTGTGGCTAAGCAATTGATATAATCAGGCTGCATCTGAATGATATTGATTGGCTAATCTATGTATGTATCCATAGATGACAGAATCATAGAATGGTTGAGGTTGGAAGTCACCTCTGGAGGTCATCTGGTCCAACCCCCATGCTGACAGAGGGAGGAGGCTGGAGCAGGTTGCCCGGGGCCATGCCTGCACTTAGAAGATCTCCAAGGAGGGAGCCTCCACAACCTCTCTGGACAACCTGTGCCAGTGCTGCCTCACCCGCACAGTAAAGTGCTTCCTGATGTTCAGAGGGAACTTCCTGTGTTTCAGTTTGTGGCCATTGTCTCTTGTCCTGGCACAGGGCACCACTGAAAAGAGCCTGGTTCTGTCCTTTTTGCACTCTCCCTACAAGTATTCATGCATATTGATAAGATTCCCTCTGAGCCTTCTCTTCACCAAGCTGAACAGTCCCAGCTCTCTCAGGCATTTCTTATAGGACGAATGCTTCAGTCCCTTCGTCTTCTTTGTGACCCTTCGCTGGACTCTCTCCAGAGTCCATGTCTCTCTTTTACGGGGGGCCCCAGGGCTGGACACTGTACTCCAGGCGTGGCCTCACCAGTGCTGGTTATAGGGGAGGGATTACCTCCTTCTACCTACTGGCAACACTCCTTATGCGGCTATGAATACGGTTAGCCTTCTTTGCAGCAAGGGCATGCTGCTGGCTTATGTTCAACTTGGTGTCCACCAGGACCCCCAGCTCCTCTCCTGCAAAGCTGTTTTCCAGCTGGGTGGCCCCCAGGATATAATGGCACATGGGTTTGTTTCTCTGCAGGTGCAGGGCTTTGTAATTCTCCTTGTTGAACTTCATGAGACTGCTGCCAGCCCAATTCTTCATCCAGTCTGGATGGCGGCACAATGCTCTGATGTATCAGCCAGTCCTTCCAGTTTTGTGTCATCTAATGCTTTTGTACTTCTGCTTTACCTGACAAAGGAATGAAGAGAACTCTTAAAGTTCATAGAAAACTAAAGCTCTATGTGGGTGTTTAGCATTCTTTCATGTCTTTTTGTGCTGCGCTAACTCGAGTAAGGGTCAATAACTTTAGCATGATCTTTATATACACTGCACCAATTATGTACATAATATTATTTCAATGGTTTGGATTCTGTATAGTATGTGGACAAAAAAAACTGATGAATACCAAAATAAATATATAATGAGTTCATGTGTTTAAACCAATAAACAAGACTACTGCAACATGTGATCAAGTTTATTGTATACATAGACAATAATCTTGGCAAATGAAGTGCGAGTAAGTAAACCATTAGGAACAATTTGAGGCTGTTTTGCTTTTTTGAGTTTTATTTTAATTTTTTGTGTGTGAAATATTTTTTTCTAAAATTGTTTAAAATCATTTCTAGAGTGACCTGCTGTGCTGTCCAACTGGCTAAGTGATTTCTGTTTCTATATCAAACAGTGTAATAACATTTAGACAGGAAGAGGGAATGGTGTGCCAGTGTTACTTTACTCCCTCCTGGAGCCTTACAAAATGTCATTTGTGTCATACCGAGTGCTGTTTATTTTAGAATAAGAGACATTTACAGGTATGACTCCTAAAGTACTTTGAGACAGCCTACTAAAGAGGCACAAACAAAAAATAAATAGAATTGCATGATTTTAATGAAGCATCACCAGTTTCAAGGGGATGCAGAATCACCCTATATGTATTTCTTAAGACTACAGAAAGCTATCTCAGAGTACATGTTTTCCTATGACTTAGTATGTGGTTTCACAATAAGGTAAAGCAGATCTAAGATTGTGATGCTTACTAAAAGGGCCATCTTAGCTGTGTGCTGCTGCTGCTCTCCCTGCATTTGTTCAAGTGATTCTGTGTAGTAGGGTTGAACAGCAACTCTTCAACAGCAAAACATAATTCAGTTTTCAGTGGGATCAGTGAGTATATTCAACTTCCTAGGTGGCTGTAGAATACTTCTTTCTAATCAGCAACCATACCCTAAGGATACAACATCCTAAAGACTGTCACATATTTTTTATAAGCATACCTATATCAACAGCCAGGAAAAGCAGTGTGTGTGTGTGGATAGGGGTTGTTCATTTGTTTTGGTCTGGATTTGGTTTGAATTTCTTTTTTGTTGCCTTATTTTTAATAAGAAATACATTTTTCATGTGAAGCACACTATGCTCCATAAAGATTTCAATTGGGAAAGGATTAAGCTGGAAGAGCTTGTAGACTTGGCTGCCTTTTTTTTTTTCTTTCCTTTTTTTTTCTACTCAACAGTATGACTCTTTACATCCAAAAAATAATGCAATCACAACACTATCTATTCAGTCAATAAGTCTCTGCATCTCAGGAGATGTTTTGCTCCATTATAAGTCATACAGTATGTAACCAAAGACTTCTGCTGTTTTTACCATCCTATAGAACTGAGCAAAATATGATAATCCCTGCCAAAGAATTCTTTGCCTTTCAGGAACCTGCTATAGAAATGATTTAATATGAATGAAATTCATTGTTCTCCATCTGTTCACAGCTGATTTTAGGTATAGAAATTTCTATTAATATCTCATGAAGATTAGTTTTTTTTTACTTGTATGGTTTCTTCTCAAAGCTAGCTGGTCACTTAGTTTCAAAATGAGATAGTGGTGTTACCCATCTGTGTGTTTCTAGGGCAACTCAGAAAAGCCATATTACTAGTGTGTTCTCTTTGTGTTTGTATTAATTATTAGTTCTTGATTGTGAAGTGTTGCTTAGCACCCTGTGGAGGTGAAAGCATTTAATTCAAAGTGTCATAATAAATAGGGGAATTTTCAGCAGTGCTTGTGGTGAAAGTGATATGCACACTGATGAACTGAAAACTGTTCACGGAACTGTGTTCCATGTACACTGAACATTCTCACAGAAACTAAAGTCAACACCTCAAATAATTTATTTTTTCTTTAGTTCCAGCACACATATGTAGACATAGTCATCATGTACTCAGTGCTTTGGAAAAAGAATGAAGTGTCCAGCTGCCTTTAAGACTAACAAATTTGGATTGCTATGGACTGAGAAGCAGATTGAGTTCCAGAGCAAGGATGCCATATAAAGCATGCTGCCAGCAGGTCTCTCTGCAGTATGCCTGCAATGTGGACTTGGGGCATAGAGTGATGCAGTTGAAAATGAAGCTCCAGCACCTTAAATTCTCTCTTGTAATTTGCTGGGAAGCATTGCAATCATTAAATTCTTCAGTGATTTTTAGGCACCAGTTGGGTGGTGAACCAAACTTCAGAGCTGCAACCACTTTTCACAATAGCTGCAGCCTCTGAACATTATGAAAATCAAGGCACAAAGGTCATTTTCAGCCTCTCTGATGAAGACAGGCTGACAGAATTGGAATTGTTCAGCCTGGAGAAGAGAAGGCTCCAGGGAGTCCTTACAGCAACCTTCCAGTACCTAAAGGGGGCCTACAGGCAAGCAGGTGAGGGACTCTTTATCAGGGAGCGTAGTGACAGGACAAGGGGTAATGGCTTTAAACTGAAAGAGGGTAGATTTAGATTAGATATAAGGAAGAAATTTTTTATTATGTGGGTGGTGAGGCACTGGAACAGGTTGCTCAGAGAGGTTGTGGATGCCCCATCCCTGGAAGCTTTTGAGGCCAGGTTGGATGGGGCTTTGGGCAACCTGGTCTCATGGGAGGTGTCCCTGCCCACGGCAGGGGGGTTGGACTGGATGATCCTTAAGGTCTCTTCCAACCCAAACCGTTCTATGCTTCTGTGAAAAGAACAAGAAGACAAATATAATGGCTGTACTTGTGTGAATGTTAAAAGGGAGAAAGCATTGCATAAAGTGTTTTGGTACAAACATGTTTTTGAAGATCAATGCATGGCACTGATTGCAACTCGGCTGTCTTCCAGTCGTTCTCATCCCAGTGTTATGATCATCTTGAGGCATGGTTTCATTGACCTAAGATACAGTATTCCTAGTTGCTTGTGGAGGAAATATGCTTACATTTAAAAGACTTATTTTTTCACTGTGTGTACTAAGAGGAGGACTGCCTCCACCTCAGGATCATTTCTCTGCTCAATGTTCATTGGTTTTTGCCTGTTGACAGTATTACCATTCTGAGCAATGTGGGTGGAGTGACAGACTGACTCTCCGATTTACAAACCTGAGCTGTAATTCATTGTAATAACTTTAAATATCCATGGTGTCTCTTAACTGATATGCCCTGTGATTTACTCATGAAAGTTTAATCATGAGTAGCCATGTTCTGTTGCAAAATACATACTGCACAGTTTTAATGGGGTTTGAAAATACCTGATTTCCTACTGGAAGAACATTAATAATATCAGAATGATGTCGCAGCAGCCAGCATTTTGCATTGTAATAGCTGGAGTTCTTAGGAAATATTCAGTGAAAGAAGCATTCACAGTTGTTTTAATTTTACTAAGGAATAATGTACTTTTAACCGACTAACTGTATTCTGTAAATGAGAAGGGAAAGATAAATTTTTGCCTCTTTATTCATGAATTTCTTTCTATTTAATATATACTGTGTAGTCACAGTTATTTTGTGTAAATAATATTGTGAAAAAAATGGTTTGTAATGAACATTTTCTGTTTCTATCAAATTCTATTCTATTTGATTGCTTCAAATGGAAATTGTGCTTAAGCTGGGGAGGCCAAAGATGACATTATACAAAACTTCAACCAAATCCCACTCTCAACTCATGGTCCCAAGAAATAGTTTGAAATAGTTACAATATTTGAATTACTACAGTAATTCAATTCCTGGTTTTGGCTGGGATAGAGTTAATTTTCTTCACAGAGGCTCATATCCTGCTATGGTTTGAATTTGTGATGAAAAAAATGTTGATAACACACTGATGTTTTAGTTGTTGCAGAGCAACAAACAGATCACTCTATGCCTTCATAGACTTCACTCTGCCACTGCAGAAATTTGAACAGCTGGATGAATTTGTGAGTTCCACCACTACTGACCCTCACTTTTCTCTACCCTCCAGCAGTGTTCTGCTACCACTCGTCACTGACTCAAGAGCAGCCTGCTATTGCAGTAATGAAGAGGATATCTCACAAAACAGACCCCTCTGAAGACAGGTGGGCAATCTGAATGCAAAGATAACAGAGCACTGTGATTCCGGAGATTCTTTAACTGGCAGGTATGGGAAGGGACTTCCAACTGCAGTGGCCTTGATCCATCATCACATCCTAAAAACAGGGAAAAATGAGCATCACTGAGCATAAAATGCCTCCAAGAACTGTTAGTTTCAATGAGGATGACAATCTGTCCCTGTGAAATCCATCACAAGATTATTGATAAACCTGAATACTAGGCCATCCTCATAGCAAATGAAGAAAGGTGAGCTCCTCCATAAGTATAAAGCAAGTAAGTTAGGATTTTATTCTCAAGCAGGCTCTGCAGAAACCTGTCTTTTCTATTAAACCGAGTGATATCTTAATGTTCAAACTTCTGTCTTGTCATTCAGTGTTCAGAGATGCAGCTTTAATATTGTTTGTGTTATCTCTACAAATTAGCGGATTGATTTTTGTCTCCTTCATAATTCTGAGTCTTAGAAATTCAGATAACTATGTTGATATTTTTTTCATTTCTTCCACAATAAGAATCAATACACAGAAATAATTCTGGGTAGAGGTGTATATGTAAGTTACATATCTTACACAAGTGCTGTGCAAATATATGTTTAAAATTTTCCAGCATTGCATTATGCACTTTGCCTATATTAAAAGGCTGATGAAGTCTCCTGCACAACCCACTGAGATACTCTTCTGTATTTAAAAATACTTCTTGGGAGTAGAAAACACTGAGAAAACAATTAGACTAGGTCTGCCCACAGATTTTTCTCATCTGAATTTGTCATAATTGACAATAGGTGTTCTAAGGTTTTTATTTTGCCTTGGCAAAACAGTATATTGGGACATCTGAGACCACATTTATTCCTCAAGAGTGCTTCTAAGATTAGCAAGCAAAGTATTACTGCAGCAAATTCTCATCTTATATTTCTGTTGACTGAAAGAGAATATGGATCCAAATGAATCTCTCACATTTCAAGAATAAAAAGTGTCACAGAATGTATCTGCAGTGCTGAAATGAAAGCAGGAATATTGCGCATGTGATGTTTTTCAATGGCTAGCAGTTACCTAAAAGATGAAGTTTATTTCTGTGACAGTTCCTAAGTAATTTTACATTCAGCCTCTAATAGACTGATATTGATTTCTTCAGTGTTCAGTTTTAGAATCACAAAGCATGAGTCAGACAGAAAGTAAGATGGATGCGTACATTTTGCTGAAATACAAGAATTCAATAGTCACCAGACACAGGAAGGCTTACAATATGGCATCCAGTTGCCTGCATTGTAGGGTAATCTGGCCTCCATTGCATTTTTAGAGTTTAATAAGGTGGTGTTGCTTGGCTATGTAATTGTCTTAACAAGATTGTTGTGTCTATACTAAGAACAAAGTCAAGTTGTTTATGTCCTTACTAAAAGGAAAAAAGAAAGTGAAACAAACATAAGGTCATTCAAATTCTTTAAAGATGTGTTATGCAAACTTCTAAATGTTATCATCTATGCTATGAAATGTACCAAAAAGTGACTTGTTGATATTTCATGTATTTTTCATGTATTTTCCTTTAAAGGTATAGGAGAAATACAGATTGAGCAAAATCTGTATACTTCTTGTCACTTTGTGATAGATCTTGAAGAGATACACAGTAAAAATTCAGTGTCTAGAATTAGAATTCCCCAATTCTTCATTGGAATGACTGTCTATTCAACATGGAAGTCTTTCACAGTTCTTACAATCTAAATGCAGCATTTACTTTTTTTGTAATCATTTCTTACATGTTGCATTGTACATTTTGTCACACAGATATTTATGTATATACACATGATATGTATGTAGTATTTATGTATCTGTATATATGAAGTACACACAGATTTTTTTTTGTTGTTGTTCTTAAATTCTTCATATCAAATGCTTAAATGTTATTTTTGACAGGTTCCAACTCTTAAACAATACATGTTAACATTGGTTCACAACCATCGCATTACCACACAACATTGAGAAATGCATCAACATTGTATTAAGCCTTCATTTCTCCCTGTACCTGTGAAAAAACTGCTTAAGAGCCCCTAATGTTCACTGTTTTTTGTGCTGTTTTTGTCTTTGCTAAAGTTAAAGCAGACCCTTATCTTACTCCTAAAGTCATCATGAGCCCTGCACCACTGAAAAAAAAAATGTATAGCTTTTGCCTTCTTATGAAGGTATCACAGGTTTTTCAGATCATCAGATAAAAAATAAACTAAAAAATAAACTTCAATTTAATAAGAAGTTCTCTCAGAAGATTTAAATAAAAACTCTGAGGTCTCTAAAACTTCACCAAACTGGGCATATGGTTAGATATTCATTTTCTTTTATTTTCTATATTCTCTCTTTAGAATGAAGAAGAGCTAAGTCTCAGTCAAAATTAATTTTTTAAATATAAGCATGTATAACATACATGTGTATCTATGTATCTGCATATACAGATAGATTGTATGTGGGGAGACTCATGTATGTCATTGAGAATCAAGAATCTCCAACAAAATTTAGTTTTGGAGTAGCAATGGAATTCACCTTCATTCCTGTTAAATGGTGGTACCAAACTGATGCTTATGAGGTGATTATCTTCATAGCCCCAGCTGGTATTGGAAAGTTAAGCAATTCACTACATACTGGGTAACTTGTCCAAGACAACAGATATCAATTTAGATATCAATATACCATTTTAATAATTTCTCAAGCGATTCTATTTTCCAAACTGGTAGACTGACTAAACACTACTGTTATGCATCAAGGGCAGAGAAATTCTGATGCCATGAGACTAATAGTTGCCAAAAGGGAACATAGGTAAAGCTTATCCTACAACGGATTTAAGATAGCCATAGTTCTATAGTTTCCATTACCATGGTGGAATGTTCCTGTATTCTTTCATTGTACTACTTTCTGCACATATAACAAGAAATTTGGTGAGCAGCATTCAGGTAGGTAAACGCAGAGCTGGAATTCAAAAATTTGTTTTAGTTGGGCATTGCTGTGTTCCTGAACTGCTGCTTCACTTTAAAGTTACAGTAATGTAAATAATAGGGCTAAACCGAGCGTGATGACTGGGTTATTTTGGACTTCAGATCAGATGAACAAGTGTATTTTATTCCAGCATTAACTTTGTTTCTTATTTAAGTGGACCTTCGAAAGTTACTCTGTAAGTGCCCATGGAGGGAAGCTTCAAGTAAAAAGAACTTCCTGTCTTGGAACTTGACCACAATTATTCCAGGAGACAAATGTGCAAATGCTATGCCAAAATACCAGTAGAGTTTAAACAATGATGGTAAATAGCACTTATAGAATATTCTAGCCTGTCATATTTTGTCTGAAACACAGAAAGAAAAATCACTGAACTGAACCCAAAAGTGAAATCCTCTTTTAAGGTATAATATTTCAGCCTCTGGGTTGCAGTAAAAGTGTTAATATAGCTGATAGGATTTTACTTAACTTTGGTATTTACAAGATTTTTTTTTTTCCTTTTTTTTTTTGGCCAGTGCTAACAGTGCACTGTGCAGTTTATATGAAGACTTCACCTATTAGAGGTGTTTAATGTGAAAAGTTGTTTCGGGAAGAGAAAGTATAATTAAGGCAATGTAGAGAGAAAGCACTGAAATGGGACTCGTAGGATATAAGTTCAACTCCTGGTGCACTGCAACACTTTAATGCAAGTAAGTGAGTTTAAATATTGCTTTTCCTCAGCAAAAATAGTATGTGCCTATCTTGCTATCTTTAAAATGTAATACATCAGCACAAATGGTTCCTTTATAACAAATAATGCTAATTTTCTCTTCCCCATCTAAATTTGAGACTTAGATAATACAGAAGAGGGTGAGGAATTAATATCCATAGCTCTGTTTAGCTAAGTCAAGCAATTTTTTTAAATTAATCATCCCAACTGATGACATTAATATTGAACTAACTTGCTTGAAGAGTTGGATCAATATTATCTTATTTGATTTACTATAGTCAACTTGTAGATGAAATCGACAGAGCTAAAATCTCTTGTGTCACCTGTAATTTCTAAAAAGACGATATGCTTTAGGTGAAGAGGCAGATTTGGGACTTTGATCAGGTCTGTTTTTTCATTTTCCAGCTGAAAGTCGGGAGTCTGTTGTGTTCAGACAAATGGTACTTTATTTCCGGTAGTATTAGTATGATTTCTGTACATGTACTATTAACTATAAATTCACATCACTTTGCATTGTGTTAATTAGCGATTTTTATCTAAAGAATTGGTATAATCTATTCTGTGACTGGAGTTGCAGAATAGAAATAATAGGCAAAATGATTAAACTGTTAAGACTGTTAAGCTGGAGATGGCCTCTGTAGTTGATATGGAACAGATGTGCCTCTAGGTGATCTAAATCAAATACAGGAGTGAGTAAAATTGAGTTGTCATCTAATTAATGGGTCCTTCAAACCCACATAAATAAATAAATATCCCATGTCCTTAATGAATTTTCATATCAGCCACTGTCCATCTTAGTGGAAGAGTGCATTTGGGTGGTGATTATGTAATATATTGCTTATTTTCTGTCATAACTTGAGATGTTTCATTTTCTGGGTTTGGAATATGTGGATGAAATATAACAGAAGTCAGGAGGTGACTCTTCACTGCTCGAAGGATTTGTATTTCAATAGTTCTGCTTTAATTAGACAGAAACACCCAAAGATAGTCATGTATGAGGAAAAACTGTAAGAAATGGCCTATGAGCATACCAAAACTCATGAAATACGCAATTAGAAGAAAAGATGAAATAATAAATAACAATGTTTTTTGGGGAGAAGGAAAGAGTAAAGAGAAAGGAACCCCACATCTTATCTGGTCATATTTCTCTTGATTTAAACTTGAGAGATTTGGGGCAGAGAAAAAGTACCATTACTGGGAGAGAGTCTAGGTGGGAGAAAAAGTGTCTTCTACTGAAATTGTAGATTCAGTGTAAGTAAGGGTAGTAAAGTTCTTTTTTTCTGTTTTTTCTGTCCTTATGCCATACTCTCAACTAAAAAAATTGTGGGAGAAGTCAACCTGGTGTCAAAACTTCTGCACAAAAATTTTGAAAATGCAGGCAAGAAGGAAGCAGGAATTGTAGGGACTGGCCATTGGCAGGGTAGATAACCTCACAGGAGGGAGTCAAAGGTGGAAGGAAGCCTTGAGAGCATCCATTGTCATAGCAAAGGAGAAATCAGAGAGCTGATGTCAAATTGTGTGTTCTGATGGTCAATGTGCTCTACAAAGCTGGGTGGGAGGACTTAGCATTAGGGAGAGGACACTCAGCAATACATGAGAGAAGGAGCAGGGTGGAGAACAAGTGATATTTGGTGAAGATCATGTAAAGTAAAGCCTTGTTATTAATACTAAAGTGCTAAGGTCAGTATCTGCAGACATATGATTATTTGGCTTATGTTGAGATTACACATTGTCCCACACTCCTGTTTCTGAGACCTCAACTTAAGCGTGCCTTCCATTTTCTAGGTCAATGAACACTGTTAGCGCTGGCAAAATAACTTTGTACCCCTGGGAGTCAAGTGTCAGCTATGTCTGTTTTTTTGAGGCAGACCACTAAGGAAGGCTTAGATAACTCATGTCTTAAACCAGAGAATACACAAATTTTGTAGGGTGAACATGAAGAGAGAATATGGTAGGGCTGTAGGCAAATATAATATTACCTATAGTCTGTATGCTATAACCTAGACCTGTACAAGCTTCAGTGTCAGTCTGGGGCTTTGGCATAGCTGAAC
This sequence comes from Chauna torquata, assembly GCA_013399475.1. NCBI lineage: Eukaryota > Metazoa > Chordata > Aves > Anseriformes > Anhimidae > Chauna > Chauna torquata. Next base: position 76,935 of record VXAL01004482.1, read on the forward strand.
ATTTAACGAGGTGAAGAAAGGATTGTTGTATTGATCTAACAAGATGCTTAGGTGTTTGCAGTCCTCTTGAGCCGTGTAGCTACCCCCAATCCCTCAGTAAAATGGTAATCAGATGACAGACCTCATTAGTGAAATCTGAGTTTTTTTGCACTCCCAGCCCACATCTTTGTGATTTATTTTGTGCCTGGTGTCAGACTGAGCCCTTTAGGAGGGATTTNCTTGTCTCTGTTCTCTGTTTTCATTTTCCTTTTTTTTTTTTTTTTTTTTTTTTCTGGAAGCAAGGTTATAAGACAAGTACTTGACATAAATGAACCTTGAAGATGTAAGTATGTTTTTCATAAGAATGGAGTTTTTTACAGCAGTGGGTAAAGTCATATTCACATTTCTATTACAAATCTCATTTTGGAATGACTTGTAAATCTACTACAGTGGTGTCCTCATTAGAGGAAAAAAAGGCTGGGATACCATGTAGTGCCTTGCATTCATTAGACTTTTTGTATTTGAGCTAACTGAAAGGTCTTTTTTCTCTAAGGTGCCTGCTTAATTAGGTGATTACATAGTAAACTGTAATGGTTACTCTAATTTCATCTGGGAATTAATGTACAGGGAGCTGGAGCTATTCTTTGAACCTTGGAGACAATTTCTTCAATCTAGACTAGTGGCAAATGGACAAGTCATCAGGGAGATATTTGCAGTGCTGCTGCCTGTAGTCTGTCTCTCAAGTGAGTATATTTGTTCCTTTTTGCTGTAAAGCAGTTTGGCAGATAGGCTGTCAGTACAGTACCTTTTGGGCCAGAGTGGCCCTTTTTGGACACTGTGCGCAGCTGCATTTTCTTGATGACAGTAGCAAACCAAGAAATCCTCATTCACAAGAGGAACAAGAAGACAGAGGTTGGATAACACCTTGTCCTGCTATCTGGGTGCAAACAGCAGTACTATCCTAAGGTGTGTGCTCTCTCTGTGCTGTAAAGAATGTTGGGTACACGGAGAGGTGTGTGAGTCTGACCTCCTTTTCCTGCAGCTCTAAGACAACATTGTTTGACTAGACTGGTGAAGTATACAGTAGTCACCAATGCACTAAGCATGAATAATTCAAGATGGATTGAATTTTAAACTACTGAGAGTATCTTTGGAAGACAGATAAACAGAGGTGGGGGCACAAGTCAAACCCATGGCACCAGGATGCCAAAACTGAGACAAAGGAAATACCATGTAATTAATTGTTTTTGCTGTGCCAAGTATGATGTATGCCTTTAACTAGAGTATGGGTGATAGCAATCAAAGGAGAGTGGATACAGGCAGTATGGAAAAAGGCTTATGTGATATATAGAACAATCCTTGCTGCAGCTCAGGGAGACCAAATCACAGATTGTCTCAAATCTGTCTCATCAAAGATATCTAGCGTGTACCCTGAGTGTTACTTTTCCTAACAGATCTGAGAATCTGTCCAGTGTTTTGGGGCTTAGGGAGAAAGCAAGTGATCTCTTCTTGGCACTGCACTTGCCAGATAAAGCATTTTTAGTGTTTTCCTGCAAATAGAGGCCAAAAAGCACTTTTCCCAAAAACTGAGTGAAAAAGTCCAAAATTTGGACAGCAAATTTTTTAGACTCCCAGTAAAAGGAATACAAGACAGATTGTTATTATTATTATTATTATTATTGGTATACTTAACTTGTCATATTCTTGTTTTATTAAGTAGTATGAGTTTACTCCAGTTTATGTATCTTAAAAAAGCATAGTGAAGTATATCAGTATGATAAAAATGGAAAGCAACCACCAATAGTGTATTACTGAGTCTAACGTACAGTACTGCAATGTGTGCAGGAAACTAATAAAATGCATTTGTTTCATCATATATCAGTAATAACCATCAGAATAAAATAAATAAAAGAATAAAGCCCAGATGTCCCCAGAAGAATACAGGAGATTCAAAGGCTAAATCCACTCACAAGCTTTCAAAAAACTTGAAAACTATGAGACTTTTAAGCACTGATTCTCTTTAATATCTTTCCTTTTATCCAAAGTATTGGTTCTGGATTTTGATTGCTCTGCCTCCTCTCCAAAAACAAAAAATGCAAACAACTTCCCCTAGGCTAACACAGAAGGCCATGGAGATTTATTTTTTCATAACCCTTTGTAATTCTGAAACATTTCAGTAATTTAAAGCATCTAAGTCAGCCTAGACATTCTTCCTTCTGCAAATCTTGAAATTCAGAGCTCTCTGCCTTAGAAGTAATAATTCTCTTCACTGTAATAAGTTTTATTGCCAGATTTCTAAAGGATGTAATAGCCACATTTATAAAAGCATAAATATGTTAGTGTGAAATTGGTAACTCCAGCCTTCTGTGAGGTTGCTTAAAATAAAGATATTCATCTGGTGGCTGTGAAAAGGAGATGCACATTTTTGCAAAATACGTAATACATCTTGATTTTAATAACGACTTTAAAATGAGCTCATATATTCCCACATATTTGTACTTTTAGCACACAATTAAAAAAATCCTTTTATCATTAGATACTATTTAGGATATTTTTAAGTATTCCAATATTTTGGAATATTGACCTTTCAAATAACTTTAGATTTTAAAGAGGCAGTAGACCTAAGGACTGTATTATTTAAACACTGTAGCCCTTGAGGAATCTGTACTATGATAGTGCTATATTCTTTGAGATCAAAAGGCCAGCAGTTCTGAAGTAAGCACATCTCTTGTGGATTAATTATAATGAAATTACTTATTTGGAACACTATGCCAGAGCTTCGACACTATCCAAGCTGCAGTAAAAATTTCATGTGAGCTTTCTTTGTAAGGGGAGAAAAGCTGCAATGACAAAAGATGTTTTATTTATAGCAACCCTGTCTATACCAGAGAGGGAAGAGCTACTGCTCACATTTTGATAGCCAATATTTTCACTGTAGCATGTAGTTATCCTTCACCTACATTACAGCTGTGATGCTTAAAATAGATGTACATGATAGGAAGAATAGAAATGCACTTAGCTATTATCTTCATAGCCTTCAACTGAGTGAAAGATCTCTTGAAATCTGGAATTTCCACTTTTAAAGAGACATTTTTAGTTTCAGAAGTGAGAGGGAACAAAATACCTGAAAAGGAAAAAGCTGTGCTTTCTTAAACATAATCCACAGAACAATGGTGGTCTTGAAGCTTTCCAAATCATCCCCAATCTGATGAAGCTGTTGGGAACTGCATCAGACCCAAGTGTACATATAAGTAACCATATAAGTAACACTGTGGGTTGGCATGGAGGCTCCTCACCTTTATGCCTAGAGTCTGTGCTCCTAATTTCCAATGCAGTAGAAGTCCAGCTTAGCCTTTTTTATGTAAAGTTGTGTATGCAACTCAGCAAAAGGTCAAGAAACAAAAACAGAGCTGGTTCAGATGAAGCACTTATTAGCATAGTCCATGGATTGAGCTGAATGAGTCAAATAGTTATGGGCAGCATAGCCCTTGAACTGGATACCAAAATCAGTGTGCTAGAAATAAGATTTATTTAAAGAAGTACCAGAACAAATAACTCAATTTTTATTTCGAGTTCCCTTCTCTCACCCTGAATTGGAGACTTTTTTGTAGTTTGAAAAGGTTTACTCCTCTTCAGTCTCCTGGACTGCATGACTCCCTTGGCTCTTATCCCACTCAACTAAGGAAGACTACAAGCAAGCTGGAAAGAAGAACCAGGTGATAAGCCATGGAAGAACAGATCTGAAAAACAGGTGATATATGAGATCTGTGTTATCCTTGACAGCACGTTGTCTTTATTCTCTCACATTTTTTTTTTTTTTATGAGCGAGGGATGGGTTGTTTCCCTCTTTTACACTGCCCTAGGTAGGGTCTGCCTTAGCAAAACAAGAGAGCATCTTGTGACTGAGACAGGTGCAGAACAAAGGTCAAAGCAACCTTAATGTCAGTGCAGATTTGCTAGCTCAGGTAATATGGCTGTGCTGTCCCTTCAGCAGTGAGCCCACAACACAGGCCAGAGGCCACACCAGGCCACCAGCACCACAAAAACAACCTTCCTTGTCTTTGAGTCTTTGTCTGTTTAGCACTATTTTTGTCCTATTTTCCTCAAAGGAAAAAAAAATCACTTTACAACAGGTACTGCAGTTAATTTCAAACTCTCTAACAAGGATAGTATTAACTGTTTGAAGTCTCACCTGGTACTTCTTCCTTAGAAGAATTCTACATAGCTAAAGGTGAAGATTAAAGAGAAGAAAAATAAATTAATGCAAAACAAATGTTTTGTCCATTCTTTAGTAAAAATACGAGAAAGAAATGTTCTTGCTTAATGAGAAGCTGCTTTTTAAAAGCAAGCTTTGGCTCTAGGATTAAGTCAGTTTGAAGGTCTCTGTAGACAGAGCCTCTAGGCCTTCTTTAATGTTGTACAATTGCACAGATGCATTTTCTCTTTGGATGCTTTGGACCCATTTATTCTATCCAGGCTAACACATGACCACCTGAGATATATCAGATTTCAGAACTAGGGTTCAGGTTGGGACAGTGAACCTTTTTGTTAACGTGAATCATTATTTCAAAGCTAACATCTGGGTGAAATACATTCAATTCCTAAGCAACTTCTATAGTTTTCCCCCTTCTATTGCTTTCAGTGAAACCCATGTAAGCTAAAGTAACAGAGAGCTAGGACCAAGACTACATTGAAGACTGTATCTATAAAGAATGGTATTTTTTAGTGATGAACTTAAAGGATATCATAAAGTACATTTTCTACAGTTAGAAAGACTGGGGTGACAAATATGAGGTAGCAACACAACATACTAAAGATGACCCTGCTGATTTGTGAAAAAGATAGAAATTAAAAGAAGAGCCACAAACTTCTTCACAAGACATGCAGTTTCTGTGCTATAATTTATGCAATACTAGTATTGTATGCATATGTAATTAGTGCTGAAGCCTCAGCACTCTATTGCAGCATCTATGTCTCTCTTGTAATAATCTGATTGGTTGCACTGGAATCTGACAATCTCTGAGATTTCACTGACAAGAATTTACAGGCTGATGGAGAAGAGAGGTTGTACCAATGATGTTCAGATTTCTTACACTATTCATTTAAAAAATAAGCATGAACTATGATTACAGAAATTTGGAGCTTCCAGTTGAGTGGTGGACAGGGGATTAGACTGTATGCTTTTTATGGTTGGAAGTGGAAAATGAATTTAATTTTGAACACCAGGCTTAAATCTACTTTTTTTTTTTTTTTTTAAATTATAATGGAGAACTTTAGGTAAACTAAATAAGCAGTCCAGGAATTATGGATGAGTTTTCAGAACTACAAGCAAGTGTAGAAAGTGAATAAAGACAGAAAATGTAATTCAAATAATAAATCATTTCAGAAAATCTTAGTTCCTATAATTCTAATTAAATACAAGGGAACTCTAAATCCTTTCCAACCACAGTTTTGTCTGTCCCACTGATCTTACCTACACCTTTTGCAGTTTCAGTCTTTAAATCACTTTTCTCCTACAAGCCACTTGTCAGTTAACCATAAGCAATGCAGAATTTTTGTTAAGTTTCATTACATTTGCGAGCATGAACTTCACTATGTAAGGTATGCTGGTTGCGACACCAACTTAAGCATCCTGCAGTTTTCACAGAAATCTCAGTATATTATCTATGAGTTATGTAGGGAGTAAAATTCCATATAATCATAGAAGATTAGCTGAGATGAGCAAATGAATTTGAGTTGTTTTGAAATCTGAATTAACATACTCAAATGAGACTGTACCTCCAGGAAACTTTTGTTGTCTCCTTGGAAGTATCAATTATTCTACAGCAATATTGATGCTTCAGTGAACCATCTACTATTGTTTTACTTCAAAGGAAAACGATAAAGTAATTCCAGACTCTGGGATTGTCTGATATTCTAGGAACCCCCAGCTGAACGAACATTCTGCCAAATCATTATTAAAGTCTCTCTGAAAAATTGATCTACTGGAAACAGTATTCTGTAATGGAAGTTCAGTTTATCATGATCCCTGTGGGAAAACCATCACTGGGTTTTGCCAATAGAAAGACTTAGCTGGCTTGTTAAATGCCAAGAAGATATTTGTTTTCTAGGTAGTAAAACTGGAAAACAAACAAAAAAAAAATCAAAAATCAACAAACAAACAAACAAACCAAAAAACAATAACAGAATTGTTGTTCATATTTTTTAATTGTTAATTAAAATTTAATTGTTAATTTTAATTGTTTTAAAACCAGAAGATGCCTTATTTTTTCCCCATGCAAATAGACTGTCTATTCAGGAGCAATGGACTATGTTATTTTGATAAGCTGGTTCTGAGAGTTAAGCAGAGGTGATTTTACTACTGCTTAGTGGAGAACAGTGTAAAAACATCTCAGAAAGCACTTCTGTTGACACATTCATGGTAGAGTGCTGCAGTATGTGAAAGAGGGACTTGTTGAGCTACAGAAGTAGAAGAAACTCATTAGCACAGAGGTTTGTCTAAGCCTTGCCTGCTACACTCCTTCCAATGTTAAAGTTCTCTACACTCTGATCCATTACATAGAAGTTCAGACAAGACAGATGTAATAGCATTTCTTAGCTTAAAATTCATTTATGCCAATGAAGAATAAGCACAAGAGGTTCCCATTCCAACTGGCTATCCCAGAGCTGATCTAATGTTTCTCAGTATTGTTGTTAAAATTTAATATGGTGATAGGTCTGGGGAAAACTGCAAGGGAAGAACAGGCCTGGGAGAATTGGTGGGAGCTCTGGATGGGTTCAGGGATTTGGAGAGGAGAATGGTTGGAAGCTTTTGAGACTATTTGAAGGCCAATCACTTTTCTCTCTCCCTTAATTCTTAGAATTGCTTCTGTTTAGGATTCAATATCTCCCTCTACTTCCCATATACCTATCTCCTTTTTCAAGTAGCTCTCTCTTCTTTCTCACCTCTTTCAATTAATGTGCAAGATCACCTCCAACTCTCTTTCAGTTGTTTCCCAGGTTGTTGTAAAAAGGGGCAAGGGTTAAATTCTGCCTGTCTTTCTACTAGTACAAAGAAAGGCCAAGATAAAAAACAGAAGAGAGGACACTCCTATGTATTCTCTTGCTATCAGAACAAGTAGAAATCATGCCAGGTGGTAGTTATAGGTCAGTTAAAGTCACCTTCCCTACAGATAATTGAAATAAGCAATCTCCCATGCCCTCCTGTCTTCTGCCCTGTCCTGCTGGATTGATATTTGGGCATAAATGACCACAGTTTAGGAAGAGACTGTTGAGTGAGATTTGTAATTTGATGCAGCCACTGCTTGATATTACTGTTGTTTAATGACAGAGAAGCAATATCTCAGGACAGTTTGGTTTAGCTGCTGCTGGTTTTGAGTAACTGGGGGTGGTGTGAAGGTAAATGAATACTGGTAGCTGGCTTAAGGTGGGTGCAACATTTGTTTCATTGCTAGAGTTGTTCTTGTACATTAAGTGAAGTAAATACAATGACAAATTGCATGTTTTTACTAGAATAATCACGTGCTGACTAATGGTTGTATAGTACAAAGAACACTATCAAGGTATCACTTTCATAACCAGAACTATGGCAACGGTACGAAGAACGTATAAGGAAATCATGTTTAATGCTGCTGAAAAACTCACCTAACGTACTGAAGTCCCAGTCCCTAGGCAGCATATTAGTTGTCATATTTAAACATGCTTTTTATCTCAGTTCAGGTCTTTGTGAATGGAGTTGGATTGCAGTAGAGTCATACTGACACCAGGAGGTTATCAGCATTCCTGGGCAGAGATGTATGAAAATGGAGATATTAACATGTGTCACAAAAGCTTTTTAAAAGTGCAATCAGTGAACAAAAAAGCAACAAAAAAGACCTGAAATGTCCACTTCCATTGCTGATGCTCTTTTTTTCAGGATAGGTTTAATTCTCTTCTTCTTGGGGTTTTACCTTGGGGGCTTTTCAGCTAACCCTGTATACCATGTACCTGTATGAATTAGGACTACTTATTTCCATTGATTGTCATAGTAAAGTGGGAGGTATTAATAGAAAAATTTCTTCAAGGATAAATTCATGGATCCATTCACACAAAGGAAAGGTGCAAGCATGAAATTCTAAGCAATAAAATTATTACAGAGGTGGAGGACAGAGGGGGCTCTCCTTACTTCCAAGGCTTTTTTTCCCTCCCCTGTTAATTAAGGAGTACTACAACTGGCTAGCTTCTAGCAAATCTGTTGAGCCATTCATTGTCTCTGTTGCTGATGATACTGGCTTCCACAAGCTTGAGCTGTTTGATTTCAGTGAGATGTAGTGTACAGTATGTATCAATCATTTATTTATTGTAGTTTCTATATAAAAGCCGTACGCAAAAAAGTCTGCTGCTTCTTCCTCCTCCTTGAGAAGCTGATGAGGTGTAATTGCTATAAAATATTCCTGACTGATATCATCATCTGTTGGCTATTTTTTTTCCCCTTTTTCTTGCTTTGTATATAGATAGATAGATAGATATAAATCAGGAAACAATAACAATTCAGCTATTCTCATCCGGAGTAATTCTGAATGAGGACTGAGTCTGTGCTGTACTCTGCTATTTTTATGTTAAATCCAAAGAAAGTTGCGTAAAACACCCAAGCAGCTGTCCATATGGGAGATAAGAATAAGATACTTTGGTTGTAGAAGGAGCAGCTTTATGCTAGTGCTTGAGTGCTTTTGAGATCATACTCATGAGGAAAAACAAATGTTGGTTGAATATAACATCTGCTTTTCAATAAACAAGGAGGCTTATGATAAGAATGACAGTTGAAAAGAAAATAACTGCTTTCTTCCAAAACAAGCAGTGTTACTGTTTTAACCTTCCTGCTTCTTCCCGCCCCCGCCCTGTATTTTGTTACTACACTGCATATTGATCTGCTGTAAGATTTCCACAGGATCATACTACCAGGAATCAGTGTGATCTCTGTAAATGAAATGAAATTTCAGATCTATGGATTTGCTGATACAAGCATTTTCGGTGTTGTGCACACTGCCTGTATATCAAGTCTGAGCTTACTGGTGACAGGATAGACTAGACTAGACTAGACTAGACTAGACTAGAATATCTTGAGTTAGAAGAGACCCACAAGGATAGTCAAATCCAACTCCTGGATCCACACAGGGCTACCTAAACATTAAACCTGAGAATGTTGTCCAAATGCTTCTTGATCAGGTTCAATGCCAGGACCACTTCCCTGGGGAGCCTGTTCCAGTGCCCAACCACCCTTTCAGTGAAGAGCCTTTTCCTAATATCCAACCTGAATCTCTCCTGTTGCAGCTTCATGCTTTCCCTTGGGTCCTATTGCTGCTCACCAGAGAGAAGAGATCAGTGCCTGCCCCTCTGCTCCCCCCACCCCCTCTGTGTTAGGGTCTTATTTTAGACTTATTAGATAGACTTGTGTAGACCAATTCTAAAAGAATAGTTAACGTTCATAAATACTTAGTGGGAGGCCACCAATTCCCTCCACAAGTCCATAGGCCAAAAGTTGAACAACAGAAATAAAGCTACCCTGGAAAGTTTTCAGAGCATTTAAACCAATGTCAGGTGTCACTACTTATGTCCTGCCATTTCTTCTTTCCTGCCCTCAATGAGCCTACAATGACCAAAATCTAACCAGCCAAAAAAGTGGATAGTTTTCTTCTGTCTCTCTGCTCTGAACAGGATCTCTGAGAGGTCAGTTCACCTCTGGTACAAGAGCAAGAAGAGGTAGGAAGGTTGTGAAGGGCAGGAGGACCCAGCCTCCACAAAAGTAAGGCAGATCAAGTTGAAACAATTATAAGAGTGGAGCTCTGCACTCCTACAAGCCCTGTCTTGGAAATGAAGATGGCACAGCAGATGCCTCTGGTGGTACACACTACCCAAAGTCAGATATATAGAAAGCACCTGGCACTCACAAAGGCAACCGGACAGCTATTCAGACCCCTCAAAGACTGAAGCAGCAGCTGTCAATCAAGAAAACAAAATTAGAAAATGAAATGGATAAATTTATGGAATTTATCCTTTGGAATTTAGAAAAAAGTCTTTTTTTTTTTTTTGTCTTTTTTTTTTTTTCCGGGGGGAACTCTCTTCTGCATAGAAAAAAATACTTGAATGTAGAAGTTTATACTTCGAGTTTGAAAACAACCAAAAATTGAGGAAATCATCCTGGATTTCTTCATTTAGAATTATAAGTGTGAAGCTACAATATCTTCTTTAAAATCATGTCCAACTCTGTCACAATAAGTGATAATCTGGGCAGTAATTTTTAGTTCTTGAGCAGCTGAGCTGATGGAAATCAAAATCTGTTTCAGGTCATGAAGCCATATCTCTGCTTGCTAGACTTTGTGGGGTAAATCAAAGAATATAGATTATTATTACATTGTTCATTGTGGGTAGAGGCTATCTGTATTTAGTGATAAGCCTAAATATTGTTGTGGTGCACCAATTGTGCCTAATTGATAAATGTATCATACAGGGCTTACAGCCTTTCTTGATGATGACTTGGTTGTGTCTTTGAATACTGGATTGGGAAAATATAGTGCATTTTTTGGTGTTGCACACCACAAAGCATTGCTAAACTATGACCCTGTTTTATTGATGAGTAAATTGAAATACATACAGGGTTGAATTCAGAAACCACGTATGACCAATGCTTTAGCTAAAATTTGTTAAATCCAAGCTCTGCTGCAAAACAGGAGCAAAGTCACTGCATCATTACAACAAACATCATCGAGAAAGGTTTGTTGATGAGACTTTCTGATTTCTTGTTTCAGAGCCCTCGGTGCTAAATCATTTGCCTTCCACAGTAGTTTTTTAAAGCAAGCTAGATAGTATCATTTTCAGTCTTTTTCTGACCTCTGGCAGTGTGGCATCTATGTATTTGCGCTAAAACAAATGTATAGTAGGGGAAAAAGTAACAGATGAGGCTTAGCCAGAGTTATTTGTATCAGGCAGGGGAAGTACTCTGTCACCTGGAGTTAAGTTAGGAAAGACATCTGCTTTGTTGGTCATTGCAGGGAATAAATGTGAACCATTAATATCTGTCAAAGACGAGGGATACAGAAGAGACAGACAGATATGTACTCTGCTTTTATCGAAATGAGTGCAGACTCCATGCAATTATGTAGCCCTAATTCCAGCATAGCATTATGTTGGACTATTTGTGCTTTGTTACATTTTTCTCCTTAGATTTAATTACCAACACTAGCCCGAAAACTTTTACTGTACTACCACTAGGTGGTGAAGTCGGCTAACAGTTTGCAAAACCGATGCACTTTCCTCCGCGGTGAGGGGATTCCTGACCTGAAGGACGTGACACACTTACCAGCCCAGTGTCGGAAAGGGCTCGCGGATCTTCTGGTTTTTCACTGAAAGAGTAAGTCCCATCTGCATGGGAAGTCACCATCAGCCTGGTGTTTTGCTATACTTAATCTGTACAAATGAAACGTCAGCTTAAAATTATTTGTTCTACACTTTACTCTGATTCTTTGAGAGACTCTAAATTCCCTCCATGAAAGGAATCTTAATTTAGGTTCTAGTAGAAAAGTGAAAAAGATTCAAATTAAGGCTACTTCTCTCTTTCACTGCAATCTATCTTACAATTAAATCTGTGCAGTAAGATTCCTGTCCAGAATTTCTCTCATTAAAGAAAAAAAAAAAAAAGAAATCCAGGTAAACAAATAGAAGAGAGAATTCCACTGAGAAAACTAAATACTCTCTGTTCTTTCAAAATTCTCTAAACTTTCTAATTTTTAGAGTCAACCAAACAATTAATTACTCCCTTACCATCAACCAAAGAAATATCACCCTCCTCCTGCCCAAGTATTTATCAAAAAAATGGCAAAAAAATATATAGGGAAAAGAGAACAATTTTGCATTCTGTGCATTTGGTGGGAGTGAAACACAGGAAAGAAGAATTTACGTAAGCAGGGGAAGTTTTAATTATCAATGTTGTATAGAAAACCCCACTGTTTTAAACATCACCTTTCCATTTCAAGTTTCCCAAATATTTTATGAAAACCAAACAACCAACCAACCAAAACAAAATAACTATTTATTTTCATTTTTAGCATAAACAGAATGATTATGTGAAATAATGCTTTTAATAGAACAAGAAATGGGAAAACATAGCAGTGTTTACCACGAAAAAAGAAAGGTGAGAATTCAGCTTCAGTTTTGGTTTTAGGGGAGCTGGAATGTTACAAATGATGGCTAATTACAGAAACATTTGCATGACTGAAAGAGCAGTGTCATAAACTACAAAAAGCAGATATTTTTACTGACTAATAGGTTAATTTTATGAAGCATAATAGGCTTGCAAGGAAAGCAAACAACGTGTAGATGTGGTGCTGAGGGACGTAGTTTAGTGGTACACTTGGAAGTGCTAGGCTAACAGTTGGACTTGAGAGGTCTTTTCCAACCTAAATGATTCTGTGATTCTATTTTGGGAATAAATTGTGTTTATATATTTTCTTCTTTTTTATAGTTCATTATAATTATTTCCTAAATTTGCAGGACAAAATGCTAATTGTAAATTTTATTTTTCTCTCCTGTGTTTCATGATACTTAATTCACATCATTATATGCAAAAATTTAATTCTTTTTTTCTCCTCTCAAATGAAAAAGCTTCAGACTTGTGTTCTGAAATAAATACCAGTCTAGCAGTACAGCAGCATCTAATAAATGTGCAAAGTTCTATGAGAATTATTGGGACTCCCTTTGAGGCCCAACTGGNACTTTCAAGTTCATTAAATAACGTATTCTCTGCATATGTATATGTATATATGAAAAGAACCTACAAAAATCAGAAAGAGGCAAGATGAAAATCAAAACATGTAAAGTACTGGAGGAGAGAGAGAGAATGAACTGGGAAAAGCAGAGGCATGTAATGTATTAGAAGAAAATAATGAACTATGGTAAATTTCGTATTTCATACACATGTGAAGCCATGCTGCTGCTGAATCTTTTTTTATTTACTTTGTTATTGTTGTTGTTTTTACAGTTACTTTCCCAAGAATAACATAAAAAGCATAGTGATTCTGTCAAGGCTGACTATATGTTCTTTGGTTTAATATCTCTGCTAGAGTACTGAGGACATAGACTGAGAAAGGCTGGGCTAGGCAGGGGAGAAATGAAAAGCATGCAACTGGAAATATGCACTTCCCTGGCAAGTGCTAACAGAGATGGCCACAAGTCCCATAGCCAGACTTACCAGTAGTACATGTACAGATGTACTGTTACTCCAGTAGTAACAGGAGATTGTCTTTGTGATTAATGTCCTGTTAAAATAAGATCTATCCAGATCCCTCCCTTCATACACCCCAGGGATTCTTTCAGGGTAGAAGGTATTTGAACAGGTTTTTTATTGATTAGAAGAGGGAGACACCGCTAAAAATTCCCACAGAAACAGAAATAAGTTGCACGGCTGCTGTTAGATTGAAGAAGAAATACTTTTCTGGTCCTGCTGCTGTTGGAGACAGGGTGGCTCTCAAACTTTTCTATATGGAAAGCTGTCTAGCCCTGGCTGAAATTCACCAAAGCAATGCTTACATATGAGATGAGCTGTGGGTGCAAATCAAGGGAAATACCACAGCCTTTCCCTGTGTCAGGCACCTCCTCTGAAAAACAGCTTTCCCATCTAATACTACTTCCCAAATTTATTTGGGCATAGCGATATTACTCAGTCTTAGACCTGTGTGACACTTGTGTATTAGGGTGGAAAGGGATTCATATATCAAAGTGAGTCTGTACATTTTGTATGTATAAAGCAAATTCCTCTCAAGTGCTAAATCCTGTTTCAAATAACTCTCAGAGCAGATTTAAATTTGGTCCTGTGTTGATGGCAGTAGGGAATGCTTGACTTGCTACTTTGTGCTGAAAGCAAACAAGCAAACAAACAAACAAAAAAACCCCACAGTTCTGAGCCCATGTTGGTAAATTATTCTGAAAAGCAGAAACTGTAGAAAATACTAATGTAGGTTTTTGTTTTTTTCTTTCTTTCTTTCTTTCTTTGTTTTTTGGAGGGGGAGAGGGAGGGTCAGTATTTACATCTATTGTACTTAAGTCTATTTTTTACTTAAACATTTTGTTTAATAGATGTCTTAGGTCTAAACAAAGGAAGCGTCCTTTTGCCTGAGTCAAATTAGATATTTAAACAGGATTTACATCTCCAGCTTTTCAATAGTATCATACTGGGCATCATGTCCTTGCTGTCATGAACACTTGCAGCCACTGGGTGGAGAACTTGTCTAACTAACTATCTTGTTATGACGGAGTGAAAATCAATCCAACTATACTTTGCTGGCTGGGCAAATTTGTCTAATACAGGTCATATATTAGGCTTTTCTTTTTCAGTGGTCAACGTGGTTCAATTTCCAGCTAGGACATAATTTGCACAATAACCTGAAGTTGAAATTAATACTAAGAAACAAGCTGTACTGTGCACAAGAAAAATCCATTAAGCCGTCTGCATTAGAGGAAGAAGCTGACCAATGCAGTTGAAGCACATTTGTTATACTGTAAGAAGAAAGTTTCAGATAAATATCACAGGAACCAGGATGACACTCCAATAAGGTAACTTTAGGTTTAATCTTAACTGCAAATAAGACTATTATTATTATGATTTATTTGTAGTACTATCTTGTCTAAAGGACTCAAATGAAATCAGAGCCCCAGCGTGCTAAGCACTGTGCAATCATATCCAGCAGAAGATGTTACCTTCCCAGTGGAGCTTTTTTTTTGTTTTGTTTTTAAGTAGATAAAGGTAAGGATTGGCTGGAAGACAGAAGAACAAAGTAAAGTGGTCCAAAATCATAGAATTGGTCAATGATAAAGCTACGGATAGAATCCAGGTTTCTGATATTTGATCTTCTCTCCTTGTTATATCATGGCCCCCCTGATACCAACGCTTACATATGTAAATCTCTTAAGCCCTACCTCAAAACAGAGCAGGCACATCAGAATTTGGGGCTATACTAAATAAAGATTTTGAATGGTGACATAAAAAGTAGATAAAGATACTTCAAAGGGTTAGGCTTCCCAATAGTAGCTCAGGAGGGGAAAAAAAGCTCTTTTTTTAAAAAAAAAAAAAAAAAAAAAGAAAAAAAAAAAAGTCAGCACTACCCAGGAAAAAGAAAATGCTTTTCCTTCATGAAATCAATCTTCTTTTTCCATGTGTGTTCTGCAAAAAGGTTAAAATTCAAGGGAAACATTTTCATCAGTGTATTGAGCGGAGTGATATAATATCTGGTACAATACAAAACTTTTGTGAAACAGAGAAGGTGCCTGGGATTCTAGTGGACCCTGCTAAGAACTAGATAATTTATAAGGTACTGCTTTTGCCTTTGAAATATGTGTGAGGTGATAGCTCTCTGGATGTTACTTGTGATGATCTCCTTTATATCAAGTCAGAATATTTCTATCATAGAAAAGTTTATCACAAAAAAAATGTCATATCATCAGACTAAATTAGTAATGTAGAGTGTTCATACATATATACTTGCATTTGATTTAGAAAGATGGAAATTGTTCTGGGATGGATTGCATCAGCTTTACTCCTATTAAACAGTAACTTCTGGTGAAAATCATCTCAGTGGTCAACAAGAGCAAAGTAGTACGGAAAAAAAGTATGGACCTGGCAAGATTAGTGGCAAAAAAAACTTTCAATGGAGTTTGAAGAGTGGCAAATTCCATCATTCATTACGAATGATATGAACTGGCCTTCTCTGGGTGCCTCTGCCATGTGACTTGGCTTCCTTATATATGTGTGTGCTTTAAAGACAGCATTGCCCAATTAACCATTTGCTTGCTAGCCATCTAGCTGGAAAGAGATCCTATTGGTAATAATTATTGATACAACAGGTTTGTGTGTGTAGCAAATTGGTTGAATATTCAAACTATTTTTGTGTCTGAACAAAACAAAAAATCGTTATTGTGTCAGATCAAATAAAAGTTTGTTTGTTCTTCCTTATTAAAATCAGAAACAAAATTATTTCAGGTTGTGTTAACCATTGCATTTGCATTGGGATATGCAAAGAGAAATGCATAGTTATAGATATGCTGTGTCACTGATGGAGATAATGTTGCCCATTTGCTTAATAGTCCAGGGAAATTCAGGTAATTTTCCTCTTTCTGAGGGAGGAAGATATCCTAGATTCCTATACAGGAAAACTGCTCCATTTGTTGACCTATGAAGTAAAATGGTTCAGGAAAACTCCCGATATGTCATTTAGAACTCTGTCCTGTGACAGGCAGGTTTAAATTTAGAGTTTCCCCAAGAAAGTGGGGTTTGATGAGGGCTGCCTTGGAGAAGCAAGATAGAGATGAGTTTATTCCAGCTGTCATCCCGATATCCTGTAAGACTGTAAGTTATGCAGTTTCACAGAGGTCCCTTCTGTTGAAAGATAGAAAGAGCAGTCATAAGCTTTCATTACAGAACAATACAAGAGAATAGGTCTGGATTCAGCCATAATTGTGTTGACTAAGACTTGTGAGTTACAACATTCTTTAAAAATTTTAAGCATATGGTTTATAATTGTTAAAAGCATATGCTTTGAACAGTACCTCACTAAGAAAACATAAGTAAACTTTCCTAGATTTTCCTTACTGAACTTAAGTTAGCATATCCTGCATGACATCCACAGCCCTATTTTATTGCAGCTGGTCCAGCTTCCTCCAGTTTGGAGGGAGGACTCTGGAGCTCAGGAGGTCATCTATATGTGTTATTTTATTCTGCATACTGTGAATCACAAAACTTGTCCCAACAAGAGCATAAACATCTAATGCATGGAGATTAGTTTTAAACTCTGAATTTAGGTAGCTATTTTCTAGATGCACAGGGACCTTTGTTGTAAGTTTCCTGACATAAAGTAGTAAGGAGTAAGAAAGAGGCTTTTACTGTTGGTCCCCTGAAAGGAATTCTGGAGGAATCTACCTTTTTCTGTTGACTGTGAGGAAAAGCCTCAAGCTTAGTGTTCAAAACTGGACAGTAAGAAGGCTGCCCGTATATGTTAGTACTCACACATGACTTCAGTGCTCAATTAAAGTTAATGACAAGATGCCTTTGTCCCCTTTGAAATCTATATATGTGTTATTAGCTACCCTGGGGACAGAAATTCTCTCTAGCTTGTACATTTTGGTCTGTACAGAAGTAAGACGTATAATCAACTTCTGACTTTCTGTGCATGTTCAAGCACATTCCCCCTTATCCCCCCACCCCTGATGTATAGTTGTCACAGTATAAACATTCTGCTAAATACTTCCTCCACCTGCTTCAAAGAATTAAAGAATCATCTCTTAACAGGAAAAATAAATGTACCAAATGTCACAATGCCTCAGGGGGATCGAAAATGATAAAACAAATGTTGTAACATTCTATTTTTGATCCAAAGGTAAACAAATGAAATGATGTGTGTACATGTGTATACACATACAATCACTCTATCGGTCATGTAATCCATCACTGAGGTTATTGGTTAAGGGAGAAATTGCAGTTCCAACTTATTTTCTAAACATTTAAGCCTTTCTCATAAAATTATTTTGGGCTGAAAGATGTCTCCTGCTCATTCTCAAGTCAGGTCTCGGAAGTGAATTTTCTTGGAAGGTTTCATTAAAAAAAAAAAAAGTAAAATAAAAGAAAGAAAGAAAGAAAAAGTTCAGGATTTTTGTTTTCACATAATAACTGAAATACATTAGTTGACATTTTCCAGATGCACTTTTTTGCTCAGCAGCTCGAAATCCCTAGTTCAGGAGATGGACTAGATGGCAAAAGGCAAAGACAAATGTTCACCTTTAACACTTCTGATTGCTATAAGAGAAAAATTGTCATTTGATACTGATTGAAACACTCCCATTTTATGAGGCATAAATCTGCTAGTTTTTCTTGTCCCTTCTGCTGTGGCTAGATTCTGAGAGAAAGTGTAGATCTGTAGTTCCCAGTGAAGTTAAATGTACTTTTTTTTTTTTTTTTTTGGCAGGAAATTAGGTCTAGATTTTACATGTCACTGGTGCAATCAATAGGAGCTGGTTCAAAGATTGAGGAAAGAGGAAGGAAATGTCTCACTATTTTCCCCTCAAGAGTTTCCAGGACGTGATCTTTTGAATTAGAAATGGAATAAGAGGATTGCAGACAGCTCAAGCTCCAGATCATGTGTATGAATCTCAAAGGAATGCAGATTGATATTTAGAGATGTTGTGATCTCCTGTTGGCCAAAAAATGAGGACCGATTCTTAGGAGTGCCCAGAACTATACTCATAAAATATGTTTATTACTCTACCATGTTATAGTCAACCTTCTCATTTATTAGATGCATATGTTCTTTGTAATATTAGCCTGTTAACTGTTTAGAGGGGAGCCTGTGTATGTTCTTACTGCTTGTTCAGTGCCTATTTTTGTGAGTCCAGGCTGTGCACTCAGCTGTTCCTTGAACAGAAAGAAATAACCAATAACAAACTCCGTGGACATCTCAAGCTAATCACAGCATTGAAGAACTGATGAATCATTTGACTTGGAGGCTACAGTTTAGTGCTATCTCCAGCGTGATTTTGTCAGGCAATTTAGGATATACCTGAACTAGCTTTACAAGAGTTAGTGCAAGCACTTGAAACACCTTGTGTCCTTCCTTCTCCTAAGGGCATATTGACCTGTACCATGCTGCTGCAGCTACACTGCTGCTTGTGGTACCAAAGCAGTAGAAGAAGCTACCTCAGGCATCTCTATACTCCACTGCAGTCTTTATCTTAGACATGTATTGCCTGCTTCTAGAATAAAGGTAGGAAGAACAACAAATGTTTTTATGAGGATAAATATATGAACAATTATGAGATCCACAGTTATGCTGAGCCCCAAGCCTGCCTAGTCAGAATAGAAGGAGATGCAGTATTGCATAGCGGGAGTGCAAATTGTTGGTGCAGTGGCCATCCCTTGTGCTGCTGCTCCCAGCTAATAGCATTTAAGTTGCTGACATTTGAATCAATAACTAGTTATCGGTTTTCAGAACAGAGATCATTCAATAATGGAAATGACTACAAAAGCAGTGGACTCATCTGGCAAAATGAAAGCATTCTTGTATTAGGAGAGATTTTAGAACTCTATTCTCAGTCATCAAAGTTTCTGCTCCTGTTCTCAAAAGGTAGCTAGCTTTTTACAGGAGCTCTGCTTAAATGCTGACAGGATTTTTAGCTGTCAGTCTTGATTATCTTACCTGTTCACTTTATCAATCTGTCTGATTTGCATGAAGAAGATAAATCAAAACCTCATGACATGTAGACTTTACTATCAAATAACATGTCCCTGATGCCATCTACTGGTCTCTGACACTCTATGGTTCCAAATCTGTTTGTTTTACTTTGCAAGTAAGGAAAGAACAAAATAACCACTGGATGAAAAGGTGTCCAGTTGAAAGATCTTGTTCCCCCAGCATCATTTAGTAAGGTCACACTGAAATCTATGGAAAGTCTCCCTCTGGTTTCATGGGACTTGGATAGAGTCCATGTAGATCACATAATCATTCCTTTATTTACAGTTTGAGTTAAAGCTGTGGCCATAGTAATTTTCAAAAGGTCAGGAAGAGATTGTTGATATTGTAAACAGGAGTGCAAATATTTGCTGCAACTGAAAGCCTATTTCCACTGAAGCCAGCTAGAAAGGGGAGCAGAACAGAGTAGTGAAGTAACTGAAAATTTCATTGTGGACTGCAGTGCATACAGTATCAGGTTGCAGAAGCAGTTAAAATACTCTTCCAGGTATTGTTGGGAGAGCATCAGATTTTTAATACAGAATGCTGAAGAGGATGGAAAAAACTTTAGTATCTTCATGTTTTAGGATGCAGTATTACATACACTTCAGCTTTTTCCTCACAGATTTGGCTCATTTTTCTGAAGCTTTAAATAGCTAAGAAATGGCTTTCCTATGTTGCTTTGATATTCTATTATATTCTGTTATTTTTTTCTGGCATGTATGATATTGTGGAATGACATCTTATCCATTAAATCTGTCTTGCTTTTAGAAACTTGTTTAAGATTAACTGAGGCACAAGGGTTCTATTTCATGTACCTGATGCTACTCAAACTGCAGAGCTCTATTCATAATGCCTTTAAAACAATGGAAGAATAACCGGTAAGTGGGTCACTGAAGTTGATACAAGGCTTCTGCACTAACAATACTCTAATTTATATGTTATATATGATTGAAGCACTTTTCATTTCCTGAACTCATAATATTGCCAGGGAATACAATCCATACTTTTTTCTCTTCACATAGCTTTGCTGTTTCAGTAAAGGCTGCTGATTCAGCAGTAAGTAAGTAAATTAAATTTAATATTAATACCCATGTTAACTACCCGAGTAGTGACACCTACAGTACTTCTCGTCATTAATCTTTTCTTAAGCAGTTTATGAACTGGGGTAAACATTGCATATATATATGTCTATATATGCATACATACCTGCACACTTATATACATGTAATCCCAAGAAATATAACAGTATGAGAAGACTGAGTAAGTTTAGCACTGCCATAAAACTACTGAGTATAGCTCATTACATTTCTCCACATCTCCATTTGTGCATGTAAAATAGACTAGCCAAAAATATGAAAATTACAACATTATCCAGTTGAAAGCTCCACAGAGAACAAACCAGTTCTTAAATTATGTATTTTAAGATAGGCTATTATATATATTAAAACAAATTTGAAAATGTCAATTAGAGATCATATCATTTACGAGCTTCAGACAGGTAATTATACTGTGTATAAGAGACTGAGATGGTTCCTTTCCAAGCTATTGTCTAAGATTTGTTGTATGCAAGTATCAGATGACCCTAGCCCAAAGCCAGATGTGTTCCAGATATGATTACTTTGGGCAACCTGATCTAGTGAAAGATGTCCCTGCCCATGACAGGGAGGTTGGACTAGATGATCTTTTAAGGTCCCTTCCAACCCAAACCATTCTATGATTCTTTGATTGTGGTGGTTTCACACGGATATGTAGCTAAGATCCACCATGCTGCCCTCCTTCTCTCTCTCCTCAAAAGAATAGGGGGAGAAAATATGATGAAAATAGGCTCGTGGGTTAAGATAAGGACAGGGAGATCACTCACCAGTTACCATCACGATGGGCAAAACAGACTCAGCATAAGGGAGATTAATGTGATTTATTGCTTATAGATAACAGTCTAGAGAAGTGAGAACTAAAAGCAAACTAAAAACACCTTCCCCCCCACCATCTACCCTCTTCTACCTCCTCCCTCTGAGTGGTGCAGGGAAGCAGGGAATGGAGGGTGTGGTCAGTCCCTAATGCTTCATCTCTGCTGTTCCTTTATCCTCTTGCTCTTCCCCTGCTCCAGTGTGGGGTCCCTCCCATGGCATGCCGTCCTTCCCAAACTGGTCCAACATGGGCTTCTCACAGACTGCAGTTCTTCAAGAACTGCTCCAGTATGGGTCTGTAATATGAGGTGTAGTCCTTCAGGAGAGGACTACTCCAGCATGGTTCCTCCATGGGCTGCAGCTCCTGCCAGATCACCTCTTCTATCGTGGGCTCCTCTCCAATGGGCTGCAGCTCTGGCCCAGAGTCTGCTCCTGTGTGGGGTCCTCCACGGGCTGCAGTGTGGATATCTGCTCCATTGTGGTACACCATGGACTGCAGGAGGACAGCCTACTCTACCATGGTCCTCTTCATGGACTGCTGGGCACTCTGGCTCCTGGAGCACTTCCTTCCCTTCCTTCTTCACTGAGTTTGGTGTCTGCAGATTTGTTTCTCTCTACATTTTTTCACTCCTCTCTCCCAGCTGCTGTTGCACAGCCGTTTTTTTCTTTCTTAAATCTGCTCTCACAGAGGCACAACCAATGTTACTCATTAGCTCAGCTTTGTCCAGTGGTGGGTCCCTTTCTGAGCATGCTAGAACTGGCTCATATCTGTCAAGGGGCAGCTTCTGGACACCTCTCATAGAGGCCACCCCTGTAGCCTCCCATCCCTCCCCCTAGACCTTCCTGTGTAAACCCAATACAATGATTCTATGATTCTATTTTTTCCCTTGTATGCAAGAAAAAATGTCCTTGGATATTGAGGCAGTAACTCTTGGCATCTGGAGATGCTATGTTCTTACTTTTAGCAGTATAATCTGGGTTGTGTGACCCCACAAACTAGATGAAATGTACCCAAAATGTTAAGACATTCCAATGTGCAACAGCTGAGAGTGGTTGTCATGGACCAACACACCAAGGCATAATGCTTACATAGACAACAGCCACATCATATAAACCCAAAAAGAGGTTAAATCATGTCTTCCTATGCAGTTACCTACCTCTCACCCCAGCTTATCACACTTGATGCCCCAGCCAACACTTGATGCCAAGCCTTTAGAAAGAGAAGCATGCAAGTAACTTGTGGGTGTTGCTAAGTAGTGTTTGACTCAGGCTGATCTAGGAATAATTGGAAAGCCTAAATTATAGTCTATGCTTGATCTGCCTACACTAGGAAAAGAGAAGCAATTAACCCACTGCAAAAAAAGTCTACCAAGCTGGAGCTGTGTATGTGTATGTCATGACTGGAAAGAAGAAACTATTTTATAACAGTGGAGTATCCTCTCTGCCTTAGGACGATCTTTATTTGGAGGGGTCAGTGATAGACTCCATCCTTGAAGGTTTTCAAGACCTTCTTGGATAAAAGACCAAGCAACCTTGTTTGAACTCATAACTGAGCCTGCTTTGAGCAGGAGGCTGGATAAGAGACCTTCTCAGCTCTCCATCTTCCAACAACCTCAGTTATTCTGTGATCCTAAAGGTATAGCTGGATAACTACAGAGTGTCATCAGAGATTACTGTGCTATACTGGAGAATATGTTTTTTCCCTTCCAGTGTTGCTTTTTTGTTTGTTTGTTTTGGGGTGGTTGATTTTTTTTTTTCCTGAAACAAGCAAGAAAATAAATTTCTACAAAAAGTTTATAACTTTTTCACATATATTGGTTTCAACTGACTTTTCATGTTCATCACAATTGTAGAATTCTTAATTTAAAATTCTTCCCATACTGAGAAGTAGCCCCCAAAATATTTATTTAATAAAGGTCCTGCCTTGCCCTTTTTTCCCCACATTTTCAATCCTGATTTTATTTTGCTTCTTTTTCTTTTCATTGTGATGATTAAACAAAATTAATAGCATGTACAGTAGGAATAAAATTGAAATTAAAAATAATTTCTATTTAAAAAGCTTTTAAAATTCCCCAAATTCATAGGAAAAGCATAATTTAATGAAAAATGTAAGAGTTATTATTTTTTTTTCTAGCCAGCTTTTTTCTTCAGAAATGGGCATGAATCATGGTAAGTTTTTTAATAGTAGTAATCAAAAGGCTTTGCAACTGAAACCAGTGAAATTATGGCTTCTAAATGTAGACTTTTTTTTGTTAAATGTTTAGTATAGCCATTCAGGGAAACATAATGTTGTTTTATGCTAACTAGCACAGATTGAAAGTATTTCCAGTCTCAATGTTGAGTTGTCTAAGAACCTTTGTTTATATTGTATCCTATTTATGCAAGAAAATGAACTTCATTTTAAAGCTGGTATCTTTGAAATAGAGGATAATTTGCACTGCATGGATTCTGTCTGCAATATCAGCAAAGTTTGGGAAGAAAACTGGTGGTAAAAACAGTAATGTTTTAAAAAGCATTGTCTCTTTTCTGTACTGATAAAACTCTGGATTAGAGGTGTGACAATTTACCTAAATATCATACCAGTGTAAATCTTAATAACTCTTGGTGGAATTATATCAATTAAGAGTTAAGTCTCTAAATCAAGTGACTTTTCTTTTCTTTTCTTTTCTTTTCTTTTCTTTTCTTTTCTTTTCTTTTCTTTTCTTTTCTTTTCTTTTCTTTTCTTTTCTTTTCTTTTCTTTTCTTTTCTTTTCTTTTCTTTT
>VXAL01004485.1:0-28081 GCA_013399475.1 Chauna torquata
TCCCGGCGGGGACGCTCCGCGCTGACTCCGCGGCTCACTCGCCCCGTGCCGGCAGAGGCTGAGTCCACGGCCAAGAGGCCCCGCACCACCATCACGGCCAAGCAGCTGGAGACCCTCAAGAACGCCTACAACAACTCGCCCAAGCCGGCGCGGCACGTCCGGGAGCAGCTCTCGTCGGAGACGGGGTTGGACATGCGGGTGGTGCAGGTGAGAGCCCCGCTCCCCGCCCGCTCTGCCCGGGCCGCGGGGGAGGCGGCGGGGACGGAGCCGGCCCCGCGGAGAGCGAGCTGCCGGCGTGCCCTGCTTGCAGGTCTGGTTCCAGAACCGCCGGGCCAAGGAGAAGAGGCTGAAGAAGGACGCGGGGAGGCAGCGGTGGGGCCAGTACTTCAGGAACATGAAGCGGTCTCGGGGGACCTCCAAGTCCGACAAGGACAGCATCCAGGAGGAGGGGCCCGACAGCGACGCCGAGGTCTCCTTCACAGGTCGGTCCCCGGAGCCCCGCTCCCCGACGGGGCTTTGCTTTTTATTTTCTTTTGCTTTTATTGCTTCGTTAATAATTTGCAGCCGCGAGATGACGAGCGAAAACAAGCGCCCGAGGCGGGGGAGAGGAGCGGAGCTGAGGCTCTGCCCGCCCCCGCAGCGCGGGAGAGGCCCCCGACTGCCTCGGGGGGTCCCGAGTGGTGCGGGGATGCGGGGAGAGCTCCCCGGGCAGGCGCTGGGGGTGTTAGAGCAGCCCCCCGTGTACGGCCTTTTCACGGGGCTCTCAGAAATACAAAACCCGGCGTCCAGAATCGCTGAACTGGATGAACTATGAGTAAAAGTATCTAGATATTTTTTTTTAAATCCTGTTCAGAGGTAGTTTTATTTGTGTAGTTACTAGTTAGCTACTTCCCATTTTTATGGGAGCTGTCACCTCCCTACTTGCTGTAAAAGGGAGCTGCTTTGGGAGGTCGGGAGCTTTCTGCAGGGTCCCGTTTTTGGAGCAGACGTTTCGGTTGATAAGCCCAGGGGCGTACCTGCGCTAGCTCTTGGCCTGTGCAGCCTTAGCCCGTGCTCTTCAGACCCGGGGCAGCCCGCTGCAGGAGCGGGATAGGGCCCTGCGCGGGGGGCTGGAGCCTGCGGTGCTGCACAGGGGCCCCGCGGGGCCACGGGGCCTCTGGGACGCATCCTGCGCGGCCCCGGCTTCAGCCCGGAGCTGCCCCCGCGCCAAAGGGTCTCTGCTGGCGGTATCTGGTCTGCGCTACTGACACTGATCGAGCGTGCGTGTGTGTGCGTCTCGTTTTTACGAACACAGGAGAGAAGCTGAAATGCAAACCTGCACGTATTTAGAGACGTACGTCTGTAAGGCGCGTATGTTTATACACGCAGCTTTGTATTTCAGCTTCTCACCCGTGAAACTAAAAACTATTTGATTTTCAAGTCTGTGTATACACACTGTGCATCAGCATCATTAAATATGAATATACTATAAATAATAACTAAAAAATGTGGAACAATTGTTGATAGCTTGATGCCAGAAACAGGTTTGTCTCCTAGGCAACAGAACAGCTCTCCCCATCCACAAAGCCCCTAACGAAAGCAAACAATTTTTGCTGGTAACTTAAAAAATATTTTTCATTTTTCAGAAGTGTTTTTAACTCATACAAATACATTGCATTAGCCTGTTCATGAGCAAACAAATACTGCTGAGATTTCATAGTTTGTTTGTTTTGTTTTGTTTTGTTTTGTTTTTCTGAGTGATAGAGGGTTTTTCTTGAATCAGTGAGTGCTCAGTAACTCCTAAAAATTATATCAAAATTCAAAATAAAGCTCAAAGCCAAATAGAAATACAGAAACAAAAGGTGGAAAGATCTTGAACTCACATTCCTCTTTAAAGGATTATTTTTAAATCATGGACTTACATTCTAATATGTGCTTTTCATGCACATTTTTTAGATCCAAAATGTATTAGACATTTGTATTCAGAGAAAATAATCCCATGGCCTTCTACAGAGACCCATCAACACGGACGGGAATAACAAGGAATTACAAGTAGCAAGTGTGTGGCTGCTCATTTCCCATCCGTCGCATCTATTTATGCCCGGGGCTTGCAGGAGTTCCTGTGTAAGCGCTGCCGGCTGTGGCCATTGCTCTCCCAGTAAAACCAGTTCATTTCCCTTTCAGATGAGCCCTCCATCTCCGAGATGAGCCATTCCAACGGGATTTACAGCAATCTCAATGAGGCTTCCCCGGCTCTGGGGAGGCCGGCTGGGACCAACGGGAGCTTTGCTCTGGATCACAGCGGCATCCCAGCTCAGGACCAGTACCACGACCTGCGATCCAACAGCCCCTACGGGATACCCCAGTCACCAGCTTCCTTGCAAGCACTGCCAGGCCACCAGCCTTTAATCTCCAGCTTGGTTTACCCTGACAGCGGCTTGGGCATCATGGGACAAGGGGGACAGGGGGTGCCCCAGTCCATGAGGGTCCTGACCGGGAACGGACCCAGCTCCGACCTCTCCACCGGCAGCAGTGGGGGATACCCGGATTTTCCTGCCAGCCCGGCCTCTTGGCTGGATGAAGTCGACCACGCTCAGTTTTGATACAGGGTCCACCACCGTGCAGTGAGAAGGGAAAGGATTCATCGCTGTCAAACGTCGTCTACTCTTGGAGATAAAGGAAGGACAGACTGTGACTGCTGAGCGGGGCAGGAAGGCGTGATTGCGCGGGGAGCGCGGGCGTGCTTTCCGAGGGCGACCCAGCGGTGGGTTAGCAGTGGACGGCGGTCAAAGGGAGATGCGCCGCAGTGATTAGCATAAGGAGCGTCCACATGAAACTGATTATTGTGTGTTTACTAAACACCAAGACTTGTGCTTTACAGATTTGATATAAGGTATTTTGCTTTCTGTTGTCCATGCATTCTCCAAAGCAAGGACTTGCTTCATCACCCATCCACACCGAAAACCTTTTTAAGAGAAAATAAAGTCCTCATCCACGGTAAAAGGTGTGACAATGTCTATATTTCTATAGGAGAAGTGTTAATAGTGAATCACTTCAGAAATCCATGGTAGAAAACTTCTCTGTTCTTCCAGCAGATTTTTTAAAAAGCGCACCGATGCGGTATGTTTTGTTTTATTTTGAATTTACATTAACTTTTCTAAAATGAAATGCTCTTTAATATGCCAATCATTCATCAACAGCCCTTTTCCTTTGTGAAGTGAAGATCATGTGTTAATTCTGCTTCTCATCTTTTTAATTTGTAGATTGCTAGTTTTATCCTTCCATATCAGCATTAAACCGTGAATAGATGTATTTATTACCAAATAACTACACTTTTATCACGAGGGCAAGAGGTGTTTTTTCTTGGCCCAGGAACACTACTGGCTCTGGGTTGTGAATCTTACACTTTTCTTTAAAATTCTTTTGCAAGAGTTTTACTGCAAAGTGTCTCAAGCTCATCCTGATGTCTTGTTGCCAAAAACCTTCTCAGGAGGTCTCTCAGTGGGTGGTTTCAGCTGGTTTGGTTAAAGCTGTTCTTCGTGCACCGCTGGGAGCGTGTTGTAGCGAGCACACGCTTTCCTGAGGGCACTTCTCTGTTCGAGGCATTTGTGTATTTCCGCAGATATAGTGCGAGCTGATTGTGAGGAAAGGCAAGACAATATGTATATTGTTACCTGTAAAAATTATGGAATTAACTGTAGATTATGTGAATGTCCCGTGTCTTTTATTTATATTCTCGCTTTCTCTCTGATGATCAAATACTTCAAGACTACAAATAAATTTGTCAGCTAAGCTTTAAGCAGTCTTTTGCTAAATTCACATCAAAAGCATCAATATAAGTAAATGTGATACCGAAAATAAAAGTAAAAACCCTCAAAACTTGAGGCCCTGATTCAACAAAGTGTCAAAGCACACTCTTGCCTTTAAGCACAGCTGCAATCCAGCTGATGTAAAAATGCTTTGCTAAGCAGAGGCAAAAAAGGACAGTTTTGGAGGCTGGCGGTCCTTGGGAGATCCAAGCAGCATTGCTCAGTGCATGCACAGCCTGTGGTCGTGGTCAGGCTGTTTTTGGTGGGTCGTGGTTGTTTGTCAGCATTCGTCGCAGAGGTAGAAATGTGTAAGGCAGAAAGCTGTGGAGACGAAGCAATAGCAATCACCAGTCTGACGTTGTGTCTGTGAACTGGAAGTCGTGGTGACACCTGGGGGGCCCGGCCTCGCGTCCCTCACCTTTCCTGAGGCACGCCCGCCGCAGGAGCAGCCGCCGTGCCCTTTGTCTCTGCTCCGTCCCTGTGACTGCCGCTGCTGCTCTGCAGCCGCGGGCGGACGCGAGCTTGCAGTAGCACATGGGCCATCGCCCCGCTCCGGCTTCCGCTCGGCGAGGGTGCGACAGCAATGTCTCCGGACACGAGCAGGTATTGACAATACTTGCAGAAAGTCCGGATTTGCAAAACATTGCTGACCAGCAGCGCTGTGTGAGCGTCTCCCATTACACACGCACCGCATCCGAGAAGCAGCAGCACGTCCAGTTTCTGCTCGCTGCGCGCTGCCAGCAACCGGCCCGGGCCGCGCTGCGAGCTCGCACGGTGCCCGTCACTGCTGCCTGCTTCGGGGAGCGCGGCCGGCACACGCGGCTCGCTGGGTGTTTGCAGTCACCGGGCCACAGGGCTAAAGCACCCAAAGCACAGCGGGTGCGTACGCGCTCCCCTCGTGCTGCAGAATTCACTCACCAAGCTCTCTTTTTTCAGGAGACCCAGCCCAAGGGCTAAGGCAAGGCAGGGAGAAACCCCGCGGCGCGGCACTGAGCGGCTGTTGGTGTGAAGCTCCTCGCGCCTCAGCCCGCGGGGCAGATTTCAGGCAGGTGACGCCGTGCCTCCCGCGGCCGAGCCACAGATCGGCCTCATCCAGGCCCGGGCCCAGAGCTGGGCTGGGCAGCGGGCGTCGGGAGCTGCTGTTCTTCCTTCACCAGAACCGAGGAAGGACGAGACAACTGTTGCTGCTAGCTCGTGGGTGCATTGCAGGGACATTTCTTGTTGAAACTTAGGGAGTAAGGAGAAAATTACGGGACTTTAAAGATCAGATGACAAAAGTTCACCCAAACAGAAAAAAAAGAGTTCTTGTTTTGGGGAATTCTTTGTTTTCTATTCTCTTGTCCTATGATCTAGAAACACCCCCTCCAAATCGGGCTAATTGTTTTCATTGAGACATTTTGGCAATTCGAGTATAACTAACTTCCTAGAAAAGACTGGTTTTAAAAAGAAGGAAACAAACAGAAAGACAGAAATGTACGTTACTTCAGGATGATGATGCTGGTATAAAACCACTGCCTAGAAACTGTAGTTACCGAACAAATATTTTGTAGATTTTTTTTCAGTTTCCTTCACAGCAAATGCCGGGCACGGTTGTTCCTCTCACTCTGGGAATTCCCCGTGGATGACCGGATCTAAGAAAGGAAGAAATGCAAATTTCCCCCCCGTTCCTTTGTGCTTTGCTCGGAATGGCAGAACAGGCTGAGCGGTCCGGGTGCTCGCCATCACCTGAGCGCAGAGCAGAGCTCCCCGACCATCCCGACACAATCCGGGGATTGCATTTCAGCTCCTCCTTTCAGGGCCGAGGCTCAGGGATTCCATTAATATAAATGCTTTCTTCCCATTAAGAAGAAAACCAATTTGGAAGAAGCAAATAAAACTAGCAGCATGCAACTGACTGACAGCTTGTAAAACCCAAACAGAATTAGGAAGAGGGGTTTTGCATTGTTCAGTTTGCAGGTGAGCTCTATAAGCTCCGCTGATTTGTGCGAGTGCATGACAGGAGGCAAGACTTTATTCGTGCTCTCAGGGAGGAACTTCTAATGTACGAATCTTTTTTTTCTGAACGGCATATTCATGTCTCATGAGTCCTTTTGGCCTAAACTCGTGTTCCCTACAGAAGCAGAAAATGGTTAGGTTTTATGTCAAACAGCAGAAATAACTAATTTTTTCCTCATTCTGATTTTTTGTGTTAGGCAAACCTCTCAGGGCAGGAGAGAGATCCACCACCCTTCTGTTAACTGTTTTTTTCAGTTTCCATGGGCTGCCGGCTCTGCGCTTTAACCTGCTCGCAGCAGAGCAGAGCCAATGTCTGCACGGTCGAGAGAAAGAAGGCAGGAAAGTGGAGACCTGCACGATTTATACACCAAAATAACATTTACAAGCAGCAAATGACTTTGTTTAAACCTGACAAGAAAACCAAGTGAGCAAAAATATGCTGGGAAAAAAAAGCAAAAGTGTTTGAATTAGTTTTTTTTTTTTTTTCTTTTTGACATCTTTATTATATCTCTAGGCAGGAGCACATTTTGTGCCGAACCACACATGCAGGCGTGTTTGTTGGCTCAGGACGCAGCGGATAGGGAACGGAGCCTGGGAAGGCATTGCTTCAGGGTGCAGAGGCACTCACTGCTTCTGTGCTCAGTGTTTTGCAATGTGGCAATGAAAAATAATTTAACAACCATGTATGTAAGAGTTCTGGATTTATATGAACTTCTCCATGTTAGAACACAGGCAGTTTTTGTACGTGATTTCTCTTTCCATTTTGAATGAAGATTCAGGTAATTTCCAATAAACGGATGAAAGAGACCCTGGTGCTGCGGGGCAGGCACCGGCCGGCAGAGCCTGGCAGCTCTTCGGGGCTGTGGGGAGGGCGATGCTCCCGGGGGACGAACTCCCAGACGGAGGAGACCTGGCTCCCTCCTTCCCACACAGCCGATCACCAATTTGCTGGATGTGAAGTGCTGGGATTCTTGCTCTGAACCCATGGGAAGTAAGGCAAAAAGCTAACAAATGGCTCCCCCAGTCCTGACCCACCAGAGACGGTTTCTGACACTTGTGCGTGACCCGTCCCTCCTCCCGTAGCTGCAGCAGAGCCACCTGCCAGGGCGAAGCAGCGATCACAGAGATTTGGGACTCAGTAACTGTCGCAGGAAAGATGCTGTGTTTGACCAGGCAGCTTCGGTCACCAGAAGCCCCCAGTTCAGATTCAAACAAACTCTATGACTTTTTTTTTTTTTAACTCCCTGGCTATTTTCCCACTGCAGTCTGAGAAGCGTCTCTGTCTCTCCAGGGACGCTACAGCCACTTGCTGCCGCTGCCCGGCTGGACACGCGTCCTGCGTCCCGCTGCCTCCCAGGCACTGCCCTCCTCCACCTCTTTTGCTGGAGCCTGTAAAAAGTCTCCGAGTCAGCTGGAGGCGAGTAAATCATTCCTGACAGCTACATCTCTACAGGGCAGTTAGAATTAATGTAACAATTTGGCGTTTAATGAAGCAACAACATGCCGGGCTGCAGAGAATAGCTGGGACCTGCTGCAGTCACATTATAATCCCTCGGGGACCCAAACGGCAGAGACTTCATCAGACGCTGACTTGCGAGGCCGAGCAAACGGCCGAGCCGGCAGCCCCTCCAGCTGGGCCGCAGCCAGCGCGCGGCTCAGTGCCCGAAACCTCGCGCTTCGGGATGGGCACCGGCCCGAGCAGCAGGAGCGGCCCCGGGGATGCGCGTGGGTCACACGTCGCCCGTGCCCCTCCGCGAGCCCCACGGGAGCCCGGGGGGAGCGAGGCAGGTCACGAGATGCTGAATCAATGTTGGTCGTGCAGAAATGTCTTCTGAAGCTTGTGGGAAGAGTAGAGAGAACACATCGGCTTTGGAGTGCTGGAGGGGGGGAGCTGGCGGAACGATGTGTTTTGCAAATGAAAACCAGCAGGATCAGGTGCTCTGTGCCCAGAAGTCTCTGATTTCCGCAGAAGTTGCAGGTACTCCAGCTGTCTCCAGGATGAGTCCTTTGAAAAGCACGGCGTGAGGGAGGGAGGGGAACGAATGCAAATGACTTTGGAGACAATCTCCTGTTTCCCATGTATATACATATGCTCCCAAAGCATTGCAGCTTTGCAGCAGCTTGGATGCTTTAAAATAAATCATGCAGTGCATTTTTTTTTTTTCTGCTCTTAAATGAAACTGTGGCAGAAAACAACATCCCCTCACTTGCAAAGCCATCCGTGCTGGTTCTCCTCTCCGGGGCTGGCTGGCGTGTGTGTGGCCACAAACCTCAGCGCGTTTTGTTCTGAAGCCTCATGGTCACCGGCTTTAAGGGCTTGACAGGTTTATAAAGTGCTGAGTGTCCCGCAGGGATGGCGGCACTGTTTGCAGAGAAGATGAAGCGTGCCATATCCAGCTGGTCTAACAAGACAGCGGGAAATCTAAATTAATTCAGGAATCACTTCTGTTTTGCCGAGGGAGGATGTTGTTCTCAATCTATGGAAAGAGCACACTGGGAGAATACTCATTAACGGCAGGCACGGGGGTGCAACGCCGGGCTCCCCGCTCTCACACCGGTGTACATCAGGGGGTATTTAACAGAGGTATGAAGCAGCAGGGTGAAACGGGGCCCCAGGGCTGTGTCCTGTTTGGGGAGGAAGGCTTACTGTCACCTGCACGGGCTGACCCTCCCAAGCCTGCCTGTAAGGAGGGATCAGCCTCAACCAGTGCCACCTGGGCTCCGCAGGTGGGGCCGGGGGCATTTAATGGCTCCTGGTGCCTGGTTGCCCCTTCTCCAGGGCCGCATCCTTGCTGCCCTGTGGCATCCCTCATGTACCATGGGCTCACACTCAGTGACTGTTTTGGACCTGGGAGCAAGCCTCCCCTGTGTGCTGCAGGTCAGTTGTGTGGGCTGTGGGGCTGGTTTGGGGGGGGTTGCCCTAAATTTGTGGGATGGGGCTGGTCTCACCTCCAGGACGTGGTGCTTGGGCTTCCCCCAGGGTCTGTCCCGGCAATTGTGTGGGCCATGGACTGAGCAGCGTGTGTGTTTAATCCATGGGGAGGTTGGACCCCAACCCGTGGCTCTTCCTAGCTATTAAAAAAATAAAAAAGTAACAAGAACAAAAAGCTAAGCTCAGGTGACCTCAGCTTCGTATGCAAGAAACCTCTGCTCTAACCCAGCCTGAGTCTGAGGGGCTGGAGTTGTTGGCTGGTTTCTTTTTGCGAGGACACAATATGCGGCTGCTTTTCCTTCTGCAAGCTGGGCCACGATTTATTGGCGTTTGTTTTACCTTTTCAAAAGTGAATCACACTTTGAAAGGCAAAGGGTTCGCAGACTGGCTGCCGGTGATCGGCCTCGCCTGCCTGCGCGGGTGCTGCCGCCTGGGTCTGCTGCTGCCCAGCTTCGGGGAGGGGCTGGAAAAGCTGCTTTTTCCAAAAAGCTCTGCTGTTTGGAAAGTGGAGTTAAATATTTGGTGTGGCCCTCAGCGTGGATGGCTCTGACCAGCCCTAACGGGAGCTGCGGGGAGCCCCCGGTTAAAGGAGGGAGGATGGGGCTCCCAGTTGTTGCGTTTATCGTTTGAATTGGCCCCATATTAGATGGGGTTTTCATGAGAGTGATTTAGCAGGAGCAGAGCCAGGTCCTGCTTCTGTTCCTTGCCACCAGCAGCACTTAGCACAGCCTTTTCGTTTTCACTTCCTGAGCATGCCTTCCTCGCTGCACCCTGTTCCTGACAGGAGGCTGCCATGAACTTCAGAATTAATTTTCCTGGACTATCCTAATTATTCTAGTTAAAACATCCCCTTGTTATGCTCTTACTGGGACTTGGCTCTGGGGATAAGGGTGTTTTGATGAAGCTGCCTGATATGGCAAAATTAAAACTTATTCTGGTTTTAATTTGTACTAATCATACGCTCAGAAATAAAGAATTGGTCCCCCAAGTGTTTTTCTGGACTAGAGGACCAGACTCGTTTATTTGCACAGATTAATATGCTGCATGCTAATTGTGGGATGCCAATACTAGCCATGCTGCAGCAACAGGGCCAGCACAGTGAGTTGGTCTGGAGACGGAGTTGTAGCCCAGATGCATTGAAACAGATCTGTGCAGGCTTTTTATCGCTAGATTTGCCAACAGGAAAATCATCATCTTCAGCAAAAAATTCCCTTGTGTTAGTTAAAGCATCTCATTAACTCAGGAGCACTAATTGGATATGCTTTGATCAGATGGGGTATTTCTTTCACCCTTCAGTATAAAAGGCAGGGGTGATGCCCTCTGTGCGAGCTTCGCTGCCCGGACGAAGCTCAGCGCAGGAGCCCGCTGCGCTACCCCACGACCGGCAGCGCTCGCAGGGGAATTATCCGAGTGCTCAGCTCGGAGTTCCCCAGCCGGTGCCGGGGCCGGCTCGGGGGTGCAGCTGTGAGAGGGGTGCCTGTGCCCCAAAGCCTGCCCTGAGGATGGGGCAGAGGGCAGCAGAGCCGGCTGCGAGGTGTCTCCGCACCCATGGGCGCGTTTGCAGGGTTCTGGGGGCCCTGCGGTTGAGGCGAGCCCCTGCTTCTCCCGCAGGCGTAGCGCAGCTGGAAGGCGATCGCTTTTGTGGCTCCGTGCGCTCCTTGCCATTAATATTGAACCAAGGCAAGCAGAGATCAAGTTGCAGCGCAGGGAGCCTCAGCAGGGTTGTGCTTTCCCTGCTGTGGCTGGGGCCGAGGGCAGGGAGACGTGCCTGGGGCGCAGCCGGCAGCGGGAGCCCGGCGGCAGACGCTCTGCAGGCCCGTGAGCCGGCACCCAGCCCGGCAGCCAGCGCCTGCCGCAGGCACGGGAGATGCTTTACTTCCCGCTGCTCCCAGCGAAAGGACCCAAACCATCATCCTCCATCAGAGGATGGAGGAAGGGAAAACCACCAAGTCCTCTCTGCTTTCCGAGCCCCCCCTGGCCCTGCCCATCCCGGGAGAGGTGGTCCCAAGCCTTGAGGTCAAATCCAGCTTTGACAAGCGGGGCTGAAAGCACAAATGCTTGAGGGAGAAAGATGCTGGTGCTAAAAAATAGCTGCGGGTTGCATTAGCTGTGTTTTGGGGAGCTGTGTCACTTCCCACAGATCAGCCAGTCACGCTAATGAGAAGGCTCGCTCTGAAGTCACCTCTCCTCCATTAATTAAAGCTGTTTTGTGCGAAGCAGGGAAGAGGAATTGAGGAAGGGCTCTTGATGCAGTTACACTTTCCATAGATGCTGCGAGTATCCATTATGGCCAGTGAAAGCCTTGTCAACATTTTTCCAAGGAAGAATGAAAATGTAAATAACTTTAAAATGATTCAATGTCACTGTGGTATGGAAAAAGGTCATGCTGCTGGAGACCATTTATCTCTTTATGTATTTAAAGAGCTTTTTTCCCATTACATTTTTTGAAATTAATGTTTTTAAACATTACCTAAAGTAATGTTAACAACCATGGGGTTTATGGGATTGATCATTATGCAGGCTGGGATTTAAATTGGAAAAGATTTGTTCTAGGTAGTTGTTGCTGGGGTTGTTTAACAGACTGTGATGTATTGCTTATAAAAATGTTTGTGTGATTTAATGAAAAGACAAAATCAGACCCTGAGTTCCCAAGCAAATATGAGGGTAGGGTGTTCTTTGGGAGTGAGTTTGGGATGATGGAAGCAGAGCTCATGCGTGCAAATGTTACGGTGTAAAAATCTCAGGTAAACCCACAGGGACAGGGTGTTTATTTGTGGATTAAGGGCTGGAGGGAGGATGGTTGGAGACTGTTTGCTGTTAGCCCTGCGCAGTGCTGCTCCTTGCTGCCATAAGGGCACTTGGACCTCTGCGCTCCGCAAACCTGGCAGTGCAGCGCTCGGCAAAGACCCTGCGCGAGGGAGCAGCACGGTGCTGTGATTCAGATGTCTGCCTTGGTCAGACAGGACGTGAATGATTTTTTTTGAAACTGTTTAGGTGCCTTTTACCTGCCAAGCATCAGTATAAGTGTAAAACACTGCCTGGGCACAGCAGAAGATGAGGTCCCTGGTCTGAGGGTGGGCTAGCAGGGACCTTGGAAACAACAACTGAGTGGGAGAAGTTCAAGGTTCAGACTGGTCAGTGTGGTTTAAAGAAAAATGCTTGGAAAGAAGCGTTTAGAGATGCTCTCTGCATCTGATGAGGGAAAGCCTCACCTCTGTTCCATGAAGGGAAATAGTGCCAGCGATGCCAGGCTGCCAGGGGAAGGCTGGACGTGGGTGCCTGCCTCTCGCAGGGCAGAGCACAGCCCGAGCACCAGAGCGGGAGAGCTGCTCCCTCAGCCCCGGCTGTCCTGCTGCAAGGCTGATGCCAGGCTAATCCCCCCCGAGTCATTTCTGCCTGCAGAAAGAGGCAGCACTTGTAAAAGGCTTTCTGCTCTTCTGCACAGGAAGAATTTCAACAGTACTGAACCTTGGCTGGTGATGGGAAAAAATAGCTGTGCTCTTAATAGAAACGCTTGGCCTGCTGAGATGTACTTGCATTTTTCACCTCTGTTGCCCCTGCTACATCAAGTGTGAGGGAGCAGGGGATGCCACAGCTGGTGCTTTGCATGTAATTTTCACCCTCTTGTTAATGACCTTGCAGGGATTAGCATGGCCTTCTCCATATGCCAGTAGATTATGTCTGTTGGCAGCTGCTACTACTGGAGCAAAATGGGATAGTTTTCATTAGGAGTGCTTGACACTAGGTTGCCCTGGGTGTCGTCAATCCTAAACTGTCAGTGCCTTTGAATAAAGCAGTGTGCAGATGTGATTTATTAGATGTGCTGCTGCTTTGCTGAAAATGTGGCATTTTCAAGTCAGCAAGGTCTTGCAGGAGAAGTGTGAAAGAGACCTTCTTGCTCGTCCTCACCCACCCTTCCACCCTGCCCGGAGTCTCTCTGGGGCTCTCCGCTGGTGCTGGGTGGAAAATCTGCCCTGCAATGAGTGAGCGAGGTGGGGGCTTGCATGAAACAACCCCGTTATGCTGTGCAGTTGCTCACTAGCAAATACCTGTGTGTTTGTGATTAGTGGGTGAAATGGTGCATTTATCGACAGCTTTACCTTGCAAGTGTGTTCTGAACCAGCATTTCTACCCAACTTGGGTGGTGGGGGGGGAGGGGTGCACAGTGGCAAAGTCTTGATCTCTGTGTTGAAAAATAACTTGACCTTGAAACGATTTTATTTCGAAGATTCATAAAATATTCAGATTGATCCCCACAAATCTCACCCATGTAATTCAAGCGGTGCAGGGGAAAGTCAGCTGTCAGTACTGCTTCGTTCCTGTAGCTGAATCGAAGCATACCCTGTGCCCGTAGAGTATTTTCCTGTGGTCTGGGGTGGACAAGGCTGCTTCTGGGGACACGGTTTCTGGGGCCAGCTCTTCCTCTGGGACAGAGCTTTCTTTGGACGTGTGCGGGTGCTGTGGGATCGCACTGGCCCTCCAGACGCTGTGTGGGAAGGATCGATGGGCACAGGGGTGATGGAGGGGGAGCCCCTCACCACTGCTGGCAGGCGGTGACCCCTGGGAGCGGGGCTGTGCCCCCTGCAGAGCCCGGCTGGGGCAGGGGGCTGGCGGGGGGGCACACAGGGCTCTGGGGCTGGGGGCAAAGCCCTCAACTGGCTGCTGGGGATGGATGGGGGATGCTGCAGAGGCTTCCCTGCTCCCTTTGACCTGGGAGGAACCGGGCTGCCTGTGTTCTGCAAAGTTATTAATCCTGTGTTTATCCTGTTTTAAAACAAGCAGTCTAAAGGAGGCTGCCAAAGATGATAGGCCACAAATCCACGTCATTCTTTGATTTGCAACAGCGAAGCCAAACCCTCCGTGTAGCAGAACGAGTGCTTGTGCTCCCCAGCACAGAGCAGCAAGGACCCAGCCTGCCCCGGCGGGAGCAGACCCGCTCCTCGGGCAGCACCGCGGGTTGCAAGGGCCCAGGGCTATCGCGGGGAGTCTCTGGGCACCTAGTCCAGAGTGCAGTGTTTTGTCCGGGGCCTGTGCCCACTCGGCAGGCCGTCTGTTGCTGGTGTGGCTTTATTGAATAGCAGACTTGGTAAGGGACCAGCTGCCGAGAGTCCTGAAGCTCTTTGCTCTGCCTGACTTGATGTCTGCTCTCAAGAGTGAGCAATACTGAGCAGAACAAATTCACTGCAGTCTAACTACTTAATGACTCTTTTTGAAAGTTCAGTAACCACCAATTAATTATTTAAAGCATGCCAGAGGAGGATTAACAGCCGTGTAATATACTAGGTATGATTTATCTTCAATAAATGTCCCTTATAATCAATGGGTAATTATTCCATGTGCAATAGTTCTGATTAAATCTAAATTAATAGTGCACGTGGGAGATTTGATTTAAAAGTGGTAAAGTGAATTTTGCTTATCACTTGCAATACAAAAGCTGGTGTTTGTAGCAGCAGCAGAGCTGGAACAGCCCAGATGCCCAACAGACACTGACAAAAATAAATAAATAACCCACCTGATAAAAACATCAAGTTTGATTCAAACTGATTTATTGGCCCATCGTGGTCTCAAAATGTTCACAAATGTCTGTGGGCAAAGCTCCCACTTCTGGGGGCTGAGGGAGGCCTCTGTGTGAGCCGGGTGCTGGGGGGCTGGTGCCCAGCTCCCTGCACAGCCACGGAGCAGCCTGCTCTGAGCCCCCGGGCCCAAGGGATTTCTGGTCAGAGGAAGACCGGGTGGAGTGGCGAGAGGGTGTGGGCAGGGGAAGATAAATGGGGTGGGGGGGGAATGGAGAATGTGAAAAGAAGTGGTTGAACTCTGGCTGCAGTAGCATCACCCCCCCAGCTGGGGCTGACTTCTGTATTCAGCAGTAGGAATAAAGCATCACCCTTGGCAATTAGAGGCAGGATCAGCAAAGCTGGCTCTTAGGAGAGAGGCGTAAAATAGGTTAGTTAATTATGATAGGTCTAAAAAGCCCGGGAGCTAGTTAGAACAACATCTTTCTCATATGTAAAAACTAAACTGCAGTGCCAATGGATAGAATAAAAAGTAATAAATGTGGTTATTGCCTTGTTACTTATTATAGCACCAAGTATATGAATCCTATCAGCATGCGACTACCTGGTGGTGATGCTAAGCAGGATGTGAATGAGCATGCAGCTCTGGTGTTTGCTGGTTCTGGAGCTTCACGGATTTCTGCTTTTGGCTGCTCTGTGCCTGTGTGCCTGGGCTGGGGGGCTCTGAGCTGGCGTGGGGTGACAGATCCCCCTGGCCGCCACCACCTGGGCCATACTGAGAATGGGATCCTCAGATTAAAACAAGCCAAGATAGTAAATTCCTTTTCTCCAGCTTTCCCCTTGTAGTGAGTCCCACAGAGGTGTTGGGGTCCAGGTGAGACAACCCGCTGTTCCCATGCCTGGAAATGGCCCTGCACAGCCAGGCTGGAAGAGCTGAGAAAAACATCCTGCAAGGGGAGTGTGTTTTACTGCTTGTGCTCACAGCTGGAGGGGCTCCTTCCTCCCCAGGGCTCTGCCCGGCCTCTCAGCTGCGCCCAAACCTCCCTGAACAGTGCTGTAGGTAGTTTACCCCAGCCACAAATTCCCTAATAGAGGAGGGCATTGCAGGTGTAAAACCGACCCATCTGTTTGCTCTGCTGACCTGTGTCCCGTAGGCATTGCGGGGACTCGAAGGAGAGGATGTGGAATTTTTACCTGGTCCTGCAGGCTGCGGCTCAGATACATGTCTGCTTTTGCACCAAGTAGATTGGGGCCTGAAGAAAATCTGGGGATAAAATTATAATGCTACTGCCTGCCCACGGGGCTGTTCTGCACCTTTCAGGCAGGCAGAGGTTTCTGTTTTCTCCTCCAGAAAACGAGTGAGAAGATGAAAACTGCTGCATGAATGTAAGGAGCGGTAAGCCTGCTTTCTCAGAAGCATGGATATAAACTTTTGTTTAATCACTTGCAGTAAGATTTTTGGGATTTCCAGCAAAAGGTGACAGTTACTGAGGGTAGATGAGGGTTCAGAATTTAATGAGGTGACTTCTATTTCTTTCATTGAACTAAATATTCTACTAGCTAAAATAAGCAGATATATGAATCTCTTGGTATTTACAAGAGGAAAATTAATAGCCATGGTAGGAAAGTCTGCTTTTTTTTGTCATTTTTTTGGAAACAAAACAAAAAATTGTTCTGAAGTTTGATCAATTTAGATTACCAATGCAAACCTTGCTGAAAATGTTCTCTTGACATCATAAGTCTAAATTAGAAAAAGAATTGACATGAAAATAGCTTTAGCACGTTGGATGTCAGCACCTATTAAACATACGATGTGATTTTGGCATAGCTAACTTTCTTGACACCAGGATCCCAGTCTTGTGCAGTCTGACATCAGCCCAGAGGAAAATGTTCGGGTGATGCGTGCTTGTAGCCCAGTGACTGAGGTCCCACCTGAAGGCTGCAGGGTGCAGCTGGTGCTTTGACTGCCCCAGGAGGCTCCCCTGGCTCAGACCAAGGCGTGTGGGAGAGCAGCAGGGGCTGAGCTGGGGCACGGGACCCTCTCACACAGCTCCTGCATCCCTCCACTGCCCCAGGGCCGTACAGCCCCGCTCCGCGCTGCCCTGGCTTCTTCCAGTTGCCCTGGCCAGCCCACCCCAGCAGCTCACGTGCAGTCTGCAGCCAGCTGTGGGCTTACTTGCAGGCAGAATTGGCACCAGCAGGTTTTCCTAGATGAGGGCATCTGGCGCATTGTGTCCCCACATGTCCTTTGCTGTACCTGTGGCTGAGTTGGGGTGTGCTAGGAGGGTGACTGGCTTCTCCCTGCACCCCTGAGAGGGGGTTTTGTGCAGATGTGGAAACCATCTCCTCGCTACGGCATTTGGGGATGATGCTCCAAACTCTTCTTGTTCCAGAAGTCAGCACATGACATCCACCTATTCACATTTCCAAGGCACACAGTTTCTGCAGCTAAGCTTTATCAGGAATGAAAACTGCTTGGTAGAGTATGAGGATGAGGAAAAAGCTCCCAAATACTGGAGATCCAGCCGGGGGCACTGTCTAGCCTGAGGGCTCCTGACAGCACCATGGGCTGGCCCTGAGGACCTGCAGAGAGCGATACCTTGCTTAGCGGGTGCAGAGGTCTCGGTTTCAGGCACTAAGTGCAGCAACCTCTGGATCAAGGTTAGCCACAAACATGCTGAGGACTGGGTATCTCTAGGTAGGAGCATAACCGGAGCTACTTCCTAAAACATCCAGGGACCCTCAAGTTGGCCAGGATGCTATTGATTCTTGACAAGATTTTTTTTTAATGAGGTGCAAGTCTGTAACTAGACACTGAAAAGCAATTGCATTAAATCAAGAACTACATCTGACTTTCTGGATTGTTTATGGGATCTTTCTTTTATTAATTCTTTATCCTTTAATATTATAAAGGATTTGTGTCCACAATAAATAATGTAAAGTTAAATTGCATCCTCTTTGGCTTAAAATTTTAATATTCCTATTGCCCATCTCCATAAAGAAATTGTATTTGAGGTCATTGCATATGTACAGCTGCAGTCATAACCCTAATGGAATTACTATTCAAGCACAGGCGAGATTAGTCTGAACGCCAAGAAACTACCCGTCTGTCAGGGGAAAAGGTAAAAGTTCAGAGTTCAGCTTGCATCCAAATTATTTATCTCCCTAATAACTTAATAGATTGAATATATTACTTGTCAGTGACCTTGATGTACAACAATAAAGACCCCTTGGTTGTGTCAGAAAATATATGAGACTATAATAAGTAGTACTTATGTAGTGGAATAAAAACATATTCTTTATGATAATGAAGTCTCTTCCCACAAGGACACCACAAGGACATGAAGCCATGCAAATATAAACACCAGGCTGCATTTGACTGCGACCAGACAGTGGCTTCTCTCCTAACATCAGCTGAAGTGATGCTGGTTTAGGATGCTGTGCCCTGCAGATGCGCGCAGTGGTTCCCTCCCCACACACGGCAAGCGGTGGCTTTTGCCCTTCGCTGCTTCTCCAGGCACGTTACATCCCACATCCCCTCTTGCAACCACTTTACGCAGAGAGTTGGTCCCTTGTTTTTCCAAAGAGTCCCATTGGCTTGATGTTGTGCTTCTAATTATTTCCATTCTGGATCTCCCATGCATATAAAAAGAATTCTTTAAATTAGAGTTTAGTATCAAAGGTAATACTGCAAATAGGCATGTTGTAAACATGCTTAAAAAAGGAAGGTAATTTCCCTGAGTGCCATGGTCTCTGTAGCAGCGCGACGCGATGTCTCTGTTTCTTTCTGTGTCTATTTTTCAAGGCTTCACATTATTTAAAGGGGAAAACAAAAAGCCCTCGAAGGATATTGTTCTTTAATAAGGCTTATGATTATGGATTTTTTTCTACCTCAGCCAGCACAGAATCACCATTAATATACCCAAACGGAATGATTCTCTCCTTCTTAATAGGTCATTTTAATCATATATTTAAAGTTTCGCTTGGTCAGATGGAGGAGGAGGGTGAGAGGGAAGAAGCAGAAAAAAGAGGAACTTATTTCGTCTGTCTGATGTTTTCCAGTTAATCCTGACGGTGTGCCCAGCCCAGTACCTGGGCCAAGCTGGGTGCAGCGGTGGTTGTATGGCTGGCTCTGGCACCCACCGGGTGCAGATCTCCTCGGCGCGGGCTGCGCGGGAGCTTGAAGGGGTGCAGTGCCTAAGCCTGGACACTCCTCTTGGAAAGCAATGAGGCATCCCATGGTGTTTCTGAGGTCCCTGAAGTGCCAAATCCTTCTTTCCTCCTCCATCAGCGGGGCTGGGCGCCAGGCTGAGCCTGCTCCCTGCAAGCACAGCACCCAGGGAAGCCCACAGGAGTTGGCATCTGCGCTGCCGTGCTCCCATTCCCCAGTCACTTATCCCAGCAGCCTCACATTTTTGATTGTATTTATGGCCACTTAATCTGTGCTAGCAGCCAGGATCAAATATATCTCCAAGTATTGATCAGCTTTAGGCTGATAGAAGTTCAAGCTCATGAGGTCTCGGTCTTTGACCCTCAAATAGGATATGAATCTCAATCCAATAGACTGATATTCACACACAGTCGCTGCCCAGGGTTGCAGGCTGCAAGGGAAAAATCAATGAAGAGTGCTAATGATTCACAATTTATAGAGCAGCTGCCATTTTAATATTAGAATAAATGTTATATTGCAAAGGGATGGGAACATAGGTGGTGGCATGGAAAATATTTCTTTGGAGCCTTTTCTGCCAGAAAATGATGTGCACAGAATTTTATGAAGTATAATTTATTGGCCTCATTTAGACTTATAATTTAAAACTCCGTATGAAAAAGGTATTAACTAGAGTGGATTGGGTAAGGAAATGGCAAGGACAGAGCAGGCTGTCCTACAGTGCTTCAACTGCATGCTGGTGGGGAAAAGGAAGCAATATCCTAATATGAGATCGGACGTAAGAACTCCCCTTCTGCTTAAACATCCCTGCAGCATCTGGCAGCAAAGTGGCCCCGCTTTCTGACCTGGCTCTTCTGAGCACACTTGTGAATGAAAAAAAAAATATATTGAACGTGCTGATGAGGTATATCGAGCACATTAAGGTTAAATAATGGATCATGTCAGAGTGGAGTGGCAGGGCAGAAAACTCTGCTGAACTGTGTGAGGCCTAGAGAGAATTACTGGAGCCAAAGAGAAGGGGCGGACCAGAAGACAGTTTTCAAACCAGGGCAACGTAAGAGCTCTCTGTCCATATCACGCAGGTTTTACTGTATCCTCACGTAACTCATTCCTATTTGTAATGAATTACAGTTTCCTTTGCTGAGGTTTCTTTACAATAGCTCACTGGGACAGGTAATCTCCGGACTGTGGCAGAGATGCAGGAATGACGAGGAACTGTCAAGGAAAAATGGAAGGTAAATTCTGCCCTTTTGCCTTTTTCCTGCCCATGATGCCCTGGGGAGTGTGGCTGTGAGTCTTCCTGGAGGGAGCAAGAGGGAGGGAGTGCGACGTTCTCAGTTGCTGCAGTTCCTGGGCTGACACAGCAGCTGGGGACAGGCTGGTGTCAGCGAGCCGGAGCCCCTCCTTGTGCTCCAAGGCTGGCGCAGAAGTGTCCTGGGACGCAGCACCGCTCCGGATCACCCCATGCGTGTCCTGGAGGATGGCTGCCAGAGCTCTTTGTTAGGAGGCAGTGCTTCTCATCTGTAGAGAGCAGCACCCCTGTGTTGGTTTGGAAGCCAACCTTAATGGACAAGAAAAGGCTTCAGCTTGGGAAGCCTACACCGTTCCTTCCAGCTTCCAGCCAGAATTGCACATTTCTTTTGCCTCTTGGTTCTCATATGTAGTAAGTCTTCACCTGTAAGTCCAGTTCAAGGGATGTTTTTTCAGTGTTTAATAATATCTTTCCCTGCATGGATGCAAACGGCAAAAGGATTTTCAGTACAAAGAGCCCAGGCTTTTTAGAACAGACAAGAAAAGATGGAAATTCTACATCAAAAAGACAATTTATGGCATCCGTTTTGGCCATCCCTGTATTTATTTTTTTATAGAAGTGAAAAGAACTTAAATAATTCATCCACCTG
The DNA here is from genome assembly GCA_013399475.1 of Chauna torquata. Classification (NCBI taxonomy): domain Eukaryota; kingdom Metazoa; phylum Chordata; class Aves; order Anseriformes; family Anhimidae; genus Chauna; species Chauna torquata. The sequence continues at coordinate 20,298 of VXAL01004485.1, forward strand.
AGAGCTCATAACTCTCTGGTTTGCATAGAATATCTTTCATATATCTCATAAGCTAGACCCTATTGACAAACTGTATGAAAAATAACAGCCCTTTCACTTGCAAAAGCAAAATCCAATTTATTGATTGTGATAGTCTAAATAATGGCATTTCTATTGACCGAAAAGTATTGCCCAAACAGGTTAGAGTTTACTTAATTCAGGGTATGAAATGTCCCATGCATACCATCACAAAACTGAAATGTAGTCGATCCTTTTCCTTCCTTGGTTATACTGCCACTGCAATCAAACTATTTTACAAAGAAATTAATGATAGGTGCTTAATGAAATTAAACATAAGAACTTTTGGGGGGGCTGGGGAGCAGGGTCAGGGAGGCAGGGGCAAGAACATCTATTTTTCCCCTGACAATTATCATAAAGGCTTATACGTAGTGTATGCATACAGCTGATGTAGTAACCATGAGGTGCTCTGAATTTACAGGCTGGAGATACAGGGGTCCACCTGTGGCTGTTGGGTGCTGCCGTCGGTCCCGGGGATCCCATAAGCGGAGTGCAGGTTGAGTGGGGATAGCTGGATGTGCCTGATAATGTCCTTAAATTTCCTCTGGACAGGGCCATGGAAGAGCTCACATGTCAATCTCACAAGATGATGAATTTGTATCATCTGTTCCTGTGTGGATTCTGGGAGAGAGATCCAGAGGGAGAGCCAAAGGATGGGGAGTTTAGCAAGGATGGTGATTTGCGCTGCTCAGTAGTATGTGTCCCGCGTTCACTGCTGCGTGGTGTCTAAGCATGGTGCTCCAAGCAAGGGTTTGCACCTTGTCAGCAGACTCAGTCTGCTGTCAGTTTCAGCTCTCTGGTGCCTTCCTGCTTTCATTAGTAGTTTGACAGAGATCCTGTGCCTGCTGTGTGACTGTGGTGCTGTGCCAGTAACAGACCAGCGAAGGCAAGAGCCTGTTCTCGTGCTTCCTTTAGGGTGCCAGATGCAAGTGCTAAAGCATCCAGATCTGACACTAGAACTACCTGAATCTCAGGGTGGGATTCTTCTGGGGTTCTAAGTTTGCATTAAATTTTGCTTTCTCCCCATATTGACGGATTTCTACCTTTTTTTTCTCCCCACTCCCTGTCAGATTCTCTCTCCTAATTGGGTGACAAAGGGACTCTTGCAGCCTCAAAATACTCTTCCACATCGATTCTGCTTGTTGGAAAATGATGTTCTCCAGTCCTGGTCTTGCATACATTCTATTATTTAATTCACAGATGTTTAAATAGGGGCCTAAGAGATCCCAACTGTGTCTTTTTACATAATGAAATTACAAGGAGTCATATGTTGCTATCATCCATAAACTTATCATGCACTTTACATAAAATTCAGATCGGGTGGCTCTGCATGCATGCATATTTTACATTTTCAACTTTATTAAAGAAATGAATAGAGTGCTGGAAAGGCTGCTTTGCTGTACGGTCAATTCAGATCCTGGGGGCAATAAATCTGAAAGCCTATGATTTGCTGTTCTTTGCTCACAATAAATTAAGCCTTTTTTGACGGAAGGGTTGGCTACATTTGTTGCAGTTTAGGTCACAGTATTTGGACAAAGATGCAGCTGGACTTGCTGGGAAGGGAGTTTGTGCTGGGTTCAATGAGGCAGAATATCTTCATTTTTTTGAGCTACTGGAGCTGGAACAGCCCGTTCTGTGACACAGGTTTTCAACTCAGGAGACCTGAGCAGAGATGCTGATTTTCAGCTGAGGGCTGATGGCATTTTAAAGGCTTTAGATGTGTTTCTTGAAGCATGTTTGCACAGGTGAAGCAGTGGCTTAACCAACAGGGAGAAAGCCAGGCCTGGATGCGGATGGGACAGCCAGCAGCTGCGCTCCCGTTGCCTGACCAGGAAGATGCCACCAGGGCGGTTCTCAGGAACAGGAGAAAGGCAGGGCAGCCTTGTCCCCTGGGTAAAGCCAGCCCTGATACAGTACGTGTCACCTGTCACCAGGGCAGAGATGTGGGCATTATACAAACAAAAATGTGTAATTTTATCTCCGTTGCTGGTAATAAGTGTCCACAATTGCTACTTAATGGTGTCTCTGCTGGGTGGGGGTGGGGGGTTGATATGCAGCGCCTGGTGACGCACAAAGTATTACAGTTTCAACCATGAAATCATAATACCATTTAAAAGCAAATCACTTCAAACTGCTTAAGTCTGTCATGTCTAGCATGAAGGATGATTTAGTTGATAGTTACTTATATTTTTCCGTTAAGAAAAAATAATCGCTATTCTAGACTTTTCTCCCTCATCTAGATTTAAACCTTCTTTTAGCCAGAAAGGAAAAACACTCTTGCCGTTGCACAAGACAAAGGGCTGTTCTGTTGAAATAGTAGCTCATTTAGATATAATCTGAAAACAATGCTGAAATAACCAGCTATTCTGCAAAGACTAACCTCCCCTGCCACTAACACAGGCTAGCTCACAGTTGTATGTTTCTTTCCTCTACAAGCACCAAATTTTTGAATCAATAAGGTGAGATGAACTGCAAAAAAAAAAAAAAAAAAAGTGCAGTTACCAAATGACAGGTTTTGCACTTATAAACATAAAAAAAAAAAAATCCAAGCAGTGGTTTCTTTTGACTCAAATGGGATATGATCAGCTTTGGGAAAGACGACAAATTCATTCTCGGTCTGTTTGTCTCAAAACCAACCAAACATAAGAAAATCAGATGTAACAGCAGATAAATTGGCACTTAACCTTTTTCCTAGAGATGCTTTTGTTGGAAACAGAATTATGTCAATAACTGTGTACTAGACACAGATACATGTATGAGAACTTACCGCTATTTAAGAATTCACTAAACAGCTCAGGGATATTGGTATTAATTTTAGCACACTAAAACATAAAGGAGTTTAATCATTTCTGTCATATTACTATGTGACAGAGGTGTGAGTGGCACATTCCAAATCTGCTCTGAATAAACATTGGGCAAAGACAATAAATTTTCTTCAAGAGAAGAATATATTTCAAGTTTAATATTGAAGTGGCCAGGTCCTGTCTATCCTGCAGCCTGAAATTCACCCTCCCAGAAAGGCAGCACTGTCAGTTGGATGTTAATCTGAGTTAAGCAGACCCAACATCTGTTCCTTATCAGCTTGTATGCTTCTCCTGAACTAAAGTTTAGCCTTGACCCACCGAAGTAGTGCCCACACCTAGGAGGTTTGGCCATTCTGCCTCTGCTTGGTGTGTTCAGCGCGATCTCTGCTCAGGCTCGCAGGACTCCCCTGGCAGCAGTTCGCTACCTTAAATGCTCCGACCGAAGTCTTGTGCGAAAGGCTTCTCTAAGCGGTGCCCAGCCATGGCTGTGAGATGCTGACATAGCAAACCCACTCGGCATTTCAGTTCTGGCTAGAGCCTTGCACTTTAATTGTCAGACAGTAATTGTCTGGCAGGTGCTGTCTGAGGGAGCTGATGTTACTGTTAACACCACACAGGTTGGGGGGTGGAGAAAGATGGGAAACCTGAGCTGGTACCTGTGAAATACTTGTGAACTTCTTGTATCCCCAGTGCCAAGGAAAGCTGCTCTGACCCCTACAATCAGCATACCTCGAGCGCTAACATAAAGCACCTGACAAACTCTTCCAAGCACCAGCCTGAACTTGAGGCGAATTACTTTGGCTGAACAGCGATTATAATTCTCGCTGTATATCCAGATTTTGACAAGTAAATCTCATATTTTAAACACAGGATTAAAAAATTTTATTACTACAGTGGGGATTAAGTAGTAAAGCCTCAGAATGTAAGTCTGCAAAGTAGGAAACACAGGAAAATAAAGTGAAATCTATTGTTCAAAATAACTCAGCCTTAACCCTTTGTCACCTGGTGCAGACCCAGATTGTAATCAGTACAGTCCTGTAATAATTATCCCCAGGGCTCTTGTAACATTTCACAAGGGCAGGCAGGGGATATGGAATTTCTTCCTGTTGTTTTTCAAATCCCTCCATTTCCAGACTTGGCTGTTCCATCATGCCTAGAAATAACAGTGGCATTGAATAGCATCTGAATGAGAAATTCAAGCCAGCCGGTCTTGTTTGCTGCACCAACTCGTCTGATTACTATGTGGTTCATTTCCGTTCTTTCTTGTTTGCTTTTAGAGGAAAGACTCTTTATTCAGAGCTCCATTGTAAAAGCGCAGTAAATATAATTTCTCAGCTGACAAGTTTTCAAGCCTTTGAGGGGTGAAATCTCAATGCCATAAGAGCTAGCAGAAGTCTGTGCCTTGTTTTTGGTGAGCTTAGGATTTTATCCAAGATGCCTAATTTTGAACCTGCACCTGAGAAGGGTCATCTTGGGAATAAGGCAGAGGACAGAGCTGGAAAATGTGGGTTGTTTCCTAGCTGTGCACTGCCTCAAAACCTCCCTTTTCTGGGGTGATGGATAATAATATTTCTGTACCTGCCAGGTGGAAGTTTAATTCATCTGTGGCTAGCAAGTGATTTGAAGTCCTTGGCTGAAAGCTGTTATGGAGATGGAAATAATAATTCTTCCATGATTATTTGCACAAATTTAGAGGCTGCCACCTCACACCTCTAACTTCAGAAAGTGAACTCACAAAAGGTAGTGTTGTCACTCCACTCAAATTTCCCCCCAGATTTTCCCATCCAGAACAATGAAACACTATGAGCACGGTGAACTTTACCACAGGGAAAGCCGTAGCTGAAATAGGCACCAAGAGTAACTGTCTAATGGAAATAACATTCCATTTTTGGATGAAGAGAGATACTGCCTGATGTTTACTATGTCTTGTCTTCTCTCCCTCTGCTCACACACATTTGATAAATTGCATTTTCCCCAGAAGTACTGAATATCAGCAGCTGCTGGACTCAGGACCACTGTAGAATTTAGAACATGATGCTGTGATATATTATGTGAAACTTTATCAAACCAACAGCTCGCGCTGTTCTTAGGTTTCAGTTTTTCTCTACCAATATTGCTTTTCTAAACAGCTAATGAACATCTAGTATCCAATTAGTTGTCCGGTCCTTTGGATACAGCTTCGGAATCTAATAAAATCACAGGTACAATCCTAAATCTTATGCATCTGAAATCCTTATTCTCAGTTCTTCCAGGCAGTGAGAATTCCAGAAATGTTTTTCAATTCTTTGCAAATGAACATTTGTCTCATATATGCTTTTGACTTTTTAGGATGAACAGCGAAATGGCTGATAAATGCAAGCCTTCAGAGATTCCCCTGCTTTTCTAAGGGAGGTAAATCTATCTAATCATAGGTTAATTACCAGCTATTTTCACACTACGAGAACATTCTTAAAAAACAAATCAATGTCTAATAAATGATTTGCATGTATCCAATAATTAAAACGCTAATGCACAGCACTCACCAACTTTTGCCATGCTGAAACTGTCAGAAGATGCTGTTTCATTCTATCAGCAGCACAATCCTTTCATATAACCCAATGATTTGTGCATAGGGAATTAAAATTGCACATAAGACTATTTAAACCCTCTCTATGCTAAGGAGTTACAACAATTGCTGGCATACTAAATGAATACAGAGCTATTTTGCTTACTGGCACTATCAGTTATAGCCCTGTTTCTCTAGGCAAAGAACATAGAGATTTGGCTGCCCTGAATACAAAAGCTTAGGGCAGGAGTAGAGGTCATTCTGGGGCCAGAGAAATTTTAAGTTTTTCTTTCCAAGTAATTTTAGCCTTCTTGTGATATGGTCCTTAATTAACCAGCAAGCTTGTCTTTTCATTTCCAAATAAATGTATTGACAGTGCATTCCAACTTGGCTCGTAATCTACTGTTTTCCCCTTGGAGTAATCAATATAGAGATGCCACAAAGCTACAGGTGACATTAAAAAGAACTTTTCTTTCTCCCATGTAATTAATTGCCTCCGTGTCTCTATTCCACTATAGAGCCAGTGTAACAAAATAGCCCAGAGGGCTGCATTATAGGGAAGGTGGGCCTAGTTTTTTGGTACTAGTCTTCCTTGGTAAAAGCAGAGCTGAACTCCTGCAGTTCTGAAACACAAACCTTACTGCTTTGTATTTGAGATGGGCTTTTAACAGGAACACGCACAAATCTGGGAAACCTTCATCTCTCCGCGCCCTGCAGTTTTTGCGCTAGTGAAGCGTCTCTTCGCAGCTTCAAAACAGATGTGAAGTGTGTGGCCAGGGGCTGGTACTGGAGCAGTTTCAAAGCCAAGAGATGCAGTAAAGGAGAAAGTAGTAGGGAAAACAGTAACAACAGCTCTGTCCCAAAGACAGAATCTGAATTTGGTGGGCAGCTCAGGTTTGCAAGTTAGGCATGCAGCAGGCAGATGTAATTTAAGCTCACTGCCCTCAATCAGAGTCTTACCACCACCTCATTTCTGTGTGCTCTGCAAAGCCAATCGCCCTAGAGGAAGGCCTGCCGAGCAGTGTCAGAGCCCATTGCGAGGGGGACACTTGCTGCAGTCCTCGTAATTAGTTTCAGAGCTTCCATTACTCAGAGGATCTCTGCAATTCCAGAAGAGGGGCCCCGTGTGTGTGCATAGCATGGTTATGGGAATGCGGCATCTGCTGCTCTGGATCAAGCTGTTGGCTCACCAAGGCTGGTGGGTGTCATGAGTTTGTTCCAGAAGCCTACGCTCATTGCAGAGCTTACGCCAGCTTCACAGGGGTGTGATGGGACTGAGGCGAGCAGGAGGAGGATGCCTGAGGTGACTCTTCAAGATGAAGGATTTAGCTTTGTTTGCAACTTACTCGACCCAACTTAGCGTATGCGGTCGTAACCTAGAGGCTGCGATCCAGAGGCGGCTCTGGGTGGTGTTGCTGGAGGTGAAACCCAGGTTAGTTCGAGTTGAGAGGTTATTAGAAAAAAATCCAAATTCAGGCATCCTGTATGTTTAGCGTACGACTGGGTCATGCTCACCGTGGGGGTATGGCCATGCATAGTTGCACAGTCCCCCAGAAAATTTGGACGCACAACATGAGACTGAATCGAGTTGTCCAGCAGCTTGACTTCATAGTGCTTCTCTTGCCAACTCTAAAAGTACTTGCTGATAAATAATAGATAAATACTGGAGGATAGTGTTGCTCTGCTGTCATGAATTGCACAGTGCTTTTATCATTTCTTAATGCAGACGATGTAGTGGGGCTATTACTTGGGTAAAAGCTCTGGGATTTGGCACAACAGAAGGAAAGAACAAAAGATGACAGAAAAGGCAAGTGGAGGTTAGAGTTTTTGTTAATTAACTTCCTTCTTGGCCCCTACTTTCACTATTGCCGCAATCCAATTCACGGCTTTGTCCACAAAGCCCAGTAGTCACAGTGACTGATCCTGGGGGCAGTTTGTGTTACATTTAAGATAAACACAAGGCCGCAGGTAAGCCAGCAGTAATGAGTTCACAACCACTCCCAGAGCAGCTGGGCAAGGGGAGCACCACGCCGAGCCAGGCCAGGTGGGATTACCCACCTGCCACGGAGGCAGCGCACAAAACGGGGCACGTTGAAGAGCTGGGCTGCCGGGAGCAGTGGGGAGAGCAAAGGGCCCAGCAGGGCAGGCGGGTGCTGTGTGGGAATGGGGCGACCGGGCCTGGGGGCTTTCTCTCCCCCTCTGTCGGTGAGCTGAGGGGTGCTAGGGAGGCCTGTTCCCGCGGCGCGGTGGTCGGCCGGGTGTGACAGAGGGGAGCGGGCTGCCTGTTGGCAGGGTGCAGGCAGATGGGGCAGGGACGTGCCCTGCGGGGGAGGAATTTATTCAGCGAGGAATAACATGGAGCCAGAAAGGCGGGGGGG
>VXAL01004485.1:28129-48687 GCA_013399475.1 Chauna torquata
CTGGCCCCGCCGTCCCGCAGCCTCTGCCGCCCCCTGTCGGCCCGCGGCGCCTCAGCGCGGGCGGCGGGGCCGCGCCAGGCCGCATCGATCGGGCCGTATATTACCCCGGCCTGCTCACTCCCGGGGCCAAACCTCGGGGTTTTAAAACAGGTTCACCAAATTGTCAATTAAGTGCAAATCAATCCTTAGCCATTTATCACTGTGTTAATCCGTCCGCGCCGTCTGAGGTGAAAAATCGATCGGCTCCTGTCACCGGGGACCAATCGAGGAGAGCTTGAAGACCAACATCTGCTGCATCAGGGCAACAGCTGAAATTTATAATCTGGGAGAAAAATTGCTGCTTGCCAAGAGGCACATTAGGAAGTTGGGGAAGTTGAGCGCGTGCGGGGGGAAGGGGCCGTGACAGCGCCTGCGCAGGGAGGCACCGTGCGAGGAGCCTTCGGCCTGAGGAGCTGCTGGTTCGTCGAGGGGAGAGAAATAAAGATTGCTGCTAACGCGAAGGCTGATGAGGCGATACAGGCAGCTCTGAGGCTTCCAGGGCAGCGTGGCAAGGGGACGCTGGGTGCTCTGTGAGGGGACCCTCGGTGCCCACCGTTCGGTTCTGATCTGGGGAAGGGGCAATGAGGAGGCCTCCAGCTCTGCCACTGCACACTGGTGGGCATCTGCATCGCCTGAATGGGTCCGTTCCGGTGATATCCCCTGTTCTCTGAAATATTTGTAATGACTGAGGTGCCTTTTACATAGCATATGTAGGTAATCTTTCTTGAACTGGAATAAGCATCAACAGGGCTGTTCAGCAATGCACGCGGTTTATGGGCTGTGCTTGAAAGCACAGGACAGAGCAGTAGCACCTGCAGGACATCTGCGGCCACCCGCCCTTCTGCCTGCTGCGTTCGCGGTCAGTCAGCTGTGTCGCAGCAGCAGCCAGCAGCACAAAGGCAGGGCTGCAGACCTGTGGCCACATACCATACTGCTGCAGACACACTCTGCAACAAAGCTTTTCCACTCCGCTGCATCTCTGTGTCACAAGTCTTGCCTGAAAAGCCCATGCAATAATCTCCAGACCCAGGGAGGGAAATTGGGTAAATGCTGAAAGAAGGAAGCTGCTTGCACATGTGCTAGCACAGACACAGAGAAGGGCCGAGCTGAGTTCATGTTTGTAAGTGCTTGGGACTGGGATACTGAAGAAAAGAGGAATTTTAACCCCTTTTATGTGTTGGCTTAGCCCCAGTTCAAAGTGTTCCCTTTGAGTTTACATGTCCTTCAAAGTAGGCCCACTTCATTTCTCTTGGATCGCAGCATGGCTGGAGTTTGTGTCTGCTCAAATTCTCAAAGCACTGCTTCAGACCAACCCCTTGGGGAAAGAGAAGCACAAGAATTGTCCTAGGAGAGAGGAGACATGGTACTGACAGGGAGCTGCTGATGACTGGGAGACCTGACCGTGCCTGCAGCAGCCAGCGTGCCCTTGCCATGTGCCACTTTGGTGTACTGCAGAAACCTGTGGCCAGCACGTTTAATGGGAACATCTCAAGGGCTCTCCCGAGCCAGCTGGTGTTAACACAGAGCCGTGTTCTGAGCATCAATATGGTTATTTTTTAAAATGCCTACGAAACAAACACAGTTTTTATGTCAGGGGAAATAAAGCTTCTCAATTGTTTCATGGAGCTACCAGAATTGCTAGAAAGGATGTCAAAATGCCCTCCCCGGAGGCTTGCTAAAGGACAATATAGGCAGAGCCTCTTCTGGAAGAGTTTACAAAGAGAAATGACTGTATGGGAGAGCTCATTTCTTGAGCTTCCTTTAGGGTCTTACTGAATGCAAAGCTTGAAATCATAAGCACAAGCCAAGAGCTGGGGAATTAAAATGGTGAGTGATTATTAGCTCAGGGAAGTGAACACAGTTATTTCTTCTAAAAAGAATGGCTGTACTGTGGACAACGGGCTGAGACTCCAGAGAGGTGCGGCCCAGGGCTGACTCCGGCACAGCGCTTCAGGGCTGTGATTTCCCATTTGGCAGCTGAGGCTGGAGCAACATCCTCTGGCTGCTTTCGGGGGCTGACCACTCTTCGCTGTGGGTGTGGAGCAGTTAGCGTAACTGTGCTCTGATATCAGCTGGGGTTCCCTTGGTACAATGCTGAGAATACAAGACAAATTCGTCTCATTAAGGCAAAATGAACCAGGCAAGAAAAAATGTAGTCAAAACCCTCGTGGTTTTTATTCCCTTAGTCTAAGTGAAAAATCTACCTTTTTCTTGTTTGTATCTGCATGAAGGTTGAGAAGTTTTACTCCAGACTCAGATAAGCATCCAAAAAAACAAAACAAAAACAAAAACAAACAAACAAAAAAACAAACCACCCGAAACAAAGCAAGTTTTCTCTCTCTTTTTTTTTTAATTTTATATCAGCAATTTTTCACAGCTGTAATCACTCTGTTTCAATATGAACTGAATTGAAAACTACCATTGTGTGTCTTAGTCTGTTCCTTACCAGAACCATAATCTGTTAAACACAGTTTTCTTGCAGGAAAGAAATCTATGTGCCACTGGGCTTCATATATTTTTGGCGATGCCAGCAATCTGGGTATAGATGAAAGGAGCAGCTGAATGTATTATTGAACTGTTTAGAAACTGCCATATTTCAGCTAAAGAAAAAGGTACTTGCTAGCTCCTCACGACATTCACATACTCTTTATCTATGATGCTGTGTAGTTATTGGGATTAATGGGATGAACGCAGAATAAAGTGTGGATCTTCTTGCCTCCAGCAACTTTCATTAGAAAGAAAAAAAAAAAACTGAAAAAAATCAACCCCTGTTGGAAGGGGCTGGGGTGTTATATTTTTCTGGTAAAACATCACTCAGAATCAGGTTGGTTGGTCTTGGTTCCCAGATTAAGGAATTAAAGATCGACTAAACTCTTCTCAAGTATTTAAGAAATGAACCATCTGTATAAGAATCTAGGACAGATTACACTTAACCTTATTCTGAAGCAAGAGATTAAGATGAGAACAGCTACTGTAATTAAGATGCTGCAGATGCTGTTCACTAAATATGCAGCATAGGAGATCCTAGACCCTTGTGCTGCAAGAGAGCGAAAAATAACACAGGATCTTTTGTAAAAGAGCCTCAATATGTTGTCTGTGAAATCCGTCTCACTCCAGCACTCTTGTGCTGTGCTGGTGATTCACTGCTGGGTTCACTTCCCATGGGCTGTGCCGATGTTCACCACTAACGTCTTTAAAACAAGTTCAGGTGCCTGCCAGAAGGCTGTTCTCTTGCTCAGCCACAGCAAAGGCTTCTGGAAAGGAGGAGGTCAAAGGAAATGGGCAAGTTTCCCATGGAAATGGGCCCAGCTTTTGGGATTCCCAGCTACAACAGATCCTTCTCTCATCATTATTTTAAGCAACAATTACAATTAATAACAAGGGCTGTGACTCAGGAGTAAGGAGCCCTCATAATTAAGATGGGAAGAAGCTTCTTTTTTCTTTTTTCTTTTCTTTTTCCTTTCTCCTTTTTCCTTTCTCCTTTTTCCTTTCTCCTTTTTCCTTTCTCCTTTTTCCTTTCTCCTTTTTCCTTTCTCCTTTTTCCTTTCTCCTTTTTCCTTTCTCCTTTTTCCTTTCTCCTTTTTCCTTTCTCCTTTTTCCTTTCTCCTTTTTCCTTTCTCCTTTTTCCTTTCTCCTTTTTCCTTTCTCCTTTTTCCTTTCTCCTTTTTCCTTTCTCCTTTTTCCTTTCTCCTTTTTCCTTTCTCCTTTTTCCTTTCTCCTTTTTCCTTTCTCCTTTTTCCTTTTCCTTTTCTTTTTTCTTTTTTCTCTTTTCTCTCTCTCTCTCTTTTTTTTAGTTTTCAATTTTTAAAGGTTGCTGCAATAAAAGGATTGTCCTGAAACCTTTCTTGAAAGTAACTAATCAAGTGACAGGATGAAATGTTGAATGTTATGTGTAGAATCTGTCTATCTTATATTTTGCTGGACAAAAGGACTCCTTGCTGATGCCTGCAAGAAGCCCAGGCTGCTCTTAACTCCAGAGAGCCGAAGTGTCTTAGACTGGGAGTACATGAATGTTGCTGATTCAGGGATTTTTCATGGATGCACATGAAACTCATTTTCTATGTGACCTTTGTATCTGGCAGCTCTGGAAAGATTTTTGGCTACTATGACTCTTGGGCATAAGGTAAAATACCAGAGCATCAATCTAACCGGCCTTGAGAAAACTGCAAGCAGTAATCTGGCTCCCAGTGGGAAGCCCAGACCTGGATGTGAGCAAAGTATTTCCAAGCACTCATCTGTAAATCTTGTCATAATGCATCAGTCCCATACTTAATGAAGTGTTTCTTGTACAGCAAGTTTCCAAACTGTACTAGTAAGATAGAACTAAATCCCTAGCAGCAGTTTGGGATCCCAAATGAGGCAGGAAGTAGAAATAAAACAAAACCAAGAATTTTTTAAACTTTTTTTTTTTTACCAGCATTGATGTAGAGATCTATTAGTGATGACAATTTTCATGACAATTTTCTTTCACTTCCCAAGTGGGAGGTTTTCTTAAAAAAGACAAAAGAGGCTGAGGTGTTCCCTGAAGGAACTGAAGTTATTTATCATCAGGTGACTGAAATTCAGAGGCAGCCACTGCACACTTGTGAAATCGACGTGGGAGAATGACCACAGGCTCGTGTTCAGGTGAAGTTGTCTAGGATGCTCACATTTATCAAGTGAAGTTATCTAGTTAAGCATCACTTCTCCTGCTAACAGGAGAGCCTTCTTCACCAACAGACTTGGTCTACTTGAATATTGTCAGGGAGAGAATATTTTCCTAATCCTTTCCCTGTCTGACACCAATCATTGCTCTTTAGGCTAAACTAGCATCCTGCAGGAGAGATGGTCCAGTACCTCATCTGCTTTTAGAAAAACCTGCTGTGATGTGTCTGCGTACGTGCAATGCTTTTCATGCATTGCCACCAGTTCTAGAAAAGCTGGTCACTGGTGGGTGTCTCCTGCATGGGGTGGAGTAGCTGCTGTGCCATCGCACAGCACCAGGGAGTGATTCTCCCGGTTGCCCTTACGCCAAACACAGCGCTCTGGCAGTCCTGCACGTCCTTCATGGGTGCTTGCCCAGCCAGGCCTTGGCCCGCACTGTACCAGGCAGACCCGTGTTCTTCTGCTTTCTTATTCCAAAAGCCTCACCTGAAAGGTGGGGGAACATCTTCAGAATATTATCTGTGCTTAATAGAAAGCAACACATTTGAAACTGCTCCAGAAATGAGTTGTGCATTATTTAAAAAGGGAAGAGTATTACTACCTTCCTTGAATCTCACTCTACTTGCCTATCAGATTTTTTTTTTCCCTGGGATGGCAGGGAGTTGCTTAAAATGAAAAATTGATCATAGTGAACAGCCGAAAACTGGTTTGCATAAGTCACAGTTATTATTCAGATATTACAATGCAAGGCAGTGAAACCCATGAATACCCGCACAGAAGCATTTAAATATAAAAGCTTAGTATTTCCAACCCCAAACAATCCCTGCAGCCTGCCAACAAACGAGAACCTTACTGGAATACACATAAATCATCTTGTTTCTGACAAATCCTGAAGAAGCAGGGGGAAGGGGAACAGAATCCCTTGCTAATTCTCCCAAGCTGCTGTTTATTGAAATTAGGCAGCAAGGATAAACTATAGCTGGATCAATAATTATCTGTCTAATATAATCAAGTGCCTCCTATGAGAGCCTGCCATTAAGCACCACTTCCTGCCAAACCCTTGGCCAATGTTTCATGCAGTGAACTATCTGGCGATTCAAATGACGGGAATGCAAACTAAGATGCGTCCTGCTAGGCGGCTGCACTTCTGGAGGGGGGAAGCTCCCTTCAGCCATGGACCGCTGGCTTTGTGCTGCTGTTTCTGCAGCTATTTCTCGTTGTTTGCGTGATGACAGCACGGTGCTAGGCGCAGTACAGACACCCAGGGGGAGGCAGGCCGAGCCCGATGAACTCACAAGCCACGAATTGCCTTTATTCTGCGACCGGCTAGCAGTTGGATCAAGGCATGAGTGGGCAATCCCTTCACATAACGCAAAAGGCTGATTTTAAGTTGTTTCCTGTGCTGCAACCCTTCTGTTCTGTCCATTCCTGCTCAAAGACCATGATTCTCCTGCCACCAACTAGGATGCTGGGTTGGAAGTGTAGATTTGAGGGCCTGTGTATGTACCTGAGAGTGACTGGGCTCTTTGACAGAGAGCCACATTATCCGTAGAGATAAGGATAGAAACAGCACGTGCAGCTGCAAATCAAGAAGCACAGCAACGTGAACCAGCACTCCCATCGAAACAAGTGAACTGTGAAATGGAAGTACGCCAGAAACGTTTCCAGTAGTAAGAAAATGAAGGGCAGAATCCATTTTGCCATATTCTGCCCACCGAGCCCTGTCACTCAACACTACGATATTTACCATTCAGACAGTGGAGCTGCTAGGACTCTAGGAAGCTTGTGGTTGGATAGCTGTACAGATAGAGCTAATTGAAACTCTCAGTGATGAGGATGAATGCAGAAAAGCATTCTGACAGTTTTCACCTTCTCTAAAACGTTTTTAACATTCATCAAGAAGTTCCTCACATTTTCCTGATTTTTAAGCTTCCTACTTGAAGCTTCACATCTGAGAGTTATTTTGACGGACAAGCCAGTTAAACTGTGAATTAGTCATTTACAGGCAACTTTCTTCTGTTTCCACAGTTCAGCTGCAGAATATTAAAGGCTTGTAGGTGTTACTAGTAGTCATATATTGTAGCTATAATGTGTCCTACTGCTACGAACGTCATTGCAGAATTCATCAATTCCATGAAAAATAGTTCCACATGCATGAGTGTGTAAGTTCACTGCAGTGCTCGTGCCTGGACTGTGCTGATGCTGCCGACAGCAACAGACATAGATCACTTCATGATACCGCTGAGTGCCTCCCTACGTACATATGAAAATGCCTCTTTGAAATGGAATTCACAATTTTGGATCTTCCCCAACACCCCATAGGTACAGATGTTTTTGGAGCCACTTAATGTATATTCTTCTGATAGGCACAGCTTTATCTTTAATATCTTCATTTTAAGATAAAATCCTTCCCTCCTGCCTGTTCTCAGACTGAGTGAGTGCATGGTGCAGGGACAGGTGTGAAACGACTAGAAGTTTGGGGTTAATGTAAGGATTCTTATTTCTTTTGGAAACTTATGTTTCTCGCAGATGAAAAATAAGTAAGCAATGAGCACAAAATTAAAATAAGCACACAGGCAAGTATACACTCGTTCACTGCTGTGGTCGGTGTCATCTGCAGGTGTAGCCACTCACTAGATACAGTCGGCTGGAGGACTATGTAATTAAGAGCTTTTCTGACCCTCTAATATCACAACCTATGAACGATCTCTCCTGCTGAAGAAGGCCACTTCTAACGCAGAAGTCCTTTCTCTGGAGAGCCTGCAATAGGCATTTAGACTTTACTAAATGCAATAAGCTAATATATGTCTATAAAATGTCCCATTTGGTATTTGTGTTTCAGCTAGCAATATAAATTAGAGCAGGCACAGCAACATTCAGATGCAAAGCCAGTTCTTTGCTAGCTAGCAAAAGACCTAATAAATTCTGTACAAACTAGGTTATTAGACCTGCTTACTAAACCGCTGCCTGCTCCACGGAGAAAAGTCTGGGCAGAGACTTGCAGCTCTCGTTACAGCCCACATCTGTGTAAATGCCTCCAGGTGAATCCTGCTCACCGCTTCCCAGCCAGCCTGACATCGGAGGCTGGGAGAAGCCCTTTGAGACTGGCAGGCAGTGGTAGCCTTGTCTTCTGCCAGCAGGTAATGGAGGCTTGTGTGGCCTTTTCTCTCCTTTCTGAGCAGATACTGAATAAGCTAAATGTTCTCTGTGTTGGTGAAGCTGGAGAGGCTGGTTCTGCTGGAAGGTACGATCTTAGAAGGATTTCAGGAATGGTGTTTATTTTAAAGGAGTGTAAGGAGGTATCCTAAATACTGCTGGTAGGTTTAAGTTGTATTAGTTTAAAGAAATGTGCTATAGAAACTCTGAGCTGTAGGGATCTGAGTAAATTAAGCTTCAGTTTGTTCTAAAGGAAGAATTGCTGCTAAATAAAACCTTGTATTGAGAAAAAAACTCCTTAAAGTCCATCAAGAAAAGGAGTCTTTAATACCTGAACAGATAAAACCAGCTACCAGCGTGTGAAATCTGGCTCCTCTGAAATTGCCTAACAAATGAGTGTGGGAAATATTTAAAATTCTAATGTTCCAGAGCTACTTTCTGATCTAATTTTCGCTTGGGTGAATAAGTTCAGCTGCTTTGAATTTAGCCAAATGTAATTTAGATTGTCACTTGTTGCCCCCTCTTCTCTAAGGGTATCGGGTGAAATGTGACGGGCTGCCGCTGCGAGGGGCAGGACAGCAGCGGTGGCCCGAAGGAATTCATTTGGGGTGTGTGGGTGTCACTGGCACTTTTGCAAGCTTTTCTTTGTCATCTAGCTTTGGTTGACTGGCTTATATTCTCTTAATCCTAGATGGGTATCTGCTGATTAAAAAAGAAATGAAAATGCTATTTATTCTAGAGGGAAAAAAAACAAACCTAGATGTCTCCAATGAAACAGCAGTTTGGCTGTGCAGATGCCATGGAAGTAGCTTCAAAACTGTTTGTAATACTTTGATCTGGTGATTTGCGGCTCTGCTGTTCCGAGGGCTCTTATGCTCAAGGTGCTTTGTGCAGCCAGAGGTCAATTCTGCCTGACTTCTAAGAATACAAGCCAGCAGCAGCAATATGTAAGCTGAGAAAGATTTGACCTCTGGACTGTTTACTGGTAGGCAGAGGGCATCTTGGCTGTACCTCAAAGCCCAAAAGTGCAAATAAGCTGAGTTAAATTTAAGCCTGACAGTCTCAGTACTGGACCTCTGAAAAGCCTCTGCAAACAGAAGTCCCGTTAACAATAAAATAACTGAGCTCAGTAGGAGTATGTGTAAAGTCAAACATGCACACGGGATTTACAGGGTCGGAGCCCTCCCCAGACAGCCCACTGGGTGAATGCAGTGGTTGAAGCCATGAATCAAACATCTCCATTTGGCTCAGTGGTCTCTCCAGGCTAGGTTCATTTCTACTTACTGATTATTACTCACCAAATGTAAAGTCTATGGAAATCTAACTAATTTGTGTTCTGGTAGCTGCACCCGGCTGAGGTATCGATTGTCTGGACTCCGGGTATGTGTGTTATTGTAGTAGGCTCCTGAGCTGTTTGCACGCCATTGATTCAGTATTTCTCTGGAGCAAAAGCTTTCTGCCAAGGAGTTTCCAGGCACTGGGAGGCTGTAGCTAATTCTCTATAAATTTTCTTCTTAGCACTTTGAACCCAGAGGAAACTTCTAATTGTTGACAGAACAACATTTCTCATTATTAGCAGTAAAAGTGGGAAGCTGATTAAAAAGTGAGAGCAGGAGAAATTCCTTTTCTGAAAGGAAGCTGCTAAATGTGTTTTGACAACTGATCCTATGTTCTCTTACCAGCCCCAAAGCCAGGGAGGCCGGACACCCTCCTGACCAGAGTGCAGAAGCAGTAAATAAAAAAACTCATGTTTGAGCCCAGCTCTGGCTCCAGATGGCTCTGTGACCCCAGGGCCAGTCCCACTCAAGCCCTTGAGATCTGAGGCCACTCGTTGTTTTTCCATGCCTCAGTTTCCCTGTCCCCAAACGGGCTGGTGCCAGAGCTGTCTCGCTGAGGAGCTCTGCACCGCGGCTGTTCAGCAGTTGTGAAGCATGCGGAGTTGGAGGGGGTTAGAAAAAGTCAGCGTGCTGTTTGTTTTGCCCTGCACTTCTGTCGCTGTGGGCAGGCTCTGGCAGCGCACCCGCTCACCGGGGGAGCGCAGACCCCAGCTGGCGGGATCCGCTCTCCCTGCGCTGCTTGCACGAGCCGTGCTCGGCAGGAGCATCTCTCCCTTCCACAGGAATGCACGCAGGGGTTTTCTGACTGAGCAAGCGGAATGAGCAGTCCCTTCTTCCTTGTTAGCCAGGTACACAGACAATCGGGAATCATTTAGAAAATGAGTGTGTGTGTAACATCTACATGCATCAGTTGATTGCAGGGCTCCGCGGGATCACATCTGGAGGTTCTTTTACTTCGCACATACACTCAGATTCAATTATGTGCTTGACTTTTCTATTTTGGTTGGTGGAGTACTTCCTCTTGCAGGGGATGTAACATCTCCACTGGAATAAGTGACAAAGGGTGGGGTGAGGGCTTTATAACCATAAGTAAGGATCAGCTCGTATCTGTCAGCGTGGCTCATCCCTTGCCTGTTTCATCACTGATTCTCCCAGCTGAGCAACAAAGCCTGCAAGGAACCAACTTCAAAAAAAAAAAAAAAAAAAACCTGCCTAAAACTAAAGGAAATCAAAAGCAAATTATTTTCCAGATTATAGCCCTCCAGAGCTGCTGAGATATTGCCCATTTTTCACAGCAGACAAAAACATTTTCCTGGGGATCAATTTAGCTTCCAGAAGTCGGCTCCTTTCAACCCATAATCCATCATATTTCCCCATTTGCAATCTCTCTGTGTCTGAGTGTTTTAAGTTTCCTATGAATTATTTTATAAAGAGTATAAAGAGGCCTTTCTTCCTGCTGAAATGAGGGAGTTGCCTTTCTGCCCTATCAGGTCAGATACCATTAGACTGTTGTACAAGGGGGCCCTGCCATCCATACCTCCGTATTGGCAACTACCTTAGTAGGCTCATCTGTCAAAGAGATCTAGTAATCAATCACTGCAGTGATCAATAAGCAGCTTATGCATTCATCATTCCTTTGAGGAGACTATTAGGATGAAGGTGTCAGTGAAATAGGAACAAAGGGAGAAATATACTGAGATGGCTGAGGGGTGTAAACGTGCGGTGGGGCAAGGAGGGGAGCTTAAAGAGAGGAAATACAGCCCCGATGAAAAAGGGAAAGAGTTTTGCACCTTGAGGGAAGGAGAAGTTTGTGACAGATTTATCTGTGTGCCCAGGAACATAGTGCAGAAGGTGACTCATCTTTCAAGAGGCAGAGCAGCGTAAAAATTTCCAGATCTCTTGATTGGTGTGTCAGCATGATTTGTGGGCTGCTCTGCCAAGGTAAAACGGGTACCTCTAGGAGCTGGGCATGAGCAAGCCAAGGAGGAACACGGTGCAGGAAACTTACAAATGAATCCACGAGAAGCACGTTGAGGCAGGGAGAGGACTATTTATTTATTGCCCTGAACTCGTTCCTTTATTCCGTTTAATCTGAGCCCAGGAATTATTGCAAACATCGATGATCACTTCTGTCTTGAAAAACACACCAGGGGTCCCTCCAGGTCTCAGCAGCACAGGCAGCTGGAGGCATTTCTGACGAGCACAAGCTCCCTGCCCGGGGCTGGCCACAGGCACACAACCACATTTCCACGTTTGCCCTGCCAGGTGATGCTCTGTACCCACCTGAGCAACATGTCCACAGGGGCACGGAGTGCTTTGCGTGCTGGAGGGGGACAGTCTTGTGGACTGGGGCTGCCGGGGTCAATGCCTACTGGCGGTGCTCCCTAGGCAGTGGAGCCCAGCAAGAGATGCAGGGAGAAGGGTGTCTGTCAGTTGGTGATGGAATGGATGATTTGTGGGCTGGTGCTGTGGTTGTTGGAGGGCAGCTGCAGTTGCTGCCATCTCTCTTGTGTTGCCCAGGCCCTCGTGGATGGAGATCAGGACTTTGGGTCAGATGGGCTCAGCTCCGGCGGTGAAGGGAGTAGGGCTGGTACCCAGCTCTGATCCCAGGTCCCGTGGAGTCAGGGGAAAGGGTTAACTCAGCTGGGACTTTGGGAAGTTGCAGGCTCACTTATGATTATTCCCTTATCCCAATGGCAGAGCCATTATTTCATCACTGCAATAATTTACATTAATTGGATGTAATGCGTAACAAATTTATGAGACGGGGGGCTAGGCTCAGCTTTTGCATGAAACTCCTCACTGTGACGTGCTGACCAAACACCACGGGCTCACATCTGCCCGTCAGAGAGAAGCAGTGCTGGCCCGCATGGCCGGGGTGCAGAGCGCACGGGAGGGAGCCGTGCACGGCCCTGGGCCGCTGCGCAAGCAACGCCCCGGCACGGCACGGCAGGGCCGGGTCTCTGCAGAGACATCCCAGGGGAAACATGGGGCAGGGATCCAACCTTGACGCGCGTTTGGATGTGGCTGACAGCCCTTCGGATGTGGTGGCTGTGGGGGTCTTACCACTGTCACCAGCTACGGGTATGTCTCTCCAGCAAACAGCAGCAGCTCATGAGTGCCCCTAATAAGAATAACAACAAAACAAATGCAACAGAAAAGTGAGATCGCATTCCCTTTGTCTTCCAGCCACCTCGCTATCACCTGTAGGAGCCCCTCGCTGGTCCCTGAGGCTCTGCAATGCTGCGCAGGGGACCAGCATCAGCCCCATCGGATGGCAGAGCAGGACTGAGCGGCCCGTCCGGTGTCCTCGCAAGGGAGCGAGCACAGCCAGGACGAGCACAAGACAGCGTGCTGCAACACAGGCTCCTAGTTTCTTGGCCTCCACTGTTCACCATAATCCTTAGGTCAACTCTGTGCAGATAATTTGGGGGTATGTCTGTATGAGGACTGCTATGAAGAAACGATGTGCCACACTGCAGGTCTGTTTCGGGGTATCTTCCTTCCTTCCCAGCACTCCACACCCTTGCCCCTCCTGCACTGCAGAGCAGGAGGCAAGATCACACCACTTGGAGAGGGGGGTATGGTGGTGTGTGCCATAGGTTGTCTCCTTTTGGGCTGCACGTTGAACTGAAAGAGAAAGAAACCTAAAGGTTTCTTCAGCGGAGCACCTGGGCTAAGGCAGGGGCCTGCAAAGCCCAGCACAGCCAGGTCCCAGCAAACCGGTGGGACTGGGAGGCTCTGACCGGGGTCAGCGAGGACTCAGAAACAAAGAGAAAAGGGAACAGCCAGCAGTGTGATGCGTGGTGCTAATTGGCTTGACCCCAGTGACTGTGTCTTAAAGCAACACTGATGACCTCTGACCGCCAGGTTCTTCCACTGTGATCCAATAAATGTTGCAGGAATGAGTTTTGCTTTGCATGTGGCCCCAGGGTATTTGTCTCTTAACTAATTTGTAAGAAACCTGGGAAAACACAGAATCCTTCTGTTAACCTTCGTATCCTTACTTTACAAGACACAGCTTCCTTCTCAGATGTAATGACCGCTCATAAAAACATCGGTCACCTCTAACCTCCCAGCTCGGCAGCAGGACACGAGCACAGGTGTGGGCTGCGCTGCTGCGGGAGGGCCGCGCGGACGGGACAGATGCTCCAGCCTGCCCGCCTGGGAAAGCTCCTCCAGAGGCCATAAACAAATTTTTTATGGCCACAACCGCTGGCAGAGATGTATCCCTCTGCCCCAAAGTCCAACATGCCCCGAGGGCCATCTCGTGCTGGCATCTCGTTCCATTCTGGGTGCTTTCTTCCCCCTGTAAGCCCACCCTTCCCCTGCTGTTTTCCCCGTGCTGACTGTTGACCCAAGCTTATGCCAGTGAATGCTGGGACTCGCAGGAGCAGAACTGGCTCTGCAGTCGGCTCTTTCTGCAGGTGCTGCAGCCGTCAGCATCACTGTAGTTGCACTCAGGGCTGACCTTCCTGTAGCCTTCCCCAGGTGCCTTCCTGAGCTGATTTTTCCACATTAAACTTATGCTAACTGCAAAGCTAACTTTCACCCCTCCCTGACCTTGGTGCACTGATTTCACTTGCTCATTTTTGTACCTTGCAATGCTCCTCTGAAGCAGATCCTGAATGAGAAACGCACAGTTTAGCAGCAACAATCCAGATCTTGAACGCTGCTGCAGGCAAAATCCCCATGCATGTCTCAGCCTGAGCGCCTGACAGATTCAGATGTCAGCGCGAAAACCACAAGCAAAGCCTCCAGGTCAAGTGGTACAAAGCATCCACCCTTTGGGGACCCTTCTCTTGCGTGCTGAGGTAGCAAGTGTTGTCCTGGTACTTCTATAGGCAGGATCCCTGGAAGGCGATGGAGAAACTGTCTCGGCTTTCTCTAAGGTCTAGAGCAGAATTGCCATTTGCAAAGGTACCAATGTCCCCAGCAGGGACAGACACTGTCCTGACTGTGCGGCACCAAAGAAAACAAGGAGAGGATCTGACATCTCTTCTGCTCCGTGATGGTCCAACCAGTGACCACGAGTCTGAAGTCCTTCTCTCTTGACAGCCTCTTCCAGGGTGCAATGCATCTTAGTCCTTTGTACTAATAATTTATTATGGAATTAAGTGTATTGCATAGGAAGCGTGCCAGTAATGCTTTGCCAGTATATGTACAACGCTTTGTTAATTAAAAGTATTAGGCAATATAGACTCCATTGTTGGGAATTAGTCAGTTTAATTATGAAGAGGATTGAGTATCAGTTAAAATAATAGCTTTTGTCATACACCAAGGTGAGCGCCTGGCGTGCAATATGTTTTTTTTCCCTAAATAGTAAACCATTGCTCATGTCCTCCTTCCCCAGCGCACTGTGTGGGCACCGAGCTGCTGAGAAGGTGGAGCCCAGGGGGGAGTGAAAGGGAAAAGGGGCTGGGGGGAGTGAAAGGGAAAAGGGGCTGTGCCTGAGATTTCTCGTCTTCAGCCCACTCAAACCCTCTTTGGAGTGGCTTTTCAAAGGACGAACCTCGTGCTGCCTGTTTTCTGGGAGGAGGCTGGAGGCTCACAGGTTTCTGAGTGTTGCCTACTCCAGTAAGGCTGGTCCTGAAGGGAACAGGGTCACAGACAAAAACCCTCCCCTGCACTGGGCTGCGGAGGGCTGCTGTCCCCCGGCCATTTTCCCTCTTTTATCCGTCCTTCTCCTAGCCCAGTAATCATAGCCATAGACCTTTATATTGGGAATAGTGGGATCTTTTTCGCTGTAAGATGAAAGATCAATTTGCTCTCTTCATTTAAAAAATGATTTATTCTCCTTTTATTTCCCTCTCATAAATCAACCCTGGCCAAAGCTCCAGGAGGGCAGGCTCTGGAAGGAATAAAATGCTGAAGCTTGGGGATGTAAATAAAAACTGCATCCCAAACAGTTTCCAGGCAGCCTCTGGAGCCAAAGATTCATCTCAAAGGAAAAATAGCAGGATGGCATGGGCTCAGGGCAGCAAGAAGCTCCCGAGCCGTGATGTTGCATTGCTTGCACTAGCAGTCTGCTTCAGACCCGCTGGTATTAGGGTGGAGGTCTGGAAGCCCGTTTGGGGCTGCTGGAGCCATGGAAGTCTATTTCCCTTGTTTGTTTGGGGGATTACTCTTTTCTTTTGGGTAGGAGTGGAGCGCAGGGGGGCTGGAGGAGGTTTAATCCCCAAGACAAGAGGAAACCTTCAAAAAGGTTAATTGCTGGGCTTTGCATTTTGTCTAGTGTGGCTGCTCACGTTACAGCAGCAATGCCATCTGCTCAGCACAGCCCGGTGCCCTGCATAATTCACCAGCTTCGCATGTTGGTGTTCGTGGGAGCGCGTGTGGGCTATTCATGAGGAAGTCACCTTTAGGCAGAGCTCAGGTAACCGGTTATCCGACACCCCCGGACTGACTTCTGCTCTCTTGTCCTTTTGCCCTTACTGTTCCTGCCCCCAGGTTGTGCGAGTTAATGGCCGGTGCGTGCTGGGTGGTCCGTCCCCAGCGTCCTCCTGCAATGGCACGGGCACCATCCCCGTCCCAAACCCAGTCCCCACCTGGGGCCTCTCCCACCCTGCCCTGCTCACGCGTCACCTCCTCGCTGCAGCACCGCTTCTGAGTCGCTCACCGGCAGCCCAGGAGCAGGGTGGCTGCTGCTCCCTGCCCAGTCCACCTCCTCGCCCCGAGCATGTGTGCACGGAGGCCAAGCTGCAGTCCCCAGTCCCATCCAAAGAAAACGCCTTTTTCTTCCCATCTTAAAGACTCAACCCATTTGGAAGTTCTGTTTTGCTTCTTTAGCGCCCACAAACTCACGCAGGACTTCAGGTCCTACCAGAGGAGCACCGCAGGGCTCTGCTATGCCCAATACGCTGCTTTACCGATCTCACCAAGGTAATTAATGCACTTCAGGAGCACAATGTGATCGGGATTTTTTCCTCCTGCTCCATGCCCAGACCTTACGTGGGGTAAGTCATTTCCACGAGGGTCCTTAACTTGATATTGAGTCGGTCTCCTCTGCCAGCGCAGCCTTCTCCTCGTCTCCTCCATGTAACCTGAGTTCTCGCCCCTAGTTTAATAGCTACCTCTCCATGAATATTTAACCAAGGATCTTAGCAGATGAGCTCCAGCTAACATGTGGCAAACAGATTTCCAGTACAATAGGGCCTGCTAAAATGATGATGCATAAAAGAAACCCAGGGAGGAAAGGAAAGGGTCACGTCTGGACAGAGACAAGCAGTTTGTGCGCAGCAGCTCCAGCCACCCGCCCCGCTGAGCCCCGAAAGGAGAAAGAGGAGCACGGGGGCTCTGGCAGAGCATGCGAGGAGGCCCTTGGTGAGAAACAGCTCGGGCAGGTAAACTGGGGCCCTTCTGCTTGGCCTGAAGCCTTACCCAGATGAGTTTGGAATGGTTTAATTGATAGCCCTGCGAGACGATGCTGCCTGCCCTGCTCGCCAGACCCACGCCAGCAGCCGCGGCAGCTCCTCCAGCCCAGCACCGTCTCTAGCGAGGCAGCAGCAGGTGCATGGGGAAGAGCTGGGCAGAAGGGCAATCCTTCTGCTGTTCTCAGCAACCCATCGACTAGAGACCTCCTGGGCTGAAAGCTGCAGATGGACATAAAATGCACGAATTTGCATAGTCTTTTTTTTTTTAGCTCCCTCATAGTAATAACTTACACAACATCCTCCAGCAGTGAGTTCCACAGTCCGTCAGTGCTCTAGGGAAAAAAAATTGCAGCCCACTGCCTGATAGTTTTACTGCTTACCACTTAATTCTTGTACAGAGGGGAACAGAGAGTAATTATTTTTTACTCCTTTTCTTGGATACAATCCTGATTATTTGCAGACATCTACTGTGTGCAATTTCTCAATACACTTTACACAGGTAAACCTGTGGTTCTGAGGTTCATTAATCATGAAATTGAGGATTAACTTCAGATCTAATGAGAGATTAATTTGGCAATTTCCATTCACCAATGAGGTGGAAACCAACAGTGTTGTCAATAGCAAAAGGTCTTTCTGCTTTATTGAGCAGCGTGAATATTAACAATAATCTCTGCTGCTCTCTTCAGCCAAAAAAGAGATGCTCTGACCCGCACCCCCCAAGGACTCATTAATGATAAAGGGCCCAGATTACCAAATTAAATGGAATTACTTTGACCCAAGCAAGGGCAACAGGTTAATTTTTGCATAAACCATGGACGTGTTCACGCCTGAATTGCTCTCCAGTCCTGTGCGGGGTGCGGGGCTCAGAGGACACCGAGAGGTGAAGGTCTCCAGAAGTCTGTGTGCTGCTGAAATATTGGTTATTTCACCGAGTTTCCCTTGTGAGAAGGATGAGCAGGATTTACAAGGCAGGGCGGATTTGAACTGAAGCAGCCATTTGCACAGAACAATTTCCTTTTCAGGTCCTAAATTCAGCCTTTACGGCTTCCCCTGCTCCCTTGCCTCGGCTGCATGCTCTCCCCCCGTTCCCACTTGCCACTTGCAGGTCTTGAAGACAGGGGCTGCCCTGCCGGGTCCAAGGATCGGTGGCCACAGCCGGCACTCGCAGCCTAGCAAATATAAATCAGGACACTTGTTCCAGCTTTTAATCCTGCTATGTGTCTGTATTTCAGGAGGAAATATAGCACCAGAGCAGGCAGCGAGAGCGGGGCTGTGCCGGGCCAGGCTGGGAAGCTGGGAGCTTTTAACAGAGCTGGGCTTTGGGGCTGCGAATAGAGACCCAGCTTCTCGGGAGAAAAGCCCAGCAACCCGCGGGAAGGGCCCGGCCAGGGCGGCTGGCACGAAGCCTGGGTTAGTGCCGTGCTTCTGGGGCCAGCCAGGCTCCCCCTCCTGCTACACACTTGCAGCAGGATTTAAACCAAGTCTGTTGCGAGAGTGGTCAAGAAATCCTTCAGGAAAATGCGTGAGGCTTTGAATAAAGAGCCTCAGCAGTTAGCGCCCTTCCAGAAGGAGGGTGGCAGGAGCAGGGTCTGCCCAGCCCAGCCTGCTCCCACCCGCCAGCCTTGCTCCCTCCCGGCTCCTCACTCTGCCCGGGGCCGCTCCCTCCGCGGTGGGCAAAGGCAAAGCCTCTTTTCCCGCGAGGTCGTGGGGTGCAGGCTGCTCCCCAGCAGCTTCTCGCTTTGTGCTAAGCTCTGCAATTTATCGGTGTTAGGTTAATGTACTATTACTTTGCATATTAATAATATCTTATTACATTTGTTCTTAAGAGTGGTATCATGTTGAAGCAACGAGGATTAATGGCACCTCAGTAATATTTACATATTTACATTATTAAAAAGCAATACATCTTTTAGACAGCCCCATGCATGGTCTAGAATTGCAGATGCTGCTCCTCAGCCTGCCGCAGCCTCCCCCAGGTCCTGTCCTGCTCCCAGCAGCCTGGCCCCCTGCTCGGCAGGTTCAGCCGGTACCGGGAGACCCGGGCATCCGCCGAGCAGAGCCCGTGGCTCCCGACACCCCTCCTGTGCAGCCCACCCGTCCGCCTGGCCATACCCCTCCCGCCTGCCTCCTGCACCATGGTCCCAGGGCAGACCTCGGCTCCCCGACACGTCTGAGCAAAGGGTGCCCAAAGCAGCCACCTGCTCCGAGGTGGGGCGGTGGGGGGCACGCGGGGACAGATGCTGCACTGGGTCCCTCCCTGGAGGTTGGGCCCGGGAGTGAAGGCTTCTCCCACATCGTGCCCCCAGAGAAAGGCTCTGCAACTCAGCCGGAGGCTCCCGGTCACCTCCACCGTCCTAAACTTAATTAAAGCTGCCAGCGTCTAATTAAACCACTTAATTAAGTGCCACATTGTCAGTAGGTAAAGATGGAACAGACTTAATTATTTAACACAATGACACAGAAGAAAAAACCCACCTGAAACGCATGACACCTCCTAGGTGGCTCTGGGGCAGGGTGCCCCCCTCTGCCAGGGCAGGGGGCCCCGGGATGTCCCATGGGGCTGTCACCGCTCCTCAGGAGGGGGGATCCTGTGCACTGGCCCCTGAGCCATCGCTGCGTCCCCGCCTGCGCTCCAGGCACAGGGGTGACAGCGGACTTGCTGCTGTTGTGTCCCCCTGCGCTGCCATGTGCCACCCGCCATTGCCATGTGTCCCCCTGCACTGCCATGTGCCACCCAGCATCACCGTGTGTCCCCCTGCATCACCAAGTGTCCCCCTGCACTGCCATGTGTCCCCCTGCCCTGCCATGTGCCACCCCCAGTAGCCGTGTGCCACCCCGTGGTGCCATCGGGCCGCAGCCAGGCTACCTGGAGCTATTTCAATTTCTCCAGAAAGGGGACATCTCAGATTTCCAATTTACTGCAGCGCCCTGCCTGGGACACCCGAGCGGGGTCGGTGCCGTCCCCTCACCATCTCGCCGCCCTCCCGAATCGCCCCAGTTCAGCTCCTGAACCCCGCAGCACGGTGGCTGCATCCTGACCGCCGGATCAATGCCCCCCAGGGCAGGCCGTGCCCTCTCAGCCCGGCGGCACCGGGGTGATGCCGTCCCTGCCCCAGAGCAGCACCCGCGTCCCCCAGCAGCCGCTTTGTCTTATTTCAGTCCTCCTTCTGGAACTCCCCTGGCTAAACGCCGCTGCCTGCAGGGTGATGTAACCCAGGTGACTCCCGGGCTGGCATTCGGCGGGTGGGATTGATGGCAACATCTTGTCAATAATTCCATACAGACCCCGAACCCCATGATGAAAGTGCAGGAGGTAAAGGCAATGGTTAATGTCTTCAAAATAGGCCCCAGAGCCTTCGAGTGCAGGCAAGGAGGGAAGCACCGGTGACCCTTGTTAATCTTTTTATTGGCCCCAGCAGCTATTGGCACCTTTTGCTGGCCAGAAATTTGCAAGCCTTCGGGGAGCAATGATTTCACAGTCGGGGGCTCTGAGAGAGAAAAGAAATCCCTTCGATCCTAAAATGGGACCATTCTTCCAGATGAAAATTGACATTTTGGTTTGAACTGCACGACCCCCAGTAATCACACTAATGGCCCTGGCTGGCCGTGGCCGGGACAGAGGGGCCGATATGGATCGCTGGAAATGGGCCGGGCGGTGGGGACGGCAGGGATGCCGACAGCCTGCTCCAGCTGGCCGAGGCACCGCGGGCTGCTTCTGAGCCGCTCTGCGGACTCTCATCCGAATCAGGTTTGGTCTCAGTTACTGGCAGAGCCATTGGGAAGGCAGCCACTGAGTGCTCTCGGCGACCCGTCCACACACCCGTGCCGAGCCCTCAGAGCCCACCGGCACCCGCGGAGCCACCCGGTGAACAGCCGTGGTGCCAGGAGCGGGGCTCACTGGGGGCACGGCTGGGAGCAGAGCGGGGCCCCGGGGCTGCTGCCGCCCCCTCGGACACCAGCGAGGTGCCCTGAGGAGCAGCAGCGCTGGGTGAGGCTGGGGGGGGGCCGG
>VXAL01004485.1:48698-59484 GCA_013399475.1 Chauna torquata
TCCCCTCCTCGCTCACTTCTTTAGGCAGACACACGTCTCGCAAACTCTTGCCCTAAAGGAAGGACAAATTGCTTGCTCCCTGCAGCAATCCCTAAAAACGAGAGGGAAGAAACCTGACGCGCCAGAGCCCAGCCCCTAAACACGCCCCGAGCAGCCGCAGGCAGGTAACGCTGACTTCCAGGCGGAACAGGTGGAATTAAGGCTGCTCGGCACCCAGCCCGTCCCTTCCCTGAAAGGCGCTGCAGACATCTTGGCTAGGTTGTTTTCAGACCCTCGGCGTGTTTTCCCCTGGGAACATGGGAGGCTCATCGTCTCCCCTGTTGCGGTTTTTCTTCCTCGCTGGTTTCAGGAAGCTTGTGTAAATCCCCCCCCACGCACACAAAATCCTACACAGCTCCCCACACGCCTGTGTGGCCCCAAGACAAAAAACTTCAGCGTGAGGAGGGGGAACCAGGGCTGAGACACTTGCATAAAGAAGAAAACTCCCATGCCTTGAAACCCTTCCCTTTTACAGCTGTAAAACTGGAAGCATTTAAAACACGTCACTCTTCAGTATTCCCCAGGAGCAGGGCAACTGCCGGGGCTGACCGACACTCGCCTCACCAGGATGCTGCGGCCACCATGGGAAACACAGACAGGGCAAGCCCCTGGCTGCTCACCTCCAGCGATGCCGCGTTTTGGGGAGCCGGAGGGAGGGGCTGCCCGAGCAGCTGCCTTGCCCAGCTGATGCGTGTTAGGTAGGCTGGGGCAGAGGAGAGCATCAGCTGGGCAAAAGCAGATGCAGAGGTTACAAAAGCAGCCCTGGGTAACTTCCCCATGCTCCTCGTGTGCAAGCAGGGGACCTGTGAGACTTCCCTGAGCGAGGGTCGCGGGTCTGGGTAGGGAAAGTGGTGCTGTTCCTACTGAAAAGAGGGGAAATGGTCTGGGGGGCAGGCGGGTGGGAGGCTCTCACCAGCGCAGCTCCTCCGGCAAGGGCAACCGTGGGGCCTGGATGCTGAGTTTCTCCTTCCTCCTCTGCATGCCCATCTGAGCATCTGTCCATCAATCTGCTTAACACAAAGGACTGGTTTTTAAGCAGTCCTGAGTACATTTAAATGGAGTTACTGCTGTCCGGAGGTGCTGCACAGTGAGTCTCGAGCCAGCTGCCCTGCGTGCCCCAAGGGACGGCTGCAGCCCCGGGTGGCTCGGAAGGACCCGGATCCCAGCCACGGCAGCTCCGCTCCTCTGGCACGGCCCAGGCTCCCGGCAAAGCTGAGTCCTGGCATCAGGTAAAAATTCTGGGCTGAAAATGATGGCGATGGCATGCTGTTGTTACCTGTCTGCATCGTATATAGCCAGGGTCAGGAGTCGGCTGTAAGGCTGCAGGAGGGTCCTTTCATTTTTCAAATAACCTCATTTAGTAGGTTAATATTCCATGTTATTTTAGGCTGCTTTCTTCATGCATCTGCCACCCAAGTCTGTACAGATGTTTTAGGATTCTTTAATCCTGACAAAGGACTTAACGTTAAGGAAAAATGGGTTACATAAAGATCCTTATCTCCTTAGGAAAAAATCATGTTTGGGGCATATTGTGTACAAAACAAGACTAAAATAGAGGCAGAACTTCCTGGGGCCACTTGCCAGATGTGCAGGTTGGACGACCTGGGTCTCGCCTGCCCGTACCCTGCCGCAGCGCTGCCGGCACAGCCCTGGGTGGGCGCGTGGGACGGGTCCTTGCAGAGGCACAACCGTCAGCTCTGGCGTGGCACCGGGAGCTGTCGAGCTCCGCTCAGAGTGGCTGACACCGCTTCAGCAGCCTCCGAGGCTGTGCCCCATCCCGTGCCCGGCACAGCTGCAAGTTGCAAGGAGCACCAGGGGGGCACCGGCTGCCCCGTGGCTGTGCTCCAGGCTGTCCCGTGCCTGCAGCTTCACCAGAGCTCATCACGCTGCTGTTCAGCTTCCCGCTACGGGCCGGGCTGCAGGAGTTTTGCTTGGGAGAGGACTTTTCCCGGTACGGTGCTCGATCCTCTCTGCCGAGGGCAGGAAAGTCACCCCCATCCATCCGCCTCCCCCAGCCCTGAGCTGCCCGACGTTCCCGGCTGGCGTACAGTATTTCATCCCGTAAAATTGACAAAGTTCTTGCATTTTTGTGACTCTTGTGATTGATCCAGCCCATGTAAATTACAAAAAGGAGTTGTAATCCTCTGAGGTCTGAGGCAGAATATCAAAAGAGCACAGGCTCATGCTGCTTTAATTAAAACTTAGTTTAATTAAAAACCTTGAGAGCTTTATTAGACTCAGTAATTGATTTAATTTTCTTGTGGAATTCTATTACGAAACACTTCCCGCACGCTGGCTTTGGGATCCCAGCTCCAGGACTGTCATCCTCCCTGAACGGCTCCCTTGCCCTCTCCAGGGGGCAGAGGGATGCTCACGCGAGGTCCTCCCTGGCCAGCAAAACCCCCCGGCCTCATGGGGCATTTCCACTCAGCGGGGGTCTGACTGCTGCACCGGCAGCAAACCCAAAGCTCTCACCCTGTAACGTGAAGTCGCTCCCTGTCTCTCCGCTAACGGGGCAGCCAAAGTCGCTGCCTCCTTTTGCTCCAGAAAGGAGCTAGGGCAATAGCTGCGTGTGAGACCCATGCGCTCCGGCATGCTCTCCTCTCCCCCAGGGGACGTGAGAAACCACGTTTCACCCCAGCACAGGCTGCGTTTGCAGCAGGAGGGACTGGCAGCAGGGAGAGCTCTGTGAATGGCCCCAATGTCACCTCCCCAGCCATCCGGCAGTGGATGCTCCAGAGGGATGCCCGGTGTTAAAGCCTTTCTGGCCAGGACACGGGGAATCAAACTAAAATAAGAATAATGATTAAAAAAAAAAAAAAAGCAGCACACAATGATTGTCTGATCTATATTTATTTTATAACATCCAGAATTAATAGGATACAGGAGTTAAAGCAACCATGGCAACTGAATGCAGAAAGGGCTGTCCTTGTAAATAAATGAATTCATAAATAACTCACAAGTGCTGATATAAAAAGTCATGGGAATCTAATGCAATGCTAATGCAATTCAAGCCTTCCCTTTTCTGCATGCAGTATTATAATACGAGGTGTGCCGCGCTTCGCTCTGTGCTACAAGTGTCATTCTTAAGATAATAGAACTTGCTAATTGTACCAGGAGCCAGGCTGTGATTGATGAGGGCTTTGGGTTTTTGTCTTCTCCATGTTCCCACCAGGAAAACTTTGCGCCATTAAGTTACAGGCTGATCTGCTGGTGACAAATTAGGGAAGTTAGGGAGAACGGAGCGCGATTCACCCTGCTGCGCGTCCCGAGCAGGGTGCTGCGGCTGCACCGCCAGCCAGCACGGGGCCCCCTCCCAGCCCCACCAAGCCAGCGGATCTGGCACTGGGCAGTGGGGCTGCCTCCTACGTGGCTTTTGGGGTGCTTATTGGGGTCATGACTTAGCAGCGCTGACACTCACACTTTGAAAAACCCAGGCATGAGCTGAAAAATAGGCAAATATGTCCACTGAGTGGACTTCAGTGTCGCATTTTCAGAAGTAATGTTCTCAGCTCTTATTCCTCTGCTCCCTACAGTGATAAAATATTTCTTATTGAAGGAGGTGCAATTTGTCACGGAGATCCGCATTTCCCCAGTTTGGAGGTAATTATAGGGAGAGGGGCAGTGCTCTGATCTACAGCGAAATCAGCTTTAGACCTTTGCAGTGGTTTTCCCCACTTGAAAAGACACTGTTATTAAATGTGGATATATTTAAAGATGGTTTTCTTAGAAATCCTTTGTTCCCTTTTTCTTGATCGTTTTTATTGATAAGGATGCTGCTGCTGCAATGCTGCCGGAAAGTCATTTTCTCCTTTGCAGAACACAGTCTGAACATAAGCAATGTCAAAAAGACTCCTGACGTGTATGAAGCACCAGAAGTTTCTCTCAACCTATCAGCAGGGCATTTTTCGCATTGAGGCCAAACTCTTCCTTGGACACCATGGGCAGCCGGTGCCGATCCCCTGTGAACACAGAGGCAAAATTCAGCCTGACAAAGGGAGCGGTTCGCCCAACACAAATGCGAGAGTTTGTTTCACCCCAGGAACCAAAGCGGTGGAGATGTCTCGGGGGCCATGGAGGATGCACGGGGGTCCCGCTGAGGGTACTTCCCTCACGCACCCCATTCCCATCTCACATCTTTGGTACACCAGGAGGGACGGGGCAGGACGTCCCCACCACCCCCGCACCGAGGACAGAGGTAAGCACCTTTTCTCCACATATCGGCTTTGCAAAACGTGAGTGGAGGCTCCGCGCTGCGTAATGCACTGAATTCTGAGCCTTCCTCAGCTTTGAACTGGCTTTAAGCTGCTTTTTTTTTTTCCTCCCCCTTCCCTGCCCCGCTTCTGCCTTGCTGGTGCCCAGCAGAGCCCCGTGGCTTCCCCAGGAGCGGGGCCGCCGGCCGAGCTGCAGCAGCCCTGGGGCCGGAGCACCCTGGCGGGGCGGCTGGGGCTGCACTTGCGTTTGGGAGTTAGTGGCTTTTCCCTGACGCGTTCAGCAAAACAATGATTTAAAAACAAACAAACAAAAACTCCTAAAGTAATTTACCTTAAAATAGTCTGGATGCTCGTTGTGCGCCCTAATGAAAAGCACTGGAGGATTCCTGACGCAGGGAACCCCCTAGCGCTGAAAATGATGCAACCGCAGCTAATCCCGGCGAGTGGTGGGCTTGGGCACTGACTGATGCTCTGTAATGATGCTTAAGAAATATAGGCAAACTCTGCTTTCCATTGATCTCAGAAAAATGAATGCTGCCTCTAAATTTGACATTTAGCCAATGCACAGAGTAGATGGCTCCATTGATTCACATCGGAGGGATGGAGACGGGAGGGAGCTCGGGGAAACGCACCTTTGGCAAGCGAAGGTTTGTCTCCGCTTTCTCCTGTCACTCTCCATCTTTCCCGAGCGCCTGCCCTTTTCCAGAGGTGAATGAAAAGTGGGGTGTCCATCACTCTGGGCGCTGCTCCGACAGCCAGAGCTCCCCGGCACAGCACCAAAGCCTGGCTGGGGGTTGCTCTTGGAGGTGCATTAGCTGCTGACCAGCAGACACGTGGGCACTCACGCTTTGAAGCTCGAATGCAGGCGAGCTGTTGGATAACTGAGTCTTAAGCATCTGGAGAGGGACAGAAGAAGAACAGGCTGGGGTAAAAGCGAGAGACTGTCTGGGCAGCTTGGGGTTGTGGGTGTTTTTTCCTCACCATCTGTATTTCTCCAGGAAATTGTTGGGGAATGACGGAGTGCGATCTGGTCTGCGTTCTCTCACTGAAGAGGGCAGTCTGAGCCCTCACGTTATCTTGCCCCGTGCAGGGCTCCCAGGGCGGTTATTAGCATGCAGCTGCTCTGGTGCTGGCTATTGCTACGCAGGGCCATGGCGTGCTCCTACCGCACCCGGGGCTGTGCAGCCTCCCTGCCCCAAAGCCTTTCTGATCTAAGAGCTGGTGTGGTGCTGGGCACCCTCCTGGGGTGTCAGAATACCTCTGAAAACAGCGAGGGGGCACTGGAGATGATCCGGAGACCAGGCCGGCCCCCCAGCTCTGCTGCTGGCCCAGGGGGCAGGTTGCTGTTGCTAAAATGACCTTAGAGCAGATCAATCTCCTGTGCGCAGACCTGATGGATCTATGCAGTGAGCTCAAGAGGACCTGTCTGCTACCACCATGATACGAACTGGGACACGTTATTAATGAATGGAAAACCCAGGAACTGAGACACCCAGAAAAAAAGTGTTTCTTTGCCCTGAAACACCACCCTCCTTCTCCTCGAGGAGATGCGGTGCTCTGAGAAGTGCTTTGCAGAGCCGGAGGAGCTGGGAGGCCTCCCGAGCATGCCCGCCGAGCCTCAGCTCACACGGGAGGTACGGCTTGGGTTTGTTACGCCTCACACTTCCATTAGAGCTGGCCTACGAACGAACAGAAGGCGATAACGACACTTCTCCGTCAGGGTTTGCTGCACAATAGGCAGTTTCTGACATCAGCCGGATCGGGGCTAGCCAACATGATGCAGCAACAAGCGCTGGCAGGAGGCCTGTCCCTGGCAAAGTGGCCGATTCTATTTTCATTTGGTTTAGAGACAGTTTCACTCCCACCATATGTGTGCAGCTGGCTCCTGCTCCAGCCGCCGGAGGTCAGCAGGAACCTCTCCGTGACTCCAGCATCTCTAGAATAACCACTGCCTGTTCTCCAGAGGTGGGGGCAGAGCCGGGCTGGGGAAGCTGTGTGTTTCGCTACGTTACCTGGGCAGTTAAGCGTCCCCACTACGGAACTACGCACATTTTTTTATGTATACCAAATCTGGGGGGTTTCACTGGAATCCCACCCCCACTGCACGGGTCTTTCTCTTTCTGTCCTGTTTCAGGTGGAGGGGGGAGCCCCCACGAGCAGTTTGCAGGGGCAGAGGGAAGGAGGCTGCCCCGAGCCCCAGCGAGCATCCCCCAGGCTCGCCTGCTTTTTGGTGTCGTGAAGGCTGGCGGCAGCAGTGGGCAGATCGCTTATTATGCCAGAAAACATGCTGATGTGTCACGTATATTGAATACATCAAACATTACTGTCTCACCATGCCTCACACGAACCATGTATCATTTATTTCTTTAGAAACTGCAGGCCGGTCTAGTTTTATATTTCACGAGTCACCTGTAAAATATATATCTATAAAAGTGCTACAGGAGCTAGGATTCCTGCAGGGAAACAACAGTCTGCCCTCGTTGTGCGCTGCAACCTCACCATCTGTGCTCGGATTTTCATTTGTGCCTGGAGCTGCTGCTTCCCAGCTCTGCAGTGAAGTACGAGAGGCGTGCGGTGTGTGTTTGCTGGGGTGTGCTGATGCACGGACATCACTGCCTCCCTCCTTTACAACGCTGCCGGACCCCGAATAACCCCACAATGCGAGGCCGCCGCTGACTTGCCGGGGAGGTGGGAGAGCTGCAGAGCCCGGGGCTCTGAGCGCCGCGCGGGGGCTGCACGCTGGTACGGCAGCGCTGCAGCAGGGGGGATTAGTTCCCTTTTCTGCTATGTATGTTTTTATTTGATGTCTAATATACGGCATTATTATTCGCCACATGCAAATCTCTTCAAACTGATTAAAGCTGACATTAGCTAAGGGATCAGATCTGGAAAGAAGTAATAAGGAAAAATTATTTCACAAGCTTTTGCAGTGTAGATTTGCAGGGTGGATCGATTACATTTAAAATTTAAGGTCCAGACTTGACCCTAAATCTCCGTTAAGGAAAAGGAAAGAATTAATTCCTCAATTTATTATATTTCAGCTTTACAGACTGGTTCAGCAAAACCCAAGGGAGTTTGCACAAGATGCCGTTGGTTTTGAGTGGTGTTTTTGGACGTGTTAGGTAGCCAGCAGTGAATGCTAGCTTGAAAAATATCACGTTAGCATGTTTATTATCTTTAAGACCTCTGAAATTATGGCTATCTATATGGCTATAGAGATACCGTGCAAGTAGTTTTTCCTGGGTCACTGAAGCAAACTTGTTAGCTGTCTTTCTGGATATTAATTACAGATTTCTGCCAGTGACCAAATGGTGCTAGGTGCTATACATTTATAAAGCACAATCCCCTTTTCAAATAAAAGGTTTCAAAAATGATAAGCCAGCCTCTGGAGAGTATATTTTGCAGAAAGGAGGGGAAAAAAAAGAGAGAAAGGGAGAGGAAGAGTATTGCAGTAATGAGTTAATTTCCACAGTAGCAACATGGACACTGTTGTTTTTTGTAAAACAGATGTAGAAAGGTTACAGACCAAATAAGGGCCTGATTTTCAGAGGTCCAGGTATTCTACAGGGTTGAATACCTTACAGCCTCCTTCACATGAACCTGTAAATGAGAACCTCTCCATAAAACCTTGCTTACGCTTGCAAAAAGCAGATGTTTAGCCCTCCACAAGTAATAGTATTGAAAGCTTTTTCTAGACAGGGGTCAGACCCATTTTATTGAAAGTGCATATCCATTCTAAGTGCAAAAGGATGGAGCTAAAGGACATCTCAATATTAGAGGGCTGTTACCCCAGCTCCAGCCTAAAGGACTTGACTGAGGCCGAAGCGTGAACTGGTGCCAGAAAGCAGGACTGGAAGTTGCAGTCCCTAGCCTTGTGTTCAGAGCAAAAGATCATGTTCATGAAATGAGCGAAAAATGTGGAACGAATGCCTACATTGAACTGTTTCACTTCTTAACTCATCTCAGATTGAAATGAGATTGACTCCATGGGCTAGCATCAAAGTCATTTATCCAGACAAGATCTATACGTGAGAGGTGTTTTAAGTGTTTACTGAAAAAAATCCCCCCCCCAAAATGGGACTAAGAAGATGTTTCCATTATAAAATGATTGTGACAACTCAGCTGCTACTTTTTTGCTCTCAGCCTAGCAAGCGTTTCTTGCATTCTTGTCTCAGCGTGCTACCTTAGCGGCTCTTCATGTGCAGCACCATAGTAATTTATCATTACCCGGTCTCCAAATTATTCTAGTGTTGATTAAATTAGTAAATGCAATCACAATCTGAAGCAAGTTAATTGAGAGAATTTATTTGGCCCTGACAGTTTTATGCATGTTTGATTAAGTATTATAAGGTTTGTTTTTGATTTTGCATAATTTAACTTTAAATCCTGCACTGGGGGGGGGGCCATCAACTATTAATGACCAAAATAAACTCTTTTAAGATGCATATATTTATGATTTATTTCTAAATGCAATATCTTCCAGATTTTTTTTGTTCTGTTGCCAAAGTGACAAATATGTTTAAAGTAATATTTTGAGCAATTCGGTTCATGCTATAAATCTCATGAAATGTATACAATTCATTAAAAGTTTTGAAAGAAGTACAAGTTAGCATTTATATTGCAACAAGTGACATATAAATGTGTATGTTTGTCTTCGAAGCATGCCATAAAATATATCAGCACTAGCTGGCCGCTGTGACTAGTACTAATGGCCCGCTCTCTGGGCTGATGATAAGTTTCATCACAAATCTTCAATGCTGTCAACACAAAACTGTTCAATCAACAGGAATATGAGTTGTGTCTTTAGTAAAATTAGCACAGGAAAGAAATACAACCGAGAGCCCCACTGGAGTGCTGTGGGCGGGTTCTCTTTGGGCTGAACCACAAGCGTTTGCTCAGGACCTTACCTCTTTGAATGTCAAAGCTTCAATTCATGCCTGACTCAAGGACTGTATATTTTTTATGAAGATACACATTCATTTAAGAAGCAAAGTTGTCAATGTATTTCAGGCTGAAAACTGAATAGTGCTGCCTTGCTTTTTGTCATCCTGACCTTAGAAATGAAAAGGGTTGATCTTGGCACCGATATCGCGGTGTCACTCCCTTGCACTCGTGTTTGGGTTGTGGGGTTGCGCAGTGGAGCTGTCTGGGTGTTTCTAGAGGCAATGGAAGACATTGCCCGCCTGGAGGAGTTCCTGCGGGATGCCAGGAGCCCCCTGCAGCACTTGCATTCAGCAGCAGCATCCCCATCATTCTCCAAGCCAAAGCTGGAAAGAACAAAGTACCTTCATAACATTGTTGCTTGGGCTGATATTCCCATCTCTGGCTCCCTTTTCCAGGCAATGGTGGAGGGAAATAAATGAAACGTGGCTCTCGTGCTAATCTTAGTCACCGAACAGATGTTCCCATTTCATGCTATTGGGAAAATGCATCAGCTTCGCACCTCCCCTTCTCCCTCCCACCAGAAGGTATGTGGGAGAACTGACATGGCAATTTACTGGGAGTACACCACCGCTCATTGCCTTGGCTATAGTTCTCCCTTGATGTGCATCCTGCACCTCAGGCCCCTCATTGTGTTTGCAGAACAAAACCGCTCTGCGGGGCAGACGCTGCTGCGAGCGAGCAGGGAGTACCCAGAACAGAGCGCGTGCATTAGAGACAGTTGGTGTGCTAGGAGGTATTTGGCCTGGTGCCTTCAACTGCCTGTGCAGTGCCGCATGTCTTATTATTGGCAGATGGCTTGAGTTATTATTATTTAATGCTTTTCCACAGTGGTAATGCCTAGATGGCAAGTGGGGCAGGGGGCCAGTAAAAAAGTTTTGTATTCTTTCCATTACAGAAAGTAATTCCTAATTAAATCTAAAGGGAAACAGCAGGGAGTAAGTTTCTTTTCCTTCTCTTTATACTGCTTCTGAAATGTCCTCCTCCTGTTTGTGGGTTAGGAACTTTTTGTACCTTTTTGGCCTCCCCAGAAGCCTGGCTTGCCTACACTGTGATTTAACAACCTTGCTTTCCTACAGGCACTTGAACTACTGTGCGGCGCTGGGCGAGGAAGCCGTGCTCCCAGAGCAGCGCTGTGGGCACACGGGTCCCAGGCCCAGCTGGCTGCAGCCTCCCAGCAGGCTGGGGTTTCACTCCCGAGCCAAGCCACAGAACCTCATTCGGGGTCGTACAAGGCCCGACTGAACGGTGACTTTGAGAAATCTCTGCCCCGCTCTTCTTTCAGGAGATTAACCACCGATGTATGATCTCCAGGTGATTCTCCTATTGCAGACGTTCCTGCACCACCCGGGCTCAGGCCAGCCCCGGGCCGCACGGAATGTGACACCTCGCTGCTTGGCGACGAACCGAGATGACTCCGTGATCCACCGCACGGTGCTTGCTGGAGGCCGAATCCACCTTGGGAAACGACCTTTCGGACCGCACCTCCCTTCGCAACGCGTGCCCGCCACCTCTGAGCGGCTCCACCGGCCCGGCCTCCGGGAACTGCAGGGCCCTCCCACCCGCGCGGCGGGGCCTGCTCCCTCCGCCCG
>VXAL01004485.1:59986-83318 GCA_013399475.1 Chauna torquata
GCCCGAGGGGGCGAGGCGAGGCCCGGCCCGCGCCCTGGCCCCCGGTGCCGGGGCTGCGGGTTCCCCACGGCGAACCCCGCGCCCTCGGCTCCTTCCCGAGCCGATGCAGTGTAACTGAGGATGCGGGGGGGGTCGGAGGCGTTTGAGTTTCCCCACCTTCCGGTGCTCCCTGCGCTCATTTAGCGGCACTGACCTTAATTTGTCGCGGTCCCTAACCTTGGCCGGGTCCTTCGGGACCGCCTGGGGCCCGCGGGGCCGGGCTGCTGGTCCCGCCGTCTGTCAGCGCCGCAGTCCGTCCCTCCGCCGCCTCCGCGAACTGCGAGCGGCAGCAGCAGCCCTTGCCCGGCGCCTGTGGTGTGCGAGGGGACGTAGCGCTGCATCTCGGTAGCCTCATCCTGCGCTCCCTGTTTGAAGGAGGCAGAATGGGAGCCCACCGAGGTGGCTGGCTGCTCACAATGGTGTCTTCCCGGTGAGGCCGTCGTTAGAGATGTCTGATGCTCGGGTGGTGTCCGGAAGGGACCGACTCGGCTGCCCGGCCTCACAGCAATGTGCTTTAAGACAGAAAGGCCCAACAACAGGATCCCGAGGAGTGGGTGTCCAAATGCATTCCTCGGCATCGCTTACATGCAGATTGGGCCTACTTTTGTATATTCAGTTTTTAGACATTGGCAGTGTGTGCTCTCTGTGTTGTTTCGTATGGCCTGGATGAACAGGGATGGTTCTGTGATAAAGGAAGTGACCGACAAGAGTTCTTTATCTGTAATTTTCTCATACTCTTTGTTTATGGCACTGAATACAAGCTAGGTGTTTTTTTCCAGCATGTGTCAGTAAGCTGTAATACATAGGTTATTGAGCACATGATTCTTTTTAAAATCTTTGTGGGATTATAAATTAGTGTTTGGGGAGGGGTCTTGTAATTCTGAACTTGTTAACACACGAAATGAGCAAACTGAAACCTAATCTCTCATTTTATCTTTTAGATCAACTCATGTGTAGGACACTGTGAGTCTATGAAGCACCTTAGCAATTTCTTTCACTCTTCCTAGAAGGCCAGGTGTCTCAGGAAAACCTCGCTTTTTTTATTACAAGAATTAAGTGGCATCCAGAAACAGCAGCGGATTTTCGACCTTCTGCTGGGTGGATGGCAGCACCATTAAAAATGTAATATTTCAGAAAGTTTCTTATTTGCACAAAATCCCTCTGCATGCGGCTGCTACAGTGTTGGTATCTGAGTTTATCTGAAGACATAAACTTACCAAAGGTTATTTATTTATTTGGTGGGCACAGTAAAAGTGAACAAGTTGCTGCTGTTCACAGAGAATAAGTTTCTGCAGCTGAGATGTTTGAGCGGTTCTCTCAGATTCACCTGTTGAAGGTTTTGTCAGAGAGAATCAAAACTCTTTTAGAACGGGGATCAGACGTGAAGCCAGTGTGCTGAGCTTGCCCCAGCAAACTGTGCCTTATGCAAGTGGGGTTTGTGCTCTGTTACTCAGGCGTGGTCGCACCGAGTGCTTTTCTTGTGTTTGCACAGACTTCTCCATGGCTGCTCAGGGAACCAGAATAAGCAGCTGTGCAAGGGTTTGCTGGAAAATGATAAGCTGTCTTTCGTGTCCTGATGAAAGAGGTTGTGAGGAGAGGCTGCATTGTCAGAAATGGAATGCGCTCAACCCACAGTATATGAATTTTAACTTGTCTTGTTAATTTATTCCTCCAAAAAAAACTTTGAAGACAAACACAGAGCAGTTCATGCACAGCGCGTGGCAGGCCTGTTCAGTTGCATGCTGCAGGCACAAAACTACGTTGTTCTTAAGTCGTGTTGGTTTAGC
Organism: Chauna torquata; assembly: GCA_013399475.1. NCBI lineage: Eukaryota > Metazoa > Chordata > Aves > Anseriformes > Anhimidae > Chauna > Chauna torquata. The sequence goes on from VXAL01004485.1 coordinate 61,813, forward strand.
ATCTGACCACTTTATATGCCTTGCAAAATAACTTGTAATGCACTTCTGAGCTGCTTGGCATTTCCTCTTTACAGGCAGGAAATTATGGCAAAGAGGCATGTAAAATTACAACGGTGTCTTTGGTAGTTGAGAACAGACCTCAATTTTCCAAACTCTATAATCATAAGTTAAGTCATATTCCTTTTTATTAGCTTGATTCATGTACAGCCAACAGATTACCTACAAATTTCTGTAACAGAGAAAAGGAATTAGAACCTGGGACCATGCAGAAGTGATCGGAACTGTAATTTGCACTCATATGTAATTTGAGGCAGGTAGCAGTGAAAGGATTTACCTAGTGACACACATTGCCTCAGAGAAGGCTTTTGATATCAAACTACAGTTGCCTTTAGCCTTATAGTTTACTCTGTGATTAGTTTAGTTTGTAACAATAAAAATTCTTGAAGTAACTTTTAAATTACTCTAATTTTAATTTTAACAGTAATAGGATCTCTTGTTCAACAAAGATCTGAATGCCTGGGTGTGCGAGGAGGCTGGGAAGGTCCTTGTTGTTTTCTAGCATTATCTGATGAGTGTATTGTCATTTCATAATTCCCGGAATTTGGCACATCATAAGCCTGGGGTGAAGCAGAGAGCAGCTAACAGGCTGCTGCTCATCACTCAGATAACAACAATGGGTGTGTGGAAGGATGTTAAGATTACAAATTCTAAACACTCCAGAAGATCAAGATATTTCATTTATCTCTGCAGGTCACAAAAGGAGAAATAAACTGTTTGGTATCTTTGAAATGCTGGCTTGTCATTGGATGCGATGACAGTGAGACCGTGAGGCTCATCTAAGCAGGGGGAGGTACATCCTGTAGAGTGTGAAAAACACGATTGCCTCATTGTTCTTGCGAGACCTTCCATTATTTTCAGTTTGTTTATTTGGTGAAGCTTTGCCAAGATTTTGAAATAAGCAGAAATCTAAAATCACTGCTGCGTCTGGGCTGTAGAATTCACTTGCAAAAGCACTTGGAGAGCTTCTTTAAAAACAAACCAGAACAACAGAAAACTGATCCAATGCAAACACATCCATATTACTTCTTGCGTTGGTGAGCTGTTGCAGGACTTCTGTTTGATTGAGAAGGGCCTGTGAATTGGTCAGAATAATTCCAGGACAAAGATCTCATCTTTCCTCCATTAACACTGTAAGGCTTGTAACGAGTTATAACTGGTGCTGCCACTTGGATGCTACTTGGGTGCTTTTTGGGATCTGACTTGGTGATAACAAACTGAATTGTGTTTCTGCATGTCTGCCTGGTAAATTGTAAGCAAAGAAGCAAAGTTACTGTAAGCGGAGAAGCTGAGTTTTGCAAAGCAGTTGTACGTAACTGCCAAGCTGGGGAGTGTCTGCCCTGCTGTGTATCCTCCTGCTGGGGCTGCTTAAATGTGTTTTCCTTCTCTGCCTTCCTGCAGGTCCCTTCCTTCCTGGAAACTCAGCAAAGAGTTAGCGTTCCAAGGCTGTTGGAGCTCTTCCATGTTAATGGATGATATTTGATATGTGCCCTGTAAGTCCTGCCCTGGGACTCGGTGACCGGTGGGGTGCCTGATGCCTGTAATCCCCATTCCCCGCCGGGTCCGTTCGTTCCACGGCCCCCACACGACCTGCCTGCATTCGGCCTGTGGCCCGGTAAGGACCACTCACTTGGTGCGCACCAAGTACAACAATTTCGACATCTATCTCAAATCCCGATGGATGTATGGATTCATTCGTTTCCTGCTGTACTTCAGCTGCAGCCTGTTTACCTCCATCCTCTGGGTGGCACTCTCTATCTTGTTTTGCCTTCAGTACCTTGGCATCCGGATCTTTCTGCGTTTCCAGTACAAACTCTCCATCATCCTCCTCTTACTGGGGCGAAGGCGGGTAGACTTCAGCCTCATGAATGAACTGCTCATCTATGGAATTCATGTGACCATGCTGCTCGTGGGGGGGCTGGGATGGTGTTTCATGGTATTTGTGGATATGTAAATAAAACAAGCGCATGTGGGCTAAGAAGGTGACTTTTCTTCTACCCCCAAATGTGTCAATATCCTTTTTTCTTTTTTATATAAATTAATTTATTTATCAGTGCTACTTTTTATTGATAAATTAATGTACTTGTCTCTGGAATTTTTTTTTGAGGGTAAGGTGCCAGTTTGATTATCAAAGTGCAACACTTGATTGGGTGTTTTTTCTTTGCGTAGTACAAGTTGATATCTATTTCTTCTAGTCCAGAGGAGCCTGCCTTTGCTGCTGTTCCAGTATTCTTGTAGGCATGGAAAAGGCAGTGGTTTTTCTGGAGGACAGAAGCCAGATAACTTCACACCTCACACTCTGAATTGCTCTTCACCTTTTTTCTGAAACTGTTCCTTCATGTCTCAGGCATGTGATATGTATCCTACTTGACCAGTGCTATCCTTTCTCTATGTAGATTGCATTTTGCATATTCATATCTAAGAATATGGGGCCAAATTCAACAGACTGGGGTTTTTACTTTTGTGTTGTTTTTTTTTAAAGATTTGTGCAAGACTTGCGTTCAACCCATGGTATCATTTTGTTCGCTTTAACGTGATTGTATAGCTTTGAATGGTTTTGTCCTTTTCAGGCAGTTAGTGCAGAGTAACTGAGTCTTACTGCAGCAGAACAAATCCACTGGAGCAACGGGAGCAGAGTTCAATGTCAGTGGCTCTTGAAATTCCCAGTCATAGCAAATACGTTATCATTTTGCAGTGATTATGGGAACCCATTGCAACAGTCCTTAGTGTTTAGATCTTGGCGTTTGGTTCTGCTTTTCCCTGGATCGATTAGTTCCCATTTTCTCACAGAGGTGCTTCTGTCTTACAGAGTATGGCAAGATGAGGCTGTCTTACCTAGGAGCTTGAAAGCAGAGTACAGTCTGAAATGGCAGCGGTTGTTCTCCACAATTACAGAAAACACTCTCTCCTACCTTTGCAGCAGTGCGAGTGGGGTCACTGGAGAGCTTTACTAACAGCTGAAGAAGATAGTCAAGCATTAAGCTTGGTTTTACTGGTCTTGATCTAAAATCTCGGACTGTTCCTCTGCAGTCAGTTAAGTAACTCTGTATTTATGGAGACTCGAACCTGGCCTAAAGTTTATTTTGATTCTGGTTTTTGGTTTGGTTTGGTTTCTTATAGTGAAATGTTGCTTTTTTCCCCCCATGTTCTTTAAAGAACTGCTAAAAACAAGTTGGTAAAAATGACATAGACACCCCACCACCACCCAAAATAAAAAAATCATCGGAATCGATCACAGTGAAATAAGCAAGACTGGAAATACATGACCATTCCCTTATGATCTTTGGCTTGAGATATGAATGTGGCTGAGGATAAAGTTGGTGTGCGCACAGGGGAGGGTGCTTAACATTTCAGCCTGTGAGTATTTCAGGGTGTGTATTGGAGCCTTTTGCTGACATGCTTTGGTTAGTGGCTTACAGATGCAAAATAGGGAAGCTTCTGTCTGAAGCCCTAAGCTAAAGCAAAACCAGAAATTATCTCATTATCAAGCATTACAGATATTTCAGACTGAACAAGCGGAGCAGAATAAATAATGGGCAGTGGTGGTGTGAACTTTAGATTAGCCCCATGAGAGCCAAAGGCTGTTTCTGCAGGAAAGGCGTAGTATAGCATATGCCACAAACTGCCATGTCTGGCAGTTTCCTTGTAACTGTGGAGCTCCCCAGAGCTTTTGGCTGGGTTTCCTGCACCTCGGTGTCCTGCGGGTCCCAGCTGCAGCCTGCTCTGTAGGCTGAGGCAATTCCCAGTAATTCCCAGCCCAGTGCTTTCCTCCTCCCCGGTACGGCTGTTGGCCTGGGCATTGCAGCTCAGCTGTGCAGAACGTGGGGCTCCTGGGGTGGCTGTGCTAGAGAATTTCTGCAGGGAAGGTGAGCTGCAGCCGGCCAGCAGCCAGCCCCGGCGCACGCTGGGGGGGCAGCGAGGAGCCCAGCAGCAGCTCTCCCTCCTCCTCGTGTAGGAGGAGCAGCACGGACACTGCTTGAAGGTGCGATGGTAGGACCGTGTTTCGCCTTGGAGTGGCTGTATTTCCACGCTCCTTACAACGATGGGTGAAAGGGTGATTTGTGCTGGGTGCTCCCGCGGCTGCGCAGACCAAGCAAGGTCAGCTTTATTGTGTAGGCTTCCCGCCGGCCCTCTGCGTCCAGATTCAATAGCGCGTACCGAGGAGGAAGAACATATCCTCATCAAATCACAAAAAAGCAGTGTTTGCCAAATCTCCAGGTGTTCCTCGAGAGAGAGCTTGGGGATGGGTTGCTTAGAAGACAGTGGGAAGTGATTCCCCATTCTTTTACAAACATAGCCAAATGTATACTGTCAGAATGCCCTGAATCTCGAGTGCGATTGCACACAAAGAGACAACCTGAAGATTAAATAATTGAGGAGGAGGCCTTGGAGGCAATGTGAAGTTCAAAGTACTCTCATTCTTGGTCATTACCAGCACTTGGACGCCTTGTGGTGCCCAGGCAGTTTGATATGACCAGCCTAGTGGGGGAAATGAGGTCCCTTTGAAGTCAGGATGGCAACAAAGAGGAGTTAATTTTCAAGTGATTTGTTTTATGATGTAATAATTTGAACGTTTTAGATCTACATGAGTAGAGCAGCATTTGGCACCTTTACGGCACTTTTCTTCTTCAGAGCATTTTCCAGCTAGAGCTAATTAAACCTCACAACATCCCCAGGAGATTGCAGAATAAGTAAGATCTTGGTAGTGATTCAGAATTTAAATTCAGCATTTTTTAGATTTTTTTTTAAAGCTTTTAGGATTACTTTGCCAAAACATTTTTTCTCAAGGAGTTGAGATTCTGCAAGTTCCTTACAAGTTCCTTACAAGCTCAAGGGGAGCCAAGCCACAACAGGGCGGGAGGAAAAGGCAGAATATGTGTTAAGTATGTGCAAAAAATAAGCTGTTTATTTTCCCCATATATTTTAATTGAAAAACTTGGCCTTTTTCATAAAGGGGGGGAAAACCAACTTGCTAGAATACAGCAAATAAGGAAACAGAGACAGGAGCTGGACTTTCTGCTTTTCAGGAGTCACACCAGTGGCGTATGTTACTTGCCAGAAACAAGTCACGTGAAGCAGGTACTTGCACACTGTCCCCCAGCTGGGAAGTTCATGTTCTTCTGGATTTTTTTTTTTCCACTCTCTCCAAATTCATCAATGTGGGAAGGGGTAGATCAGGCTCTGAAATGCATCGTCTCCCCTGTCGTGCTATTTAAATTGTTATAACTTTAAGGTCTTTTTGAAATTTTCATTTTAGCATCCTTCATGCTGATTCCACCCTGAGCAAGGAGAGCAGCTAGTTGGTTCCCTGTCATGGTTTTTTTTTTTTTTTTTTCCTGCCATGTTTGGGCTTTAAATACCGCTATTATACGTACTGGGCTAGAAATGGCCTCAAAAGTAATTAGGAAAAATGCTAGAAATGCAGATCTGGGAGAGCATGTCCCTGCCAGGCCCGTGCCAGCTGTGCCCTGCCCCTTCGGAGCACTTCCCCAGTGACTCCTGCCCATCCAGAGCTTCCCGGGTGCTGAGCCCCGGGGAGCCCCGGCTGTGTTGTGCAGATGTAAGAACAGGGATGCCGACGTGTGCGGTGGCAAAGCTGCCTTGGCCTGTTGTTTAGCCTGTGAATGTGTCAACGAGACTGAAGTGCTGGAGTTTCACCTTGTTAACATGAAAACAGCTGGTGTTTTGGGTGCCTGTTAAACTCTGTATGAAACATGCCACCTACATTAAACTTATTTTTTTATAACATGTTGATGGATTGGTTGTTTCTGAAGAAAAAGGAACAATTTTGTCTTGTGATGCTGGTATCGTTCTGATGTGGGGATAGCCTAGATCCTCTTCCTCTCTTTGCGCTGGTGCAAATGCAGCAAGCGCATGCCAGAGAAGAATCAGGCTCACTGCGGTTATGCCTCAGAAACATCGCTGAGAGCTGGGTAAAATGCCTCTTTTACCTCCTTGAAAGGTCGCTCGCGGTGACGTACTGGGAGAGCCTGGAGTGCCGCACGGATTTGTAACTCCTAGGCTTTGGCTCTAGTAAGCAGCCTGTATTTGCCCGTCACGTGCATTTGAGTGATTCGAAGGATTGTCACTTTGTCTTGAGGTGCACATCAGTTAATTACGGGAAGGTGCTGCCTTTCCTCCTGTGCGTGGAGCTGAGCTTGCAGTGCAGAGCTGCGCTGCTTCAGAACACGGTGGTGATGATTCCTATGGCGAATAAAGAGGAATACTCCTACTGTGATGGACTTTGTAATTCCTATTGCTCTTACGTGGTAAGTACTACAGTGATGTGCAGTGGCATCAAATCCTTAAAATAGGTGCTGGACAGGATTTGTTCCCCAGCGACTGGCAAGGCTGGAGCCAGCAGAAGCGCTGGCTTCAGAGCCGGCACAGAGAGGACCGTTGCGGTCTGAGCTAGGGGTGGACTCCTGGAGAAATATTTGTGTGGATAGAGCAGCCCACATCCCTGTGCACGCAGGAGATGCTCTGAACTGAGCAGCTGAAGAATCACAGGGGAGGACTCGAAAGAAAGGAGAAGGTTTGCAACACGGAATGATTTAGGCAAGGATGGGTGTATTCTTGTTAGCATTGCATAGGAAACAGTAAGTGCTCAAAAATGTGGCTGGTGGCAGATGGCGATGTTGGTTGAGTGCGATGGAGAATCATACTCAAAGAGAGTAAAAGGCTCAGGATATATAAGAATGCATTTTCTATTATTAATGTTGTTTTTAAATAGATCTCCTGAGCGTTTGCCATCTCCTAGGGAAGGACTTGTTTGCCCAGTCCCTAGAATGAGCAGCTACCCGGGCACCTCGGGGTGCCAGTGCGACGGGCGCGGGCTGGAAGCCTGGTGTCCCAGTGCCCCCAGCCTGAGGGGTCTGCAGGGAACATTCTTGGGCTTTCTTCGAACGTAGGCACTGGGCTGTGCCAGCAAGCTCTGCTTTCTTCCAGAGCCTGCTCCAAAAGCTGAGCTGTCTGTACAGGCTTCTGTCTGCACAGCTTTCGGAGCAAGACTGCATTTTGCATAAAAGCACTTTCAGGTGAGATTCTGACACACACTGCAGGTGTAAGTCTTGAAAAGGCACTGGAAGCCCTTTCCTTAAAGTGCCTCACCTGGCTAAAAGCTCGTTGTAATTCTTCCCAAGGTTCTCCTAAATCAGTAACTTTTTCCTTCCCCTTCTGTGGGGTAGGAGGCCGCATTTATTACCGGTCACAGAAAGCAGTGTGGCACGTTTAGTTCCAGGAATGGCTTTGGCCATTCTGGAGGTTCTCACACACACAGATAGCATGCTGTTCCAGGGAAGACGCTGCTGGAAAATATGAAGCCCTGTTATCTTTCTGTGATTTTATTTAGCCAAACAAGGTTTCCATAGCTCCTGGACAGCTCTGCTGCTGGGGAGAAAAAAACCTCTCATTTCTTCACCTGCCAACTCTCTGCACTAATTTTGTCTTCCCGCTTCCCAGCAGTCATCGTGCCCAGAAAATGTCACTTCAAAGCAAGGTTTTGTCCAGTAATGAGTCAGTGAAAATTGTTTAGTGTAAGATCTTGTGCAGCTCTCAAAACTGTGCCAAGGTGAGACAGAGCCGGGCCGCCGGGGTCTGCTCTGAGCGCTCTGCTCGGGTGGCTTGAAATCAGGGCTGTGCGTGGAGCGCTTCCAGGCTCGTCTGTGTGCTGGTTTACCGCGGGCGTGCTTCTCAGCACAGACAGAAGGAGCATTCCCACATCTCTCGCATCTTTCTCAAGCGATGAATTCATCTATGGGGGGAAAAATAGAGCACAACTTGCACTAGGGCAGTGTAAATGCTACGCTGCTCTGCGCTGAGGTTTCGGAGAGCCTCTTTCCCCGCTGACCTCCACCCCACACTCCACGGGCTGCAGAGTGTGGTCAGAAACGTGTGATGTTAGCCCGGCTGGGGAAGTGTGTGAAAGGGAGTTAATCCTCTGCCCACGGCTCTCCTCCTGCCAGTGCTCAGCCACGTGACAGAGGCTCGAAGGGCCGCATCCTGACCTTGGATGCACAAGACTGTAGTAAATCAGAGCCTCTAACGCATACAAAAGCCAACTTTCCCTTGCATGGAAAATGCTGTATATAACACCAAGAGACAAATACCAAAGTCCTTAGCTGGTTCTTTCAAAAAAAATAAATCTCCCATTGGCCCTGGTGAGAGTTTTGCCTGAGTAAGGACGTCAAGATTATGCATGCTAATTAAATGAACCACCCATCCCTTCAGATTCTGTTCTCTGCTGGGAATTCCCCTCTGAGTAACTTGCTCCCACTGAGGAAAGGAGTTGCATGAAAAATTTCCCAGATGGTGAATCCGTTAGAGAAAATCACAATCTGTTTGTGGCTTTTTCAAACAAAAAAGAGCACAGGAGACGCTGTGGAATAAATTTGCTGTTGCAAACCATTTGCTCAGTAATGGGGAGAATTTAGATGGGCAAAGAGGTTTTTTCATAGGAGCCTTATCTCCCTGCCTCTAAAAATGAGCAATGGTTTAAATCCTAAATTACAGCGATGTATATTTTAAAAGCCTAATGCTGTTACTGTAACGATGCCTGCTTGTTTATTCCGGTATCAAGGGTGTCTGAAGCTGCTGGGGGACAGCAGCCCCGTACACGCAGACCTCTGGAAGAACAGTTGCTGCTGTGTGCTCCGCCGGTTGCGTCCCCGTGCGGCACAAAGGAGCCGTTTCCCACGAGCCCGCCGCCAGCACCCCTGTGCCCGGCGACCCGCACGGCCCCAGGACCCGCTCACGCTGAGCCGTCTGCGGTGGGGCCGGAGCCGCCCCAGGCAGGCGGAGGTGGCTCCGAGGGGCGACGGGGCAGCCCTTGGCCTCCCAAGGCGTTCGGGCTGGGGCAGGCGCTGGCGGAGCCCGGCAGCGCAGGCGGGTGCCGCGGCTCGGAGGCGAGAGCGCTTCGGGGTGCCGGGCTCTGCTGGGGTCGGTCCTGCCAGCCCTGCTGCAAGGGGACGACGTCCAGGGAAGAGGGGGACCGGCGGGCGGCTGCACGGGGAGGGCCTGGGCCCCTGCTCCATCTCCGAGAGCCCAAAGCAGCACGTAGCTGCATGCCGCCTGGCTTTGCGGCATCGCTGATGTTGCCTGGATGCATTTCACTCGAAATCTGAATTTCATAAAAAGCTCCAAGCCAAGAAAAATTCTTCCAAGGTTTTCTTTTCTTTTCTTTTCTTTTCTTTTCTTTTCTTTTCTTTTCTTTTCTTTTCTTTTCTTTTCTTTTCTTTTCTTTTCTTTTCTTTTCTTTTCTTTTCTTTTCTTTTCTTTTCTTTTCTTTTTTAACATGTAAATTTCAAATGAAAACTGCCGAATAGCTTCTTGGAAATGCGTTTGCTTGCAGTTATGTGCAATGCAGGCACTGTTACTTCCTTCTTTTCCATGTGAAGCTGACTGTCTGGAGGCAAACCTGAAACCAGGCGTTGTGCAACGCAGCGGGGCTGGGGGCGAGGCGGCCGAGTGGGGAGCAGCCTGCACGGCTCAAACGGACTGAATCTTCTGTGTGAGGTTTTCTTAGCAAAACCGATGGAAATTCTTCTTGAGTATACATGCATATACTTGAGTATACAGCCTACGTCCTTTTAATAGCCCAATCTTTACTGCTAAGATCTAGACAAACACGCAGTGTCTCGGTTTTGCCAGGTTCAATTTAGGAGAGATTTATGTGTCCTCAGGATCCGTGTAACTTGCTGAGCTTCAAGGACTGAGGGTCCAGTGCGAGTTACCACGGGGACTGCACACAGTTCTCTTTTACTCCAGACTTTCCTAATGAACCAAGCTGGTAGTGCTGATTTGCCAACAAATTTCCTATTTACTGTTCACCAGAGCATCAGTTGTGACAAATAAACAGAAGAAGGCAGCATTTCACTGAAAGCATTTTATGTACTGATTAAGACACTATACAAAGAGAGCTCCTCTGGGTCCATGGGAAGGCTCGGCTGATAAGCAGATATCGCTGTGCTGAAGGGGCTGCTATTCAGGGCTTAGCAGCGCTAGCCAGGTCAAAATCACAGCCGTGGCGTTTAGCGATGTGTTTCTGAAACCTGGCTGTCCAAAGCTGGGGGGAGCGCTTCTCTTTGCGGCAGCAGGGGTCAGTTTCCGCAGAGATTGTTTGTTTAAATTATGCCTATATTCACACATCATGAACGCCTTCAGAAGGGGATGAATGCAGCGCCTGGTTTTGAGAAAGCAGGATAATTTTTATGATCAGGAATGGAGCGTGTCCAGAGAAGGGCAGCGAAGCTGGTGGGGGGTCTGGAGAACAAGCCCTGTGAGCAGCGGCTGAGGGAGCTGGGGCTGTTGTCCTGCAGAAAGGGAGGCTCAGGGGAGACCTGATCGCTTCATACAGCCACCTTAGAGGAGGCTGTGGCCAGGTGGGGGTCGGTCTCTTCTCCCAAGCAACAAGCGACGAGACGAGGAAATGGCCTCACGTTGCGCCAGGGCAGGTTTAGGTTGGATATGAGGAAAAATTTCTTCACTGAAGCACTGGAGCAGGCTGCCCAGGGAAGCAGTGGAGTCACCATCCCTGGAGGTGTTCAGAGGACACGTGGACGTGGTGCTGAGGGACTTGGTTTGGTGGTGGGCTTGGCAGTGCTAGGTTAACGGTTGGACTGGATGATCTTAGAGGTCTTCTCCAACCTAAGTGATTCTATGATTCTGTGACACGATAGCCATGTGCTACAAGACGGGCAGACAGATTTCACGCCTCAAGGCCCATAACTGCTTCCCAGAGAGGGCAGGAATGGACTGATGCTGCTTTTTCCTTTCTTTGGGAACGCTAGGCATGCATGAAAGGGCTAGAGGATTTGTGGTGTCTTCCTTTAAAGCATCGAGCATCAGCTAAGAAGTGAAGCAAGAACCAAGCCCTGTAACCCGGTTATAGCTCCAGATAAACGTCTGGTTCTGCTGGAGTCAGTGGCAAACTCTCAGCGCTTTCAGCGAGGTCAGAATTTCACCTTGTGTTCTTCTCAAACAAAACTGCCTGTTCTTGGGGAAATAAATAAAACATTTGAAAGCGATGCTCGTAAGGTCAAGTCGCAATGTGCGTACATACAGAAGACGCGCATTGATTTGTGTCAGCGAGCAGCACAAGAAATACGAGGCCAAATCCTGAAGTCCCTCGTTTCAGGCCACTGCCGCGGGTGTTTTCCCAGGCTGGCTGCGCTGCCCTTGGAGCTCCCGCGTTGCCCCCCGCTCCCTGCCTTGCATCAGAAGCACCCAGCTGCCTCCGCGAGCCGCGCGTGGATGGGACCATCAGTAGGAAAAGGGGGCTGCTTTTCGCGTGTGAAAGGCAAGCACAAGGGCTTGAATTCAGACCCGTGCACGCCGCGCCGCCTTGGTGGGGTCTGAAAGCACAAGGCGTAATGAGAAGCCGAAGCCCTGGGGTGAAGCCCTTTGGAGAAGCCACCCCACCGCTGCGGGTCCCGCGGGGCTGGTTGCGAGAGGCGGGCAGCGGCAGGCTCCGCTCACCGTCCGCTGGCGACCTTGAACATCTTCTGCATCCTTCCAGCACATGATTCGGGGGAGAAGGCAGGGGCGGGGGAGGTGGCACAGCATTGAAACGTTTGTTCAGCAATTGCTGCAGAAAGAAAACTTGCTTCAATCTGCAGAGATGCCAACTGAATTTTGTTTTGTTTTGGTATTTGGAGACAAGCCAACAGCAGGATGTTGTGAAGTCTTCAGCAGCTACTGCCTGCTTGTTCCATACCAAGCATAACTTTGTATATATTTTTATCGGCAAACTCGGTCCCACGCATCGTGATGTGCAAACAAGAGCCCTGGCTGCAGGGCTGCTCTTCAGAGCGCTGGGGAGAACAGAGCCATTTTCCTTGGCTGCTTTCTTAAGTCGGATTTTCAGGAGCTGGCCTGCAAAGGTATTTTTTTTTGCCTGCCAGCTGCCAGCTGCTAAGAGGAATAGCAAGTGGTTGATTTGATTGGAGAGGGGAAAAAAACAAGTTCAGCACCCGTTGGGGTCCTGGCTCCTCCTCCTCAATCCAGGGGAGATTTCAGTGCAGTCGTGGCTGCGATTCTGGAAAGGTTGCGGCAAATTTAGGGTATTGCTTTTTTCCATTTCATGTGGGGATGAGGCGCGTTTCTGCTTTGTCAGCAGAAGGGGCTGTTCTCTCCCTTGCACAATAGAAAGCTGCCGGGTATAAATAGCCTTTCATGCCTGTCACCTCGGTGACTTTAATGGCGATGCCCTGATTTAAGCCCTGCTTCCAGAAGATGCTTTAGGTGTGCGCCGTCCCCACGGGACTGCACACGTATTTAAATTAAGCGCGTGTTTAAGAGGCCCCGAGCAGCACCACGCTACACCCGTGTTTTAGCACTTCCCTGGGCTGGGACTGGTGCAAGCAGGGGGAGAGCCCAGCCCGCTGTCTCTCTGTAAGTGCTACAACTGTTGCCTTCACAAAGGATCAGCGCTCGGAACAGGGAGACATCTTAAGAGTGTCTGACAAATATATGCACATGTGGGGACCGCGAGCCTTGCATTCGTGGTACGGTGAGGCGTATTGAACATGACAGGGCTGCACGGAGGACGGAGCCGGCGCCGTGCCTCCTGCCGCGGCGGAGGGGACGGCCCCGGGTCCCCGGGTGGGCCGGCAGCCGTGGCGAGCGGCGTGGGACGGGGACGGCGGGGACGCGGGGGGACGAAGCTCTCTGCCTTTTCCCTTCTTCATCTCTGGCCTCCTCGCGGAGAGCTTCGGAGGCAGCAGCTCGCCCTCGTCAGTGGGTGCCAGTTGCGCTGCAGCCCCAGCATCACCCGGGGTCGGGAGGTGTTGTCCGTGTAACAGCGGTAACGCGGTGGCAGCGCGGTCGCTGACGGCGCGGGCTGAGCGGGCGCAGAATCCCTGGGCTGGGTCGGGACAAGCTGGGCGAAAGCACCCTGGTGGGGTACCCGGTCCCACCTCGTCCGTGCCCCGTTTGCTCTGCCTGCATCCTGGTTTTCCCTTTGTTCCCAAGGAAAGCATCAGAGGTGACTATGGATGCCTTTCTAAATGTTCGTCGTCACATTATCCATCAGATACATATTTACAATCATTCATTAAATTAGGATGTACGTTTCATTCTTCTTTCTCGGAATATTAATGCCTACTCCTGGCTGAAATGCCGTATGAATATTCATTAAAAAATCAATCAATTCCTGTGCCAGGAATGATGTCATTTGAGCAATAACTGAGGCAGTAATCGAGCATGCTATGAAAAAACGATGAATGCCATCAGATCTAATGTTTATTGAACTCCGTGTGGGTAAATCACGGTAGGGTTTTTTCCATGCTTTTCCGCGCACAAACAGGCACTCTAATTCCTTCTGTGTGGCTCCAGCGAGCCCGTCCCAGCCCCACCAGGAGTGGCAGCACCTCCAGCGGGTACACGCCATCCCGCGACAACGGATGAGCAGGGGGCCGGGCAGGATGTCGTGTTGCTGCCGAGCTTCTAATGAGGAGCGGATCAGAAATTAGTCTTATAACAATGGGAAACAAAAGCTCCCAAAACTATTGTGGGAAATATTCTGGAAAATTAATAGGCTGAAGTCTTCGTTCCGATAGATCTCAGGCTGGTGAAGTTTTCTCACCACTTACAGCATTGTCCAGAGAGAGTTCCAGTGGTGGCTTATTTGACAGAATAAAGAGTAACACTGCACTTCGGGAGTGATCATCATTACTCTAAAAGTTCTCAATTTGAGATTTTCCCAACAATAGTAAAGGAGCTGTGCCAATGTGCGGGCCCTGACCGCAGGTCCCATGATAAGATCGCACTGTTTGTGTGGAAAATATTAAGAGTTTCGGCTTGACTTCAGCAGCAGGAGCCGTTTTGGAAATCTTTTGTGTGCAATGCACCAAGATTATAAGAGAGGTCATCTTTGGGATCTGCTTTTTGCCTTAGCTGCCATTTTAAAATCCTCCATCAGCTCTGCAGAACAAATAATATGGAACATTTATCCTGGGGAGAAGTTGGTATGATTGAAACTAAATATATTTTCTAAGGTAACTCTAATAGGCAGCATTGTAACCCAAAGAAGTTTACATTTTTCCATTTTATTTCACTGAGGTACAAGAGGGAGGCATCAAAGTGCCATGAACTTATCTTTTACTTGTTTCCTCTCCCAATTCCTACCAAAAGAGGTACAAAACTAGCCTAACAAACGAGCCAAACCCTGCCCAGCCCTGGCGGAGCTGCCAGCCCGGTGCTGCTCAGCGCCGTGCGCCCTGGCCGTGGCTGCTGAGCGCCTTCAGGGATCTGCTTCCAGGGCTTCGGCTGCGGGGGAACCGCAGCAATGAGACAAAGGGGATTTAACGTGTGTTTTCTGGTGGGGCTCAGCGGTGCTGGAGCCACTCTCGCTAGGTGTTGGCGTGCTGCCTGTAAGAAGAAATGAAAATCCAGACACAATTCTCCCCTCAAACCTCCCTGGTGTGAGGTTGGACACTCCTAACTCGTGGGTACAGAGGTCACCTACGGCACAACTTGCCGGGAAGGTTTCACAGGAGCGGCCTTGCAGTGCTGTGGGCAGCTTGGGAGCAGCGGTCAGATGAGGCCAGCAGGCAAATTCCAGCCCCTTTTGTTTTCCTGAGTGTGCCTGAGGTCTGTGCCACATTTTATTGTTGCTTGCACCTCACCAGTCCCAGCAGAACAACCTATGCCCGTACTGTTATGCAAATGGGAAAGGCACTCCACGGTGCAGTGCATTTTTTCTCACAGCAGAAGTACAGATGCTTGGCCTGATCCTGCAATCTGCTGAGCACTTCCCAGTTCCCACGAAGCGAGGAGATGTGCTCAGCGCCAGCCACCTGTGGAAGGCATCCTTTCCTTGCATGGTGACAGATGCCCCCTGGTTTTCGTTACATTTTGCAGGGATTTGTGGAATTTAGGGAAAAGCGGAAATGCAGACTACTCTCATGGCCAGCAGCAGTATCTAAGGAGACCTCTGGGTGAAGCCCACAGCTGCAGGGAGCCAGGGATGCTCCGTCTTTCCCAGCCCAGTGTCACCAAGCCCTCACCGGCCGGTGCAGGAGAAGCCATGAGCCAGATCTGCTGGTTTAGCTATCCGCATGCCAACATTGCCAGGTAAAATCTTCGGTGGGTGTCAGTGACAGCATGAGCCCGTTTCCCGGCGTGAAACAGCTTCTTCCCCGCCGTGTCTGCTGGCGGCACCGAGCCCGCGGCTCCCTGGGAGCAGGGCTGGCTGCCTGGCCTGAGCCGAGGGTGCCCATTCGCCCCTCCAGTGCTGAAATACCAACTCGTGAGTCACGACTCCGACATGAGCGACTCGCTGTACCTGTCACATCACGGACATTTCCAACCAAAACGTTCTTCTACTGAAAGGAAGGGGAAACACAGACCAATTACGCCTGTCTCTCATTTACATGCTTAATTTGCAAAAGCTAACTGCCTGGCTTCATCTCAGGCAGTTTTACCTTCCCGTTGATGATGGAGCTGTCTCCTGCAGTGCAGACGAGCACCCACCTGGCCAGCGTTACTTGCTCCTCCAGAAGTGAGCCGAGCTGCCTGATTTAAGGCGTCTTGGTTGTGCTGCTGCACATCTGAATCACAAAGCGGCGAGGGACGGAAGGGAATCTGTAGGAAGAGGCTGAACACCATGCAGTTGCTCAGTGGTCTCTTCTGGGCTTTTTAAATTAATTAAAATTGCTATTCAAGAAAGACATTGAAAAAGTGTTGGTTGTGTCAGAAACATGAGGCTGCTGGTTGTGTCAGAAGCACCGCGAGCTCAGCCTGCAGGGCGCTGGGGGTGAGGCACGGCGCTGGTGCGGCTCCGTGCCCCCAGAAGCTCCGGCCTGGCTGCAAACAGCCCTCCACGCTGCGAGGGCCGCGGAGCCCAGCTCCACGCGTAGAATGTCTTACGGCGAGCGGCGAGCGCTGCGGGCTGGGTGAGAGCGAACGTGCCTGGCAGGGAGCTGCGGCTGCCGCGGGACGCTGCGTCCCAAGCTGCTGCCCAGGCCTCGAGGTGGGCGAGGAGGGATGGGGGAAGCTCAGCAGAGCATCGCCAGAAGATCTGGGGCTGGGAAACAAGCTGTCGAGCTCGGCTCTTTCATTTAACTGAAGAGAAAGTTGAGCAGCTGAGTCCCTGGGTGTGGAAGATGTATCTGAAAGCAAAGGTATTTTAATCTTGTGACTTGTGCCAAGTCAAATTAAATACAATTTCTGAGCAGTAAAGGCAATTAACCATCAGGATCGTTTACAAGAAGAGGTATCTATCCACGAACACTTTGCATCTTCAAGATGAAAGTAGATATTTTTCTGAAAAATTTATTTTAGTGCTGCTCCTGGGAGAGGAGCCTGCAGCCTGTGTGTAAGGAGGTCAGGAGCCACGGTGCTTCCTTCCAGCATCAGAGCCCAGGACATTCAGCAAACCGAGGCACTCAGTCCCTGGTGTGCGAATTAATGCAGCCAAAGTGAAAATGCCTCCTGGGACTGGGTTTTCTCTTCTCCTGTTTCACGGTCACTGTACCATTACGTAATGAACGACTATTTAAAAAGGCCAATGATACATTATTTTTGTTATTGTCAGACCCTCATCTCTTGGGAGGCCGGAAAGGAAACAAGCAATGCCAGGCACTTCTGGAGCAATTCTCAGGACAGGAGCTCAAGGCTTTCTCTATATACAAATAGGTAAAGCCTTTTTACACACGACCTTGTACCGGCTTAGTCAGGACAATGCAGACCCCTTGGCGGCACTCCCATTTCTGTTTATTTTAACTTACTCCTAATCATTTTAATGTAAAACAGTAAGCCTGGCTGTAGCCCAGATAACCACCGCTTGCGCCATGCTAACCGTACACCACTGAGAGACGCCTGAGCCTGGCCTAGCCGCCTAATGTAAGGAGCTTTATTTACAAAAATCGACAACTATTACAATCCGGTTCTACCACCTCGGCTCCCTGGGTAGCGTCTTGTTCCACGAGCGACTTCACTGTGCTGGCGGCGATGCTCGCGGAGGGCGGCCGTGCCCAGGGGAGCTGCAGGAGCCGCCAGGCGACGCTGCCGCTTCCTAGCCGGCATTGCACGGGCTGGACCAAACCCGAGGCTGGCGAGCCCGGCCTTCACTCCGAGGTCAAGGCTGGAAGGACAATACCCTGGGGATAGAATAACTGAGCTGCACGTCCACCAGCAGCAACGCGAGGCTTCCTCCTGCAAGAAATTGTCTCCCCGTGTTCTGCAGCTTGGGCTGAGCAAAGGTTTCAAGGGCTTGTCCCAAAAGCCAGCGCCGCGTGCCTCCCGTAGCAGCAAGGTACGGCACGTACGCCGGTTATTGTCCCATCGTGGCTGATTGCGCCTGACAATGGCAATTACCGGCGTCACAAGCGGGCTGAAATGGCAGCTCTCCGCCGCCAGGGTCACGGTCTGGTTCGCGGAACTGAGGCACCGCCAGAACGCCCGTGCCGAGGCCTGGGCCTCCCGCGGGACTTCTGGGAGGCTGACAGACAAACATCGCGGGGCTGGAACGAGACCCCCGTGACCCAGGGGAGATTTACGCGGCAGGGTTAAAGCTTTCCCAGTGAAATACGTGCCAGCAGGGCTCCCTAATGGGAGCGGGGCGTAATTCCAGGGTGGGAAGTGACACAAAGACACCACAGAGCGGTCAAGGAGCAGAGGAGCAAAAGACTAACGAGGCGGAGCGGCCAGATGAATTCCTGCGATGGTCACAGGTTGCCATTTAACCTCTTTATCTCCAACTTCCGAAGGGAGAGGCAGGAGTGACGCCTAACTGCAGACCCATTTCGAGCCCCGTGGCTGAGCGGGGTGTAACGGGGTGTCCCTATTGCTCTGTGCGGCCAGCACCTCTGTGTCCCCCCACAGCAAATCGCCCAAGGAACCCACTCTTTCCTCACTTCAGGTGTCTGAGTTTTGTACAGGGACATGGAAGGCTGTCGCTGTTCTTGCGGGCAGGAGCACAACAAGCAACACTCATCGCCTGGCCAAGTTCACTTGCCTGGTATGGTGGGGAGAGAAACGGGCAAAGCCCTCTGCCATAAACAAATAAAATATGTAAACGAGGGTTTCTGATACATTTTGCTTTGCCATTTGCTGCTATCCGTGATGGTGCGTTAATCCCAATGAACTTTGTACAGCTGTAATACAGCTGCTGTGTCCTCTCCTCTCATATGAATACCAATTACGCTGAAGTGTTAGCTAAATGCACCATCAAAGGAAGGGTTTCTGGTAGCAGGTAATTTTCTCTCCTTTCCAGATTGCCTTCTAGTTCACAGTGCAAAGCAAACACCGGCTGCATGTATTGGACTAGGTAGATAACACGTTTTCTACCTACAAAGAAAACTTATGTCCCAGCTACAAAAATGTGTCCTAATGTGGCAACTGATCTGTGTTTCAGCCCTCTGAAGGCATGCTTCAGAAAAGTGACTCAGGCAGACTTCCCAACTTTTGCATTTCTTCCAGCGTCGCCTTCCCGGGGCGGCTCGGCCGCGTGTGCGGCGTTTGCCGCAGTGCAGCGGCGCGGGCGAGCAGCGCGGCCCCGGTGAGTGGAGATGCCCACGGCAGCGCATGGCAGGGAATGAGGATTAGAAAGATCCTGTGGGTCTTGTTCATTATGGAGCTTGCTCGAAAGCCACATCTCTACAAAATCAGTCTCTCTTCCCCGGTTTTGTTCAGAGACTTGGTGCAACATTATTTTGCCAACCGCTCCCTGACCAGCTCCCTACCACAAGCATTTAGAAATAGAACTGGGAAGCAACATAAAGCATATCTCAGCCATCTTCAGCGTCCTTACAGCCTGGAATTTGGAGAAGGAACAGAATCTTCTCTAAAGATTTGCAGCGAATGGTCAATGTTTAATGCGAGAGCTGCAGCCAGGCAGGGTTAACACAGACGTGCCGTACTGCAGTTTTATTCCTTCTGCTTCACTAAACTACTGTTCAGATGAAAAAAAAAGTTAGCTTGTCTCCTGCAAGAATGTAAACGCTGGGTGTTTTAGCAAGTGATTTCTTCAGCCCTCAAGCCGTTCTTCAATTTGAAATGCTTGATTAAAAAAAAAATGCGGGGAAGAGAGAGAAAGAAAGAAAATATTTTTGTCAGCCCGAGAACACTTTGCAGACATTATGGAAAATGTTGCCTATTTTGTTTCCTCTAGTCTCTGAACCAATCTTTTGCATTAAATTCAGCACAGTAGTAAATAAACATGTTTTCTCTAGCCCTGGAGCCATTCTGAGACATCAAATGGTACTTAAGAAATGTTTCTTTCTCCATCACAGAACATTTTTAAAATGTCCATGGCTGAAGGGAGCAAAAGCCGTCTCTGGGCTGGCACATTAGCAGGCTTTCTGCTCTCTCCTCCGAACGCCGATGGGCAGGTCCCGTAGGTCGGGTTTTCTGTCCCACATAAGCACCCAGGGACGGGCAGCACTTGGAGCACGCAGCGCCTCGCGGCTCCCCTCTCCTCGCGGTGAGGAGCCCCCGAGGCCGAGCCCCCGGGCTCCGTGCCCACGGGGTCGGCTGCTCCCTGTGCCCACCAGGCGGTCGCAGGACACCGGCGGCCCCGCTTCCCCCCCGTGAAACAGCGAGTAGGTGTCCGGGCAGAGGCGGAAGGACTCGGAACACTGCGGTGAGATTCCTCAATGGAACACAAGGAAGAGGAGCAGGGAACGCCACATTTCAAGGGGAGCACGATTGCTTTATCTCCGATTGCAGTTTGGGGACATATTTCTCATGTATCATTTCTAAAAAAAAAACAATTTTATCTTGTGCGGCAAAGAAAATGTGTTTGTCCTGACCTGACACTGTTTTTTAAAGTGTCGAGTGCTAATGAAATTCCTCAGCCTTGAGCAGCTCTAAGCATCCGATGTTGATTTGTAAAATATGGGGATATTTCTCTGCAGATTTTAAGGCAGCCTCAAAATGATAAATGTGTGAGAGAAAAGAAACTTCCAGATTCAAAGAAGTTCTGACACAATCTTATATGCAAAGCAGACAGAAAGATGCTCACACTTTAAAGAGGTTTTTGTTATTCCTTTGAAATTTATTTAGCAGACATAGGGCTAACACTGCTCACTTTAATCATGCAAATAGGTTCACTGATTTTAATATTTGCAGCTTAGAGAAACGAGAAAACAAAACAAGACTTTTTAGGCTGTAGAGTGAAATTTGGAATGAAAATTTGCCCATGTTCCCAAGTCTCAAGCAGTGCTACTTCAGATAATTCTGATTTTCTTTGTGACGCTTAAAAGGCTTTTCATGGCAGGGAAATGGTAGGGAAATGGTGCAGAGGAACAGGGAGAGCTGGAGGCAGCCGGGAGAGCAGAGGCCGTGCACACGGGGCCGGGCTGGGCTCTAGCCCGCGTTTGCAGTTAGAGGTCGGCGCAGGTGTCAGTTTACTGCGTGGGGACATCTTACTGTGACGTTGGAGTCTGGGCTGCCGGACTTTGTCAAAACCAAAACTCCCTTCTGATTTATGGGGAAGCAGCACCTGTACCCTCGTCCCAGCGCCGCAGCTCGCTCGTCCCTTCCCCGATGAGAGCAGGTGCTGTGCACATTCCCCATCCCTCGGGATGCTGGGGACCTGCCAGTGCCCCTCGCCCACGGGAGTCCCCCTGTGGGTCATCCCCTCTCCCACGTGCAAAGCGAGGCGTTTGCACAAGTGTTCACAGAAGGAGGGCCCAAACTGGTGAATGTGTGCCGGACCGACTCTGTGATGGCATGGGTAGCAGCAAATGAAAGCGAGAAGCTGTAGGTGGCAAGGCTGAATTAACGACAAAAACAAACCAGATAAGGTGCTGCAAAACCACTGGGCTTTGTCTAGTGGTGTTAGCAAACGGGAGAGCTGCTGACAGCGGGTAGTTCGGGGCTGCGACCTGGGGACACGCACAGCTGCGTGTTGTCCTTTCCTTCAGTGCGATCTCCGAGCGAATTCTGCAGGATTTCCTCTCCGAGGGGACTGGGGCTGGCCTGCGCGTGGGAGCCGCGCTGCAGCTTCCCAGCCGCAGAGCAGGACGGGGCTGCGCGGTGTTTGGGGCAGCTTGGGAACCTGCTGCCCGGTCCCCAGCCCCAGTCCCACAAATCACGGGTGAGCGACGGGCACGGGCGAGGGGCCGAGCAGCGAGTGCCCCGCGTGTGGCCGCAGGGCCCGAGCCCCGTCCATCGCAGCCCACCGTTTCAAACAAGAGCAGGAAACGGCCCCGTGACCGCTGCAGACGAGCGGGTGTGCTGCTGCCGTATGTTTTGCAATTTTCTTGATCACAGTTTTCACGTAACAGTAGGAATCTGCGTAGCGGCTCTATCTAACCAAGCCAGGTTTGTTTCCAGTACGAAAATTTCCACCTCCCGCGGTGATTCTTCTCCTGTTCCTTTCTTTAACCCAGCACTCCGGCTGAACCTTCCCGAGAGAGGGGTCAGCAGCGTCTTCTCGCAGTGGCGAACGGCCGGCGGGGCCGCGGGGAGCAGCGGGGGCCGCAGCCGCCGGGCCGCCTCGCTCA
>VXAL01004486.1:0-44925 GCA_013399475.1 Chauna torquata
GGCGGGAAGCGGCTGGCCGCGGCCCTTCTAGAATCTGGGAGCGCTGAGGCGCCGGTCACGAGGGCGCGAGGGGTTTTGTCTCGCTCCTGAGATGCGGCGCTGGAAACGGAGGAAACAGAGGGATGCATTGAGTGTGCACACTGGCGTGCCTGTTTCCTCTGACCTAAAAAAAAACAAAAACAAAAAACCAGAGGACTCTTCTAGTAAGCAGGGCGGGATGGACCAGCCAGCCATTGTGCTTCAACACAGTTCATTTTCTGTAGTTCTGCAGTTCGTTTGCTTAGACTAAGAGTTCGCGTCCCCGCTTAGCTCACACCACTGAGATTGACAAATTCAGTTGAATTAACGCGTGTAGTTTTAATTGCTGTCCTGTTTTTGCTTGCATCGTGCATGAACGCTTTCAGCAACAAACATTTGTGTGTTTTAATGTACTTGACTAGGTTATTTGCTGTTAGCAGAGAGCTTACGCGTTGAAGCCTACCCACAGTATGGGTAGTAGAGGTATATGGTAGTATACATGGGGTATGGCCAGTAAATAAACTTTTATTCTGTACGGAGCCGGTGGACAGGATGTACTGTTAATCTTCTTGCTTCCTATAAAACAGAGCTAAAGCATCTATGACTGGTCTGCAGCATTGGAGCATAGCTAATGGGAGTTGCAGATGAAGCTGCTGAAAGTCTGAAGAGACTTGCAGCTCTTGTTTAAAATAGGCTTGTCTGGACAAGCTAGCTACCACCTCTGCAGTACGCAAACTTAGTTTAAAATGACTACTCAGTGTGTCAGGCTTCATCTTACTTCAGAACCAGACAATTCCCAAGTCAGTCAAAGCTAGTATTCTCATAGTGATCTCCTTTTTGGAACAGGGTCTGGTTTTTTTTTTTGTTGTTTTGTTATGTTTTTTAGATGCTTTCTATTTGCAGCAAATGAACTTGCTTTTAGGCAGAGTGTAGGCCTTTTGGCAAAGTATGGTAATGTCAGCAGGAGAGCATCGCTTGGTATCAAAAGGGCTTTGGATTTTCTACTTTTGTCTTGCCATAATGCTCAGTTTCCTTGCTACTGGGTTATATGATACCATGGTCTTTGGAGGACCGTGCAGATTATTTTTCTTGGTTGTTAGTCTATAGTATTCCCAAATCTGTGTAATTGCAAGGTACATGTGCCTCATATACAAGATGACAGGCTCCTGACAATTGGTAGCGTGGGTGTCTGGTATGTTCCTACTCGCGCTGCCAGGATATCACTACCAATAGGCTCCTGTGGGGAGCAGGGGCTGACCTAAGCGATCTCGTGCAGGAGATCCTGTGGCAGCCAGAACTTGCATCTAAAGCTGTTCAGAGCCTTTTGCTCGCCAGCTTTGGTATTCATGGCAATCTCAAGGATACCTCGGTAACAATTGTCTGGGATGCCCAGAGGAGGCCCTCAAACGCTGTTTTTAAGGGTGAGCTTTAGGTTGCCAAAGGTGTGTGGAGGACCACAAGAAAATTCCTGCAGACAGGATTCATTGGGCTCATAATAGCCGATTTCTGTGCTTAATGTGTTACTAAGAAGCTTTGCTTTCTTGCAAGATCTTGTTGAGTACCAGCTTATTCCTGCATTACTTTATAAACGTGTTTCAACAGAGGAATGGGCACTGTCTGAAATTTCTGCCCTCCTACTGGCTGCCACAGTTCCTGTTTTTCAAAAGTGTTGCTGGGATTGCCTTTCTCTGCAGGTATTGCTTGTTCTACCAACCTGGATAATTATCAGGGGTGAACTTCTGATAGCTGAGAGAAGGTGATGATTACCTCTGGCTGAAAGCTGAGGAAATAACCTCCAGGAATTCAGGAGAGATTTTTTTCTGCCTTTCTGGGATTGTTCTCCTCATCTCTCCTTGTCTAGTTGATACCCTTCTTATTGGCAGGAAAAAAAGCTGAATAGAGTTTTCATTCCCTTCCCCATGCCCTCCCTGCAAAATAGAGACCAAATAATGCAAAATAAAAAACTCTAGTCCAGCTGGCAAGATCTGCCTACAAGTGATACGCAGATAGCTCTGTACTTCTTGCTGGTTTATGGTGTGTAAATAATGGCCTCTTACACAGGAGCAGTAAAAAAAGGCAGTTATGTTTCTTGTTGTGCTTCAGATCTGACTGGAAGCTTTAGATTTCTTCAGATGTGTAGACTCCCCGGTGTAAATGTGGGTGTCTGTCTGTCCAGCCGTGGGTAGTGGAGGAAATAGGCCTGCTGAGACTCGGGAGGTCGCTGGTGTTCCCACGGCGGCGCTGGTCTTCAGGACGAAGTCAAAGCAGGTGCTCCATGTGTTGCCTCCTGCCCTATACTGTAAAGTGGGAGTGCTAATATCAGATGGGTTTTCTTGAGTGCTCTGGTAGCAGATGAAAAGCAAAGCAATATTTAAGATCCATATGTGTTTAACCACCCACGTTTTCAGTCAGCTTGGCCATAGCTGACACCTTGATGCCAAAGCAGGCCTCTGAAAAGGGGTCAGCTGATTTTTTTCCCCAGTCTGCTAACTGCAGCCAGGCTGCATGAGCCTCATGTCTGCTGGGTGCTGATGACTAACTTGGCTTAGTTTTCATGTCAAGGTCTCCGTGTTGGCGACATCCCAGGGTGCTGCGTGGCAATGTAAGGGACAGCTTTGTGAAGGCTGCTGTCCCAGAACAGTCAGGTAGTAATGGTTTTAATTGAAAACAATATTTGTTGCAGACATGTGCTATGACACATTACTGAGTCAGATGGAAGTGCCACATGGTTGCACAGGCAGTTCTGGCAGCGGAAGCGGATTTGGAAGGTAGATAGGAGGGATGGTATGCCAGGTCGAGGGAAAACAAGGTGTTTGCTCAAGAAACCGAGAACAAAATATATGGCAGTAATGTGGCTGGCAAACATGGGAGCACAGTGTTCTCAAATCTCTGCCTTTGCAGTTAAACCAGGCATACTTTAGTATGTTCTTGGTGTCAAATTCTGAAAAACTTGATGATACTTCTCCAGGAAGCAAAAGTTTCCACTTGAGTATCTGCGTGTAGTCCATGCTGGTGTATACAATGTGTGCACATGGTTCCCAAACAAAACAAGTCCAGAACTGATTCTTGAAATGTTTCTGTAGATAACTGTGTGCAGGCGTCATTACAGACGGCTCTTATCTTAGGCACTGATCACAAGGAAGAAAGCCTACAATGTAAAATTATCAATACACTTAAAAACAAGTTTAGTCCTTCAAGCTTGTTGTGCGACAAACTAAGTCACTAATTAAGTTGTCTTGTCTACCTTACAGTTGAGGAAGGAACAAGGACTTACTTAGGTAAAATATTTTAAATGTTCAGGGAAAATACTGGAGCTAACAGTGCTTCCTAACAAAAGCCAAGGCAAATTTCATTGGCAGAGTTGCATTTCAATGCAGGCTTGCTACAAATCCGGTCCATCGAGGATCTGATGTGTCTCTCGCTCTTGAAGTTATTTTCTGTACGTGGGGATTTTTGGAGAAAGTTTTTGGATTATTCTTCAGTCTTCCCCCTCCATTGTATTGTCCAAAAGTCCTATTCAGATTAAATTCCAGCTGTAGAGTACTTAGTGATGAAGGCAAATTATTGGAAGCTATTAGTGGAGACAGCTGGAGACAGTGTTTGCAGTTGGAGGCCTGCTAGACAGAAGGCTCTGTCTTTGGGCTGTGGTATTTGGGGATGGCATTCTGCTCTCGCAGGACTTCAGCAGCGCTTTGCTCTTACGGCAGGAACGATGGCTTTGTGAAGGGAATAAGAGCCGCTGTGTTACTGCAGTGCATGCTGACAAGGCGTTTAATGCAACCATTACCTCATGTGCCTACAGCAGTCTATATGAAAATACAATGGGGGTGCTGGTATAAGGGCTCTGGAATAATGTGGGCGGCAATACTGCCCACAAGCCATGCTGCTTTTGTGATAGTTGCATGGAAGTACTGGGGGAGAACTCATTTTTGCTAAGTCCCTCGGAGAAACTTATACGTTCTTGCCTGCACGTCTCCCTGAATATGCTGTACTGTCATCATTTTTCCATCTGATAATTAGGTGGCTTGCCTCCTTGCTGCTGCCTCGTTTCAGTGAGGTTAGCAGGCCTCAACACCTACGGGAACAGCCCGGCTATTTGACTGTAGTCTGTTCACTGCTATTGTCTCCGGAGAATGGTTTTAAGTTGTTGCCTGTGTTAAAGGGTTGCTTTGTCCCCTACCAGAAAAAAATACAATCAGCTGATGGTCTTGTATCCCAGAACACCTGCAGTGCGCACTGCTCAGTGAACAGCCACCCATGTATGCAGTCCCGAGTTGGATAACTGCTTTTATATTAAAAAAAAAGGAGCTGAACCAAGCTATCTGTCTTAGCTCAGCAGTATTCCAGCCAGAGTGCACAGGAAAAAAAAATGAATGTGCTGTATTGAATCCTTTGAGCAGAGTGATATTGGGCCAAAGAGAGAGAATCCAGGCTAACAAATAAATGCTTTATTCTGTCATTACTGATGTGTGGAGGCTTCTCACCAGCTATTCTTCAGCACGTCAGCAGAGACATGGTTAAACTGACAACTGACAACATGTACTTAGGAGTGTGGCATTTCTCCTTGTTCCAGTGGCCTTCACAATCATCCTTTGCTGCCCTGCACAGAATGGTTGCAACCAAATTACAATAAAAGCTGCCTAGGGTTTGGTTTTCTTTTTTCCTTTTTAAGTATGTTTACAAAGCCACCATAGCTGGTACAAACCAAGCCCAGGGTTGAAGGGGGAGTCCCTTTGTTACAGGCGTTTACCTTTTTTTGGAAGAAATTAGTTGCATTGGGAGTTTGTGTGTTCGCTTCAGCCCATACTGTGACACAGCTACAGGGTTTTCTCAGACTGAAGAAATCTGTGTTGTCCCCAGTAATGTAATAGCTGCTTGTATCAGCCTGTGTAATAAATCCAGATATTGTGTAGTAGCTGTGAAAAAGAGTAGCACCAGCTAATAACAACCTTTTACTTTGGAAAGATTAAAAAAAAATCCAGTTTTTACTGGTGTCCCTTCAGCCTCTGGTCAATCCCAGTTCTCAGCTGGAGATTAACAGTGAATTTTGAGTTTCCAGACTGAATGCTGTCAACATTTTTGGAATCTGAACTGACTTGCCAGCAGTGTTCAATTTCTTTATAAGGAAACGACTTGTCTCCCGGCTTGGAGACATGTTTCTGACTGTGCAAAGCACAAGCATATGCTCTTAGCTGCACATTTCGCATCAACTTGCAGCTCCATTGCTGCTGGTTGCTTCTGGCTCTCTGCTGAGTAATGTCTTCTTGGAGCAAAGATCAAGAGTTGATAAACGTTGATAGAGGTAGTTGATATTAACTGCTTTTATAGCAGTACTAGACTGTGCTACTACAGGCTTTCTGTGCATTTTCTACGTCGACTCTTAAGCTTTTTGCAAATCTAAAAGCTGAGTCTTAAATCTATTGTCAGCTGCTGAGGTGCCATTAGCTAGAAGACAAACCTCATAGAAAGAAAGAGGAGGGAAAAAAAAAGGTTGTATTGAGTTCACTGTGGATTAGTCCTTAGTGAATGATGCAGTAGTTCTAGTTGCTGTGCTGTTTTCTTTATTAGGGCAACCCTGTATTATTTCGAGTCTTCCCAGAGAGCTCTTGCCTATGCCAACCACAGCGATTCAGAGACAGGAGGAGGAAGACCTTTATTCCGCATTAGTTCTCAGTCACACCGATAAAGTGCGCTCCCTGCATATGGAGGAGGTGACATAGGAATGAGTCACATTGCATCGATGTTTGCACTTTTGTTTGAATTTATCCTGGAATAAGCTTTCTCCGCTTACTTTCCTTGTGTTTCTGGAGACATGCAGAATGGTGGCCGCCTGCCAGGCAGCTGAGGCGCAGTGGCTTCCTCCCTGTTCTGTGTGTGTACTGCTCTCCCAAAGTAAGTGCAAGGGATGCTAGGTAGATTACCCCAAACGGACAAGCTATTCATTGCAAATCATGAGAGTCCCTTTGTATTTGAGTAAACCCCTAAAAAGCACAGCAGAAAAGGTTCCATCTCAGATTCACTGCTGCATAGGATTGGCATCCAGATCTCCCAAGTGTTGGTTGTGCAAAATCAAGGCGGACTCTGTTGTCATAGATAGTGCCGGCTGTGTCTGCATATGCTGGCTGTGTGCTTGGGACAACCTCTTTGCTGGCTTAGCAGAGCTGTGCTAGCTTCTGGAGGTTACAGAAGAAATGTTGGTAGGAAAAAGAGGATTTGAGCTCATCTGATTAGTAATGCATGGCAGGCATTGATCAAGGCTTTGAAAAAATATGTTAAGTAGCTGTCGAATCCATAATGTCTCTTAAGGAAAGTTAGCACTATGCAGTTCACCTTCATCACTGATTTCCCTGGTTTTGTGGCTGAACTTTGTTGTTTATACCTTGATAGCGGAAGAACGTTCTAATGTCCCCCACAGAATGAATCCACCAGGCACGCTTTTTGGGGCTGAGCTTAAGGGAAACTGAAATAAGTAACAACCTTTTTAGTCTTTTCCAGTTGGCATCTCTCACGTGATGCTTTACCTGCCTGTTAGTAGTCCTGACTGAGCTCGAAACAGTGACGTGTGGCAGTTTACACGGGGGGAGGAGGGTGACTTCATTCTGAGAATTGCCATATCTGAGGATAATGTTACTTGAATTTGGAAGACCCAAAAGCAGCAGTGGAAGAAGCAGTATTAAAAAGGAATCTCACTGTTTACAGTGCATGCTGTGGATGGAACAGCTAGATGAATGTTGGGCAGGCTTCAGTTTGCTTTTTTATTGCTCGATCGTGATGTTCTTCCAGCAGTGTCCAATGACCATGTGGTTCACCATATTTGCAATATTCCCTATTGCACAGCTGACTTTAAGCTTTCGAACTTTGCTACGCTCTGAGTATAAAACTCAGGTACAAATGCTTCCGTCCTGCCACCTCTTCTTCTTCTCGTTCCCAAAAAAGCAGTGGACTGAAAATGCAGTTCAGCCTCTTGTCATTCTTGCTAGGTCTTGTCCTCTTTGTCTTGTGCAGCTGCCTTTAGCATTAGCTTGGTGATTATGGATCTGCACTTCCTATCTTGATTAGCACAGGAGGATGCCACTAAATAACTAGAATTTCTCATTAAACTTCCGGGGGAAAAAAAAAAGCAAGCTGCCTTTTTGCTGATGGAGGAGCTGCTGGGAAGTAGACAATTTAACTGTTAGACTTGCTCTCAATTCTGCATTTTAAAGAGAGAGCATGCAACTTCTGACAGATGGCTCATTCACAGCTAAAAACTGTATCCCAGCATACCCCCACTCTATCTCTCTTGACCTCTAAACTAAATCCAGGTGACAAGCATGGAATTTGACTGTTTCACCTCTGGTCCTAAAGCTGATAGCAAGTATGTTAGAAATGGCCAGAAAATTGAATAGAAGTGATCATCGTTGGTTTAATTGTCTAGCCTGCCTGAAGTAGCTAACAAAATCAAGCTGCTGTAATTCCAAAGGACCTGCCACAGCTGAGTCTCAGAGGACAAGGGGTGGATATGCGTGTAAAACTGCCCTAAAACAATGTTCTAATGTAAGTAGGACTGTGCCTTGTTCAGAATAGCTTTGGTTTGACAGCTGGCTGTGGGAAGCACTGAGGCTCCAGATTCTTTATGTGGACTGCAAAAGGAGGGCCTACAGCCTTTCTTGACTA
Source organism: Chauna torquata (assembly GCA_013399475.1). Classification (NCBI taxonomy): domain Eukaryota; kingdom Metazoa; phylum Chordata; class Aves; order Anseriformes; family Anhimidae; genus Chauna; species Chauna torquata. The sequence goes on from VXAL01004486.1 coordinate 7,675, forward strand.
GACTCTGAAGCTGTTGGTGACTACTGCAAGTATTGCTTGTCTTCTAGCCTCAGATTTAATGCAGTACAGTAATGTAGTTGTGAAATTGTTCAATGGTAGCCCTAAAGGTCTTTGCTCTCATCTTCACAGGCATCTGGAGTACAAGTTGCTGATGAGGTATGCCGTATCTTCTATGACATGAAAGTGCGGAAGTGCTCTACGCCTGAGGAAATTAAGAAGAGGAAGAAGGCTGTCATCTTCTGCCTCAGTCCAGACAAAAAGTGCATTATTGTGGAAGAAGGCAAAGAGATTCTAGTGGGTGATGTCGGTGTGACAGTTACCGACCCTTTCAAGCACTTTGTGCAGATGCTTCCTGAGAAGGATTGCCGTTATGCCTTGTATGATGCAAGCTTCGAGACCAAGGAATCCAAAAAAGAAGAGCTGATGTTCTTCTTGTGGTAAGCAGTCTTCACAGCTCACTCATTCCTAGTGTTAAGGCCCAAGACTGTGGGTGAGGTCTGTGAGCATTTATTTTGCCCAGGCCTGCAAGACGGCAGGCTTAAAGTGAGCAAGATAGCCTGGTGCTTATATTATGAGCCGTGAGAAGTGTCAGTTGTTCGTAATCAGTAGGATGCTGTTTCTGTCCTTGCTGGATAATAAATGCCACTAATTGCACTATTTTTGGTGTATTCCACTAGGGCACCAGAACAAGCACCTCTCAAAAGTAAGATGATCTACGCAAGCTCCAAGGATGCAATCAAAAAGAAGTTTCAAGGTACGTAGTGCAGCTAACGCTCCTAGCTGTGCCATGCCCTCTAAAATGCTTACACAGTGAGGCTTAACCATTGGCTAATTGGCTTTTTTTGAGATGCTAGTGAGATGGGAACTTCACAGGTGAAATGCCCTTTGACAGAGCTAAAATAAGCTCTAGTTAAAACTTCAAGTGTCTGACTCCATTTTCGAGGCACTAGAACTGTGCTCAGGACAAGTGCAGGCTTTGCAGCGTGCGACACTACAGAGCAACTCATTTGCGCCATATAGCCTGTAAACCATTAGATTCTTAACACTGAACTGGATTTTGTGTAGCACTGCTTCTGTGGCAGAGGACTTTTAGCCCTGCATCTATTGAAATACAGAATCTCACAGCCTTACTGTGCCGTAGTAGTAATTAACAATTCACTTGATTTAGACATGCAGTTGTGGTTACTCTTTTCAAAGGCATTGCATCTCTGAGTGGAGAAGCAAAATTTTGTTCAGCTTGTCAGGCACCACTAACCAAGAGTAAACACCTTGCTGCAGTGTTCAGAAATTTCATTCTAAATAAATCATTGTGGTGTCTCCTAGCCAGGGAGCACTACCCCCTTCAGTTCTTTGTGCTGTGCCAGGCCAAAGTCTCGCAGAGTGTAGGACTGACGGTGGCAGTGCACAGCAGTACCAGTCTTTACAGGACAACTTGCCAGTGGATTGGAACTGGTCAGGGATAATGTGGTGTGCTGCACATGTCCAGGCTGAAAAAGAATATAAATACTGTGCTTTCTCTGCTTTTTTCCACATAAGACAGGGTTGGGTCAGGCTCCCTGCCCTCCAAAAGAGAAACCACTGTTAATTCTGTATACCGGCAAAGTCTCTTGAGTCTCTCTACAGCAAGTTCCCACTTTGGTTCTGTCAGCCATCTCAGTGCTTGCGTGTAGCTCCCTCAGCTGCCATATCCAGGATAGCACTAGAAGTGAGACCGATTCTCTGACAAGGTAGTCTGCTATGAGATGGCTGACAGTCTGAGCACTGATCTAGTGAAAATTTTCTCCCTGATATTTCTGTTTCGATATGTGGTGTGTAGCCAGGTGTGTCATGATGTTTCCGTGTGACATATCAGGGAAAAAACATCCAAATTCCTTTGTTCTCCTCAGCTAAGGCAGGACTTCACTGCTTGAGTGACCGGATTGCTTCTTCTAATATTAACACTAAGTATGTTTCTTTGGTTGATTACTAGTATATTGAAATACTGCATTGAGTGTTTTGCCTCTTTTTTTAGGCATAAAGCATGAATGCCAAGCAAATGGGCCAGAGGACCTCAACCGAGCTTGTATTGCTGAGAAGCTAGGAGGCTCCCTAGTTGTAGCTTTTGAAGGAAGTCCCGTGTAGATGTCATACAGTGCCACAACTCTACAAGCATTCCATGTTTTAATATATCAGTTATGTAAAGCAACCATTCTAGGCAAGGGTTTCACTAACTGTAGGGAAGCTGTCTTGTAGAATAAAGTAGACTTTGGAGATGTAGCTCGTATGTACAAATGACCATAAATAAATCAAATTAAGGATTTATCTTGGTGTATTAATATTTGCATTGGTTGTCCAGCCCAATACTGTCCCTGATGGATTAACACTAAAGGTCTCCAAAATTTTTGGTCCAATGCAGCAGTGTGTCCTGGGATGCAAGGGGCGGGGGGTATGAGAACAATCTGGTTCCAGTTCTTTTCTAAATTGTAATAAGCAAAATTCAGTCTTTTTGAGGCTACTGGCCAAATTGCCAAACTCAAAACTTTCCCCTGTAACTGTTTAATGCAAAACTTAAAACTTGTAGTTAAAGTTAGGCTAAAGCAACCTGTTGGCACCAAAATTGGGTTAAATTCTTAGTGCTTGCAGTTGCAGAGCAGTACTAATAAAGGTTAATTCTGAAGTTAAAATAGAGATAAAATAGGCACACTTTTCTGGAGAAAAAGTCCTGATCGCTCTCTTGTAAACTCACTGTGCAGTAGTATTTAAAGGTTCATTTGTTCTATGGACTCAATTTTTTTGTTATGAGGTGTCTTGAGGTCTCTTCCAAACCTGAACGGTTCTATTAAAATTGCTTTTCTTTTGACATAGTTTAATTTAGAACTACCTTAGGTTTCAGTAATACACACTTACTAGTGGATCAGATGCTTCTGAGGCTTTTACAAGTGCAGATTCTTACATCAGAGCTCTCCAGTTAGGGGTAGTACATAAGAAGGAACCACCTGAAAAATAATAAGAGATGAGAAATGGTATTCTCAGCCCCAGTCTTTGGTCACTTGGTCCATTTGTCCATAATTACTATTGATTTAACTGAGTAGAACCAATCAGCCTGACTAATACGGCTTGATCTGGGCTTTTTGTCTGTTAGCTTCTTTAATTCTGTAGAAATGCATGGAAATATCACCTACTAGAAAGTTTGACCTGAAATGCCTTTTGTATGGGGGGGGGATAGAGAACGTTCCTGTGCCAGCTACAGAGATCTTAAAAGCTTCCATGTTTCACCAGTGGTTGATTAAAGCTGTTTCCTTTGTGTAATGTGTACATGGGAGTTGCATAGAGTTTTCCTGTATGTCTGTAGAGAAAAAAAAAAAAAAGAAAAAAAAACCCTTAGCCTCCAGTGCATTACTGTGATATGTTCTGTGCGTGCCAAGCTCTAATAGCCTAAATAAATGGGGTTTCCTTCCCCTGGGTCAGTGACTGATTCCTCTCCAGCTTCCGGATGAGCCCTCCTGCAGCGGGGCTGGCGCTGCGGGGCCGATGCACCAGTGCCCTCTTTAAGCCAGATGCTTAGGAAGCTGGCATGCCTCCTGCAGCTACTGAGCTGTCTGCTCACAGGTGAGAGACGATGGGGGAAAGAGGCTGGAAGGGGGAGTTGGGGAGAAAGCATGTTCATTTCTCTGCAGTGTTAATGCCCTCCTTGGCCTCACACACCTTTAACAGCTGAGTGACTAGCAGCCGGCTGCACCACTGGCTGCCCCACCACTTGGCTCCCCAAATATTTCCAAGGGAGGGGGAGCTCTATGGGAAGCATCTTACATTTGCAGCCTAACGAGGAGAAATGCAGCATGCATCAGTTATTTTGCGCTGCTTTCCCAGTAAGAACTGAGGGAGCTTTCTCTAGCCAGCCCCATGAAGTTAGAGGCTGCCCCTTCCTCTGCAAGCCTTTGCCAGGTGTGTAGGGACAGCGAGCTGCACTGTCCACCCAGCTTGTCAGCGGAGCACTGCCAGGGAAATAATAGTGCATTACCTAATGCAGCATGTGCACTTTGTGGCTGTGCTGTGCATTTGAAGCTTTAAATGAAAGGCAGGCATTGACCGTGTTCTAACTTGGCACCCATGTGGGTCACGGGGGTGGGAGCAGAAGGGTTTCTGGTGTGATCCACCACAGTGAAGCTTTATGAGCGTGGGAAGAGGAAACCGGACTGGTACCTGTGGGTGCTCGTAGCCTGTGCCTTAGTCAGCTTCAAACCTTGCCCAAGTGGGTAATCATCCCCATAAACAGCTCTTCCTTACCCCGGTGCCTGCCGTACTAGTACCTGTCCAAAGTCCAGGCTCAGATAAGAAAACTGGAGTGACACAATGGGAGTGGTGCTGCCTTACAAAGGGAACTCCCATCCAAGAGTCAACTGATATCTAATGCCTCCAGGCTGCAGATATCTTTGAAGAGAAATCCAGCCCAGGTGGAGCTGTGGTAGACTTCTGACTGGGCTTTCCTTTTTTGGTTACAAAACAGCCTGAACCTGAGCAGAGGGGGAAGGAAGTCAGACCTGGTAGGTTAGGAGGGTGCTTCCTACAATGTGAAAGCCCTCAGATGAGGGACCTGGGTGCAAAGTGCCTTAGTCCTGGGCCTCTGACACAGGAGAGGTCTGAGGTGGCACTTTGGGACTTGGTTAGGTGTGATTGCGCAGCTTCAGCGGGTCTAAGAGGCTTTGGCTGCTTTTAGGACTCTCAGAGCAAGCCCTGAGGTGCAAGCCAGGTCTCTGGAAGAGTATTCCTGCACTCCAGTGCTGGCTGTAACTCCTCACCTTTAGAGCTATAATGTTGAGATTTGTTCACATCATGGAGTTCGTGGGCCAAACTTCACTATCTCTCAGAGTTGCTTGCCCTTCTACAGTTGGAGGGAATGAAAAACATGGGAAGGTGTTTCTTCTTGTGACTGTGTCAAATCCTTTAATTTGTGGTTTCTCCCAGATCACGCAGACCTTTTTGAAAGGGTGAGACAAGCCAGGGAGACAGGAACACTTCCTAAAGCTTGGGCAGTTGCTTTGGGGGAGAAATTACTTTCCAGCAGGACTACACAAAAAAGGTGAAGAGGCTCAGGGCTGCCTCCTCCAAAAACAACATGAACCAAGTCACATAGTAAGGCCAGTAGATGATCTGACCGTGAATGACATTGCACAGCAAGTCACTGGGGTTTCACTGTACCTCTAGGATCACCCTCTTCCCTTAGGCAGCCAAGTTTCCGCAGAGCAGAACATCCAGGATGATGATGACCGGCTGTTGGGGAAGCAGAGAGAATAGCAGCTGTGTGCAAGGGCTGTCCTCTGAACCAGGCTGCCTTTGTCAGGCTGTGATGCCCTGGCATGGGCTGAGCTGCATCAGGCAGTGCTGCCAGACCCCATCCCTGTGACAGGAGCTGCTGGTGCAACACAGGAGCCCTCCCTGCACCAAAAGGGGAAGCAGCATCCCCAGTCAGTCCTGGGGCACCAAGCAGATCCATTGATCATTTAAAGTACCTGGCTGCAGCACCCTAGCATCCAGGCTGCTGTTCATACCTGCCCTGAGTCACAGCCAGCTTGCCAGGTAACAAGCCTGAAGGAGATAAAGCCCTGCAAAGCCCGTGCTGTCCAAGGGGTGAGTGCGTTCTGAAATCCCACCACTTGTGAGAGAGTAGGGCCTGACCTCTCTGGAGGCTGTTGTCCTTCCCCTGCCAGCAAGGTGCCACGGGAAGACAGGAAACCCCAGCAGTACCGCTTCAGGCAGCCAAAATGGAGCTAAACATCTTTCCCCAGAGACCAGTTTCCATCATCAGCTTTACTTAACAAGACCAGCCCCTCTCTCCCTTCCAAAAATAGCCAGCTCGGTGATGTCCTGAAGGGCAGCTTGTTCCCTCGCGCCAAGGACACCAAATCTGCAGTCATACGGCTTTTTGATGGGGCTTTTGGGGCCCCATCAGAGCCCACCCAGCCCTGCAGTGCACGTGTAATGCTGTCCACCCTCCTTGCTTTGGCTGTGTATTTTGTGGGCTGTTACTGCTCTTGTGTGAACGCTTGTTTAGTGTGCTCTGTTTTGCACAAGAGAGCACAATAAAGGAAATGGTTGTTGCAAAAGCAAAAATGGAGCAAACCAAAGGGTTTCATCACTTCGTTGTTCTTGCTGCTTTGGGGCCCTTCCCACTGACTGCTGTTTGGCGTGATGGCCACCCCCATACTCTCAACAGCTTGTCCCAGCCTATGGTTGTTCTTTTGCTGTTTTTTGTTTTAATGTCTGGATCATTATGGCCTCCCAATTGCATCACAAAGTCCAGAAAGAGGAAAATGATGGCTGGTCATGGCTGCATCATTTGCGTGGGGCAAAGGCTGGGGGAAGGAGCACGTCCCTCCATCAGCTGGGGGCTCTGCCTCCTGCACACATGCAATGGCTCAGGTCGTGCCAGGGCTGGAAAGCGGTGGGAGAGCAGTAGTGGGTATTGAACAAGTGTCTGGGGCCTCAGCTGCCATGCAATGGGCTAAGGCCACCACCTTCTGGGGGAGCGGCCACCGGCTCCCCTCCAGCCAGGTGCGTAAGCCCCATCACACCATCCCTACCCAAAGCTCAGTTTCAAGCCCCTCAGCTCTTCCACGCTGTGAGTACATACGCCTCGATTTTGCCCAGCCACCGCACCACGGGAGGAGTATTTTGGGTCCGGTCAGGATGAAGGCTGGGCCACCTGGCTAATGAAGGAGCCCCAACCCCAGGTACCCAGCCTCCCCTCAGACAAGGATGGGAGGCAGGTGGATGCTCAGCTTTCCCCTTCATTGGCCAGCATTCAAGGGGAGCCCCTGTTCTCTCCTGGTTGAAGGTGGTTCTCAACCCCCAGGCATGACTTACACAGCCCTGGGCCAGCCTTCTCCATCGTAGCCGCAACAGATGAGTGGGACGGAGCCCACCTCAAAAGCTGCAGCCCCCCTACCCCATGTGTTATTCCTGCAGGTTATGAGGAGCAGGGCCAGCATCGGCTCTCTCCAAGGCATGGCCAGGAGTCCACACGCCATCACCCTCGCAGCTTTGTAGGAAGGCAGCTTTGTGGTTTTCCTGCAGGAAGAGGCAGCCGGAGCTGCAGTGTTGCACCATGGGGGGAGGCACCCGCTCCCTGCAGCCTCCTGCCACCCAGACACTGCAGCCTTGAGGTCTCAAACACAGGGCTTTCCCCAGGACGTTCACTGGCCTCAGCTGCATGAAGTCTCTGCTGTCTAATAGAGGTTGAGCACACATTGCCTTTCCCAGAACAAAATGGAGGCAGGTCGGCCCTTGCTCTCTCCCCCTTCCTGGCCTTGGCTTTTCTCAAATGCTGGAGGAACCGAGCCCTTCAGAGCCTTCTTCCCCCTCTCTCAACTCCAGCTGATGTCACCATCAGACTCAGTAGCTTTAATGTGGGGAGACAGGCACCAAGCCGTCACGTGCCCTCTGTCATTTCCTAAGAAACCAGCTTAAAAAGCAGGAAAAAAAGCCACAAGAAGGCAAGAGCAGACAGCTGGAGAACCCTGCAGCAACCAAGGACCACCACGTCACGGCCAAAGTGACAGGGGAAACCCAAGGATTAAGCAAGCAGGAGGGACAGTCTCAGTCGGGCTGGAGGCACTGGCATTGCCCTCCCCAACAGTCACCAAAGAAAACCTCCATATCTGTCCCCACGCTCAGCGTGAGCCCGCAGCATGGCAGCAGCCATCCCACTGCGTCCCTCAAGGCTACGTGGCCGCAGCATCTCCCTGCTTGGGCTGCTGTCGAGCCCGGCCGGTGCCGCGCTCCCTCTGCCGGGCACCACGCCTGGAGCTCTGCGCCTCCTTTGCTTGTACTGGAGAAAAACAGAGGGGACAGCAGCTTCAGCACAGCGAGGAAAGTAAAGGATCCACTTCTGGTCAAAGCAGGGTTACACTTCAGTCATGCCCAAGACTTACTTGGCTTAGCAACTTAAAAAAAATAACCAGAAAAATAAAGAACAGGCTCTCTTCACTACAACATCATTTTAATTGCATCGACACCCAGAAAATACACAAAAGGATACACGCCAAGAGCCACCCATCAAAGAGAGGCTTCCTTCCACGGTGGGTCTTACTTTCACACTTCTTTCACTCCAAAAAAATAAAATATATATAATATATATAAAATAATAATTGCACCGGTTGATGTACAAACACAGTCTTCCCTTTTCACACATTCGTGGGTTCTGTAACCTACAGGAGGGTCAAGCCCCAGCATCCACCCTGATGCGGCTGGAGCAGCACACAGGGGAACAAATGGTTGTACAAAATAGTATGAAGATTTTCTTACAAATGTACGCCTGCAGGGTTTACTGTTTTTTTTGTTGTTGTTGCGGGTTTTTTTGGGGGGTGGGTTTTTTTTTTTTTTTTCCTTTTTTCAAAACTAGGTTTTGGGTCACTAATAGCTTGTATCTTATCTACAGTAAATTCAGCATATATTTTTATTTTAGGAATGTGTAAGGCATTTTGGTAAGTTGAATGGTAAGTTCTAAGTCACAGACTTGTCAAACTGAAGTCCCTTCCTTCGAACTGTCCTCTTCACCCTGGAGAAGAAAAACAGAGAGGTGAGTTACTGAGCTGGGTCTCACTGCAGGTTAAGTAGTGAAGCATTTCACAGACTAGCCAGATCTTCCCTTCTGGGCAGGGAGAATCCGACCACCATCCAGTACAGTCCTAGAGGTTGCCTAAAGCCAGCCGGATGGTTTCTGGCAGTAGGTGCCCCACTGCATACCATTTTAAACCACTGCATGACACACATTTCCCTGCAGCCTCTGCCTGTGTCAAGAGAAGGGATGGCTGTGGCCATCTCAGCCACAGCTGACGCATTTGTCCCAGTGCTGGGAACAAGTACCGTTTCATGAAGCTGTTCTTTCAACTTCTTCACTGTTTCTCTCTCTTTGGCCAGTTGGTCCTGGGTAGCCTTCAGTAGCTCCTGTAGTTTGGTTGCTGCTTGGCCCAAGTCCTTTGTTAGTTTTTTTTCTTTTTCAAGTCTTTCCTACATGGGAATGAGAAGACCACCATCTACCTGAGCCTCCCTTTGCAGTCTGGGCTGCTTGCAGGCGACCCCCTCCCTCCAAAACACATTGGTCACCTCAGGACTGCACCAATGGGCCTTGGTGACCACGAGCCAGAGGAGCATCCAGCTCTCTCCTTGCTGGAGGAGCTAGGTGTAACCCCACCAGCTACAGCTCGCTCTGGCTCCCTAGCCAACTCACGAGATACTGTGGGCTGAAAAAAAATGCAAGGGAACTCAATGATCTCCCTCTGTATGAAAAGCCCAGCCTGCACGACCATGTGCTAAAGCAGCCAGCTCAGAGCATCACCCTTGGCCAACAAGGGGCTGTGACTTGCACCCTGCTGTCTTTCAGCCATGTTAGAGCTCACAGCCAGCCTGGGGGCAGGGAGCACCTTCCATGGGAACTATCTACCTTGCCCCACCATCCCCAAGAATAAGTTATGCCCACAGTCCTGCTCAGATAAGGCTTTTGCTGTCTTGGCTCAACACCAAGCACAAGAGACCAGGGCAGCCAAATCACCTTGAGATGCTGGGCCTCCTCTGTGTCTGAAGTTGCTGCATTTTCAGCCAGTCTCAGCTTCTCCAGCTCTGCTTGCAAGCTGCATGCTGAGCTTTGTGCCTGGAAGGGGGACACACACTCATTAACACACCAGCGAACAGCAGCGGGCACCTCCTGCACCCTGCCCCACGCAGCCAGCCAGCAAGGCCCAGGTGGGTCTACCTCTGCTGTAGGGTTAGGTTACAGAGCCGCCGTCAGACAGCCGGATGCACTGCATTTGCTATCCCAGCTTCCATCGGGAAGACAGCATTTCTTGGCCAGAAGCACGGGAAGCCCAGCTAAAGCTGTTAACCCTCCAGGGAAAGAGCTGACAATAATGGGGGGACTCAGGGGTGGGCAATTTGAGGGGCCAGCAATGCCACATTTGCAGCGTGGTTTTAGCACAGCTGCTGCAAGAAGTTCCCTTTGCCTCAGAAGCGAGAGGGAATGTGGCAATGTCCGAGATGCAGACAGAGATGGGGAAACTCTCAAATTAATTCTTTGAATTAATCCTGCCATGACAGCATCGGGGATGCTCGCAGGAAAGGCCCTTCGCTCTCCAGTGGTGCTCGCTCGCAGCCCCTCTGCAGCTGCAGGGCCAGCCCCAAGCCCCGGCCCAGCGCTGGGAGCAAACCCTCGTACCCTCCTCGCCCTGGCACCTACCTCCTCCAGCTCCAGCACCAGCTTTTGCCTCAGTGCTTGCTCCTTTTCCACCAGTGCTTCGTTTTGCTCCAGCTGAGTTTTCAACTGTGTTGAGAAGGAAGAAAACACCCAGAACAACAACAAAAAAAAAACACACAGAGTTAGAGATGATGAATTACCATGAAAGCTGGGCTACACAAAAGAAACCAAACTTGGAGCTTTCCCCAAGGTACCGAAGGGCAATGGGTACCATCATCCCTCCTCTCTGCACAAAAGTTGGGAGGATGCCGATGGCGAGACTGGCGGTTGGTTTTGCACGGCCAAATTTTGCTTGCTTTTTGGGCAGCACAAGCTGGGACTGGGGACAAGAGGCACAACGTAGTGGAGGACATATCTGGCAAGTCCCCGTGCAGCACCAGACAACTGGTGCCCTGGAGAAGGCTCCACAGTTAACAGGATTAAAGGAGAGAGACAGAGCCCAGCTTGCAGCAGCAGCCGCCACCGGCGAGAGGTGTTAGCCTGCAAGGGAACAGCCGCTGCTGATGGCTTCAGCCCGGCTCCAGAATGGCTTCAGCCATTAGAGCTCCTACGCGGGCTCTATAACCCTAATCCCCAGCCTGCAGCTGGGAAGGTTTCCCAGTGCAGTCGTGTCGGGATGTCCTCTTCCTCAGCATGGCCAGGGCTGCCTCTGAGGAGGCCCAAGCCCTGCACCCAAAAGGGCATCACCATGCGGTAATCCCAGCTGGAGGCAGCACTCCCTGCCTGCCTCCCCAAAAACGTTACCAGCCTGATGTGACAGAGGGCTCCCGAAGGGAACAGCCCTGCTGGCGAAGGAACAGGATGTGTGGCTGAAGGGACTAGGGGCTGGCTTCCCACAGCCTCCACGGACAAGCCCCATACACACCGGCCAGGGGACAACACAGTCACGGCAGCAAAGCCACGTGCAGTTTTCCATGCGGTTAGAGCCGGTGAGACAGGACAAGGGACATGGTTAAGGGCCAGCACCCCTGCGAGCAGCAGTCTCACCACCCTAACCTCGGAGGGCGTGGGATCGCTTGGGTCAGCTTGTGACCCCACTACTTCTCCATCCTGCACATGGCTCTTCATCTCGCTCAGCTGCTGCCTGACCTGGAAGGAGGACCAGCAAGCCTGTCTCAGTTACACGCCCCTACACCATAGCCACTACAAGACCCACAAGGACCTATAGACCAATTTTGTCAGCCTTTTTGCTTGCACACAAGCTGAAATGTTTGGAAAACCATCTCAGGTTCTACTAGACAAACAGTGGTGCATCTAAACTGGGCAGTTTGAGACATGAGGGTAGCTGGGGTGTTAAAGCAGCCGTGGCAGGATGGCAGGTCCCATTTTGCCACAGACGCAGCTAGGATGGGGCTGGGGGTTCTCTTTGAACCTCCACAGTTAAAACCCCCAGTTCCATCTACCAGAGCCCCGTTCGATCCTTCATCGCACCAGCAGTTAAGCTGCTTGCTCACCATTCACCCTGTCCAGAAGAAAGGGAAGGCTTCTGGATGAACACAAACATGTTCAATGCTTACAGCTGCTAGCCCGTCTCTGAGATTAAAGCTAATGACTACCCAGCACCAAGTTCCCCCAGGAGCAAAGGGCTGCATTCATTTGTTCGGTGAGCTGGATGATAGCAGCTATACTGCTCAAAAGAGTCACAGCACCCAAGAGAAACTGTACTTCTGGCTCGCTGTGCTCTGAGCACCTCTGCAAACCAGGGATACCACCCAGGACTTTAAAAACAAATCTCCTGACCCTCAACTCACTGCAGCAGGGCTTAAGGGAGCTCTGAAGGGCCAGAGTGCTACACTGGCCAAGATTCCTAATCCTCACTGGTGAGCTTTGCCTCCAACGAATGAAGCATTTAAATACTAAAATACAAAGCAGCAACTGCTGTCTCACAGCCAAAGTATTGATGTAAAAAACAAAAGCCCTCATGTTTCTAGCAGGTCTGTTGGCTCTCCTGGCCCTTTATCCCAGGCCTCTCTCCCACTTACCTGCAGAAACCCAGCCCCATCTTTCAGTCCTCCAAGCAACTCCTACACACATGGTATACAAAACCTAATTCACCCTACCCAGAGCCAGATGGATGGACACTCAAGGCACCCAAACCCTTGCCCAGGGTGGTGGTGGGGGCAATCAGTGTCCATCAGGGGGACGGCTGCGGTTTTCTTCTACATGCCAGCTCCTGTAAGCTTTGCTGCTCTCCCTTCCTTCCCAACCATCATCACAGGAGGAAGGAAAGGCAAATAAAATCTCCTTTACAAGTCTTATGAGGAGCGGCTGAGGGAGCTGGGGTTGTTTAGTCTGGAGAAGAGGAGGCTCAGGGGGGACCTCATTGCACTCTACAACATCCTGAAGGGAGGTTGTGATGAGGAGGGGGTCGGCCTCTTCTTCCAGATAACTAATGATAGGACTCGAGGAAGTGGCCACAAGTTGTGCCTGGGGAGATTTAGATCAGATATCAGGAAAAACTTTTTCTCTCAGAAAGTGGTCAGGCACTGGAACGGCCTGACCAGGGAGGTGGTGGAGTCACCGACCCTCGCGGTGTTCAAGAAGCGCCTGGACAAGGTGCTACGAGACATGATTTAGTAACTTAGTGGGTAGTATTGGTGATAGGATGACGGTTGGACTAGATGATCTTGTAGGTCCTTTCCAACCTTGTGTTTCTATGATTCTATGATTCCTGTTGGGTCACAAACATCTGCTCTGTAACCTGGATCAGTTTTGTGTCTGCGAGTACCAGGTTTGCCCATGTGCTGGCCATGCCTTCCTCCCTTCTCCAAACCTGCAGGGATAGTGGGGTACCAGCAGGCAGATGAACCCCAGGTCGCCATTTGTGAACTGCCCTGAGGCCACGCAGCCATCCTGCACGCAGGTGGATGGGTCCCAGTGGTGCATCGCCAGGGATCTCCCTTACCAGGGCCAGCTCATTGCTTTGCTTCTGTGTTTCAGTCTTCGCTGCCTCCAGTTGCTCTTGGGACTCTGATAAGAGCTGCCTCAACTGACCAGGAGAAACACAAAGCAGGAGATAAGGAAGAGCATTAGGGTTTGGGCTTTTTCTCCAGTCACACCTCCAAGCCACCGTGACCCACGCTACGTCACACAAGTCCAGCCCTTGCCCCTCTCTACCCTATCTTGCTGCCTTCTGGTCCCAATCACTCTGGTGCCCTGGGAGGGGGGGCAAAAAGTCACTCTCATTTATGCAGTTGATGTTGGAGACCTCTAGCCCAAGGAGGCATTTTTATGGTGCAACATCTTCTCAGAGAGGCCGAGATAGCATCACTTCCTAACCTGCCTGCTGATGCTGCTCAGAGAGACAACTGTGAGATGGCTCTGTCTCACCTGAGCCACAGAAATCCCACAGGGCACTGAGAAGCAATCAGCATCTCCATGCAGATCTCCCTGTACCATCACCCTGTCAATGTATCTCCTGACATTAAATGTCCACAACCCAGACCAGAGCAAATATCTCCATCTATTTTCTCCTGCTTTGCAAAGCTGCAAATTGCTGCGGCACTCCTCAAATCCCCAAAATGTGGATGGGTGGTGTATCAGGCTTAGAAGAAAGAAACGTTTAAGGTAATGGTCGTCACACTTACAATCTCAACTTCTTTTGTGTAGTTTTGGCGTTCGGAGCTGGCTGTCTCCAAGTGATTTTCCAGTTGTGCTTCCAGAAGAGAGATGTATTCCTTTAGCTGGATTAAAAGGGAAGAAAGCAGAGAGGTTTGTCTGAGATCATTTGAGGTGCCAAACATCTCAAACACATCCCACGCTGCAAGCCCACCTTCCCCAGGGTGAGTCAGGAGATGGGTTCCAATTCAGCCCAAGCACAACACACACCTGCCTGGCACCTGTGCAGGGAATGCCAGGAGGCCTGGCAGTACCCAGGCTTTCTCAAGTATCCAAAACGACTTACTTGATCTGTGCTCTGCAGCTCTGCTTTCAACTTCTCTACCATGTCTTCAAGGGATTTCAACTGGAGTTTTGACTAAGCCAGGAAAAAAAGACAGGTCAGTAAATGGCATTTTGCTTTGGTTCTGAACATGCTTTGCACAACTAATAACCAGCTTGCAGTTCACTCCCACCTCTCCCACTTTCTCCTGTCCTTCATAGAAGAATCCTGACACCAGACTGGAGCTCCATGGCCTGCAGCCAGGAGCTACTCTTCCCAGGGAAGGTTAGTCCAACAAGCCCAGGCCATAAATTGTGAAGCAAGGTAACAGCTTTTGCCTGCAGGACTTCAGCTGGCTGCAGTCAGCTTTCAACACCCAAGGAACTGGCACCAAACTCAGTGCAAGTCTTCTGCTGAGAGCGCGTTGGGCTTGGAAGCAGCAAAGTAGTTTTTCCAATGAGGTGTCACTGGTTTTGATATTAAGAGAAGCCAAGCTATCCAAAAGCTCAAAGTATGGAGTTTGCATTTAAACCTGGATTTATTTTTGAAATGGACTTCATGGTTGCTGAATTCTTTGAAACAGGAATTCACTTCTTCTCCACAGAGAGGCAGAACTGCTCTGGGACCTGCCCTAGCCGCCACGTCCAGTCCATCCCATCATGCACACCGTGCTGTCAGCACACACCAGCAGCCACGTCATCCCCATGCAACCCAACACCAGCCCTCAGTGCCAGACAGCCAGCAGTGCTGGCGCTGCTGGAGGCAGCGACCAGCTGAGAAATTAAAGATCTCTTGTACAAGAGCTCTCCCATCTCCTTGCAGCCCCAGTTAACTTAAAAATCCCATGTGATGCTCCCCATGGGAGCAACCAGATCATGGAAAGTAGTTTCATTTCAGTTCTGCATTCAAGAGGACACTGAAGTCAGAGATAACTTAAGTCAGCTTTGCAGAAAAGGGACGACCAGCCAAGTTCTTCTAGACTCCAGGTAAGTCATAAGAGTTCACAAAACATGCTTCCCCCAGACTCCTGGGCAACATCGGCTCTTTGGCAGCTGCCAGCTGGCTTTCTAACCAGTAAGAGTGGTACCCAGAGCTAGACAGACACCTGGACCAAAAACTATGCACAGTACATGGCTTGGACCTCAGCTCCTTTCTGAAGCATCAACCAAAGCCAAGATCAACCTAGACATTGAGAGGAAGCCAAGTTCTTCTGAAAGTGGGAGACCAGAACACAGCACATGCTCTGCCTCAGTCAAGCCAGTGCCCACCAGGAGGGCTCTGCGTGACTGCCAAGCTTCAGAGCTTGGATTACTGAAGCAGTAATGTAGTTTCCCAGCTACCATGCCTGTACCAGAGAGCTGCAACCCATTCCTCCAGCACACACCAGGCAGGGAGGGGGGATCCAGGTGGAAGAAAGGCTTAAGCAAGGTGGGTTTCTTGTTTATTAGTTTTGTGACAAGAGGAAGAAGAGAAAGGCCTCATGCCTCAAAGTTCAAGGCTCGCAGAAACAGTTAGGGCCAACATCCAATTTACAGCCAACAGCCTCTCTGCTCCACAAGCCTTTCTACATGAGCAACAAACCCAGGTGTGCCCCCAAACACGCACCTTTTGGAGTTCCTCTTCAGAGACTGTGAGCTTTGCTTTCCACACCTGCTCCTCCTCCTCCACGCTCTTCTGCAGGTCTCGCAGCATCCCTTCCTGTTGGCAAAGCCCCAGCTGAGCCCAAGCCTCCTCCAGCCCTCCTGAGTGGAGCACCACAGTCACCGCCAGGGCTGTATGCCCTGGAATACCCAACTCTTCTCAAAGGACTTGGGCCAAAGCATGAGCAACAGAATTAGGTGCCCCAGGTGGGGCTAGGGGCTCCCAATTCCCAGGCTAGCTCAACTGCCCTGCTTAGCAGAGCCCACGCACATGCCACTGTGCCTCAAGCAACATCCCACAACCACCAGAAGGTTTCCAACATGAATTTCTAGAGCTTTTTTCCATTCTAATCATGTTTCTCCTCTTCCCGTCTCACTGGCAAATAATCTTCTCCATGGCAGTGCCAGCATACTGTGCAATGCCTATCACAAGCCCATTGGCAGGGTCTGGGCTGCTGGGAGATTGAGTTGTGTTTCTAATAGAAGACCAACATATCATGATGAGTGGTAACTTACTGTCTCTGCAAGGATAGCTCTGTACTGATCACACTCTGCTTGTAAAGTGCTCTGCGCTTCCTCTGCCTCTTTTAATTTAAGTGCTGAATCCTGAAAGGGGAGGAGAGGGATGGAGAAAGAATGAGATGAGGAAAAGAAATAAATGACTTAAGCACTCCCTTGCTCCTCCCTTCACTTACCATGGGCTCTGTTGTGCTCATGTGTTGTTTTAGCACATTCACTGTCTTCTCCTTAAATTCTTGTAGCCATGCATCATAATCCTGAGTGTGCAAAATGGGACAAGGAAGGGCAAGGAAGAAAAAGGATGCTTAGATGCCCATTGTTCCTGCATGGCAGAGGCTTTGCAGGAACCTGAAAATGCAGGTGCCTACCTGCTGCGAGGACACTGTGACTTCTGGGAGGGCAGAGAGCAGCGTCTGTTTTGTTTGTGTCTGGAGCGCATCAAGCTGTTGGGCCAATTCCTCCTGTAAGAGGGACAAAGCAGCGTGGAGTGGAGTTCTCAGGTGCTTGAGGGCCAGGCTGCCAGTACCAGTCCTGCTTTTCTGTGCCTACACGGGTAAGCTTGCATGGGAAAACCGGCAAGCAGAGAAAAGTGCTGCTGCTGAGAATCACTGAAATATCCCTCCCAGTTCACAGCCCTGGTTCCACAACTGTGACCTGTACTGCAGATACACGGCCCTGAAGACAAGATTTGGAAAAGCGGGCAGGAGGGTTAGGCCAGCGCTGCCCTAAGACGATGCAGGCAACCCAGGGCAAACAATTCTGGTGTCTCGGGGAGGCTGAACTTTTTCTCTAAAACACTGACATCGCTGCTAAACAGAAATACCCGGCTCACCTTTGCTTTTGTAGCAGCAAGTAGCTTTTCCTCACATGCCTTCTCCACTGTGGCCAACGCTTCCATTGCTTTCCAGTTCTTTTCACGAAGATCCTGCCGAGACCACACACACAAAGCAATAAGCCACACACTGAAGGTCACTGAGCTGCCTGTTGGCACTGCGGAGGATTCCGAAGCCTCCATTCAGGAAAATGGGCACCCCGTCACTTTTCTTGAGGATCTCCCATCCCACTGCCCACATGCACCGCTTTCTCCTCCAACCCTGCAGCCACCCAAGGCACCACATTGCTCAGGCAATGCCTGAAGGGTCAAGCCTTCTTGCAGGAGCAGAGCAGAGCTGGATGGAGGCGAGCTCCAAAAGCAGCCCTCAGAGCTGCATGAAGAGGACATACGTGTAGTGGAAGGCTGCAACTCCAGACAACTGATGCAGCCTTGCAGTAGAGGGAAAAAGGAGCAGAGAGGCAACAAGGAGCAAGGAATCCCTGGGCAGGGATTCCCTTGACCCTGCTGGATAGCATCTCCCTGCTTACCAGGTCCTAAGCCTCCCAGGAAGACAAGGGAGGGACATCCCCCACCCACACAGCCCATCACCTTGAGCACATGAGGTGTGCCTGCTGGGGGACTTCCTGCTCTCTGGCAGACAAGGCGATACCCCCAGAGCTCTGTGGGGCTGGAAGAGCCTGTTGCTGCTCCATGGAGTGATCATTCACTGGCTACAATGGGTTGTCATTCAGACACCGAAGATCTGGGTTTTAAAGGAAAAAAATCTGAGCAGCAAATCTGAGCCCAGTTCATTCACGTACGTTGTTTTTTGTCTTCTGTTGCTCCATCGCCTCTCGCAGCTCTGTTGCTTCCCTTTCCAAGGACGAGAGCTGGTCTGTTTTCTCCTGGAGCCTGGAAGAGCATGATGGAGGAGTGAGCTTCCACCTCCACCTCCCACCCAGGCAGCGAGCTCCCGAGAACAGGACCACAGCCCTTCCTATTTGGGTTCTGCACTGGGATCTACAAGCAGCAGGAAGTTGCATTCACATGAGTAGACGGAGGGAGTGGGCTGCACCTGTGGGACTAAAACCACAACTGCAGAAATGACTGACCATGACCATGCTGGAATGGGATCTAGTTTCCTACTGACTTATCAGCAATAACAAGCAAGTAGTTGGCTAGCTGTACATCTAGGACAAGAGGAAGAAACAACTTGAGCCAAAGGCCACAAACTCCAGATTATACAACCGGAACTGCTCCCGACAAACTCTCATTCATGGCTTATTAGACCGAGATAGCCCACGGCTCTGCATTTTGAAAGCATCATTCTACTAGCTTGAGTAACCATGAATCAGCGCCACGAGCTAGACACCTCAGAGCCTGCAACTTCCCTTCACACCCTCAGATCCACCATCTGCCCTGAAGGGAGTCTCATCTTGAGCAGACTAAGGAAGATTCAAGTCCTTGACAAATCACCCAAAACTCTTGGGGTCCCAGGACCCTAGATTGAACAACTGTCCTCCTTTAGAGGAACACCAGGTGCTTGCTCACAGCAAGGGCATCTGAGAAATCCTCCTGCCACGGGCAGCGCCTGAACCTTCTCAGAAGTGCCCCGCACAGGGGTGAGAGGTAACAGAGAAGTCATGACGTGGGAAACCAATTAGATGCCAGGAAACTCGTTTTCACTGGCACACGGAGGTTGTCAAACAGTGGAACAGGGAGCCAGACAAGTGGTGAATCTCCATCTTTGAAGATGCCTCAAACTCACCTAAAACAGCCCCAAAAAACCTTGCTCTGGATGGCCCAGCTTTGAGCACAGACTTGGATCAGAGACAACACAGATCCCTGTCCACCTCCAGCATCAACACAACTTCCCCAGTCAGCTTTACTGGAACAGTTAGCCTTCATGTACCTGACAGCAATTAAAGTGTCACTTCAAAACGGACTGGCTATTATTTGGGGCCAGAACGGTAGCCAATTAATATCTTAAACTGCTGCACCAGCCAGGATTCACCTCGTCTTCCTGGCTTCACAGTCCCCCCAGCCTGTCTAACAGAAAGAAGGAAGCCCTCACCCACAAGGCTCAGCATAAGGGGAAGTCTGGGACACACAGACAGCACATTGCAGTAGCAAGCAGCTTGTGTCTGCTAGGGAGCCCTTACACCTACCTTAACTGCAGCTGCTTCATTTCTGCTTCATTGGCTGCCTGGAAGACAGAAATCACTTTCATTACCTGTCCTAGACGAGTGACAGATCAGCTATTTCTGTGGCACCCCAGAAGGGGTCCATTAGCAGAGATAACACAGGTACCAACGTCACAGTGCAAAAACACCTGCTTGGGCCTGGTGCTAAGAGCTGAACCACCCGCTGCCATCCAGGAGCTGCCTGCACAGACAGATCTCTTCCACATCTGCCACCAAGCAGTGCAACCCCCTCTCCTCCTTCCACCCAAATTAAAAGCACACAGGACCTGCAGGTCTCTGTCTTTTTCTGCCTCCCTCATCTGGCCTGCTTCCAGCAGAGCTTCAATGGATTTGATCCTCTCCAGGAGCTTCGTGTTCTCCGAGCTGGCATCCTGCAGTTTCCCCTTCATGCTGTCCAGCTCCAACAATTTGCTTTTAACCTCTGCTTCAGAGCTCAGCAGCTTGGCCTGCAGTTCTGTTGGAGGAAGGGGAGAGAAACACAGTAAGGTAGGGGGCAAACAAACTCAGAGACTCCCCATCCTTTTCTGTCTGAGCGGGACCCTTGGCCGTGGATGCTTTCCGAGGGCACAGAATGGGTAGTAAGGGATGCGGGACAGTACAGGGCCACACAGGAGACAGAGGCGCTGGAGTGGCATATCCTAGGAGAGGACCACAGCCTCTTCCTGCAGTGCCAACCACGGACCAGCCTCGTGTCCTGCTTGCACTGACACCGGAAAGCCCAACTCATCCCTGGGTCTACTCATCGTGCCCTGAACAGCCCCGCCGAACACCCAGCTCCAAAAGCTCAAAATCCGCTTCGTGTTTAAGCTGCCCCACAGCTCCCCCTGTGCTGTTTCACGGTCCTCACCAGCAATGCTCTGCTGCTGCCCTTTGGCCTTTTCTGCGTCTGCTAAGAGGCTCTTGTAGCTGGTCTGGGTTTTGCGGAGCTCGTCACTTACTTCGTCCAGTCTCTTCTGCAGCGTCGCCTCCGCCTCTCTTTGGGAAGCCTGCACGGCAGGAAGAGAAGGCTTTAAATAGCTTGCCAGGTGCCCTGGCCAATGTGAAGCAAAGCTCAGTGCCACATAACACTATTTTCAAGCTGCGCTTTGGGGGGTGGTTGTCATCCTTCCCCTATGCTTCCCCTCTGCATGAAGCATCTTGCTTTGCGCTCGTGTTTTGTAATTTGCCAGCCCTCAAGTGGGAACTGGGCAACACCTCAATTCTGGGCCAAGACTACTGCCAGCCTCCCCTTCAGTCTGGAAGGGAGAGCTGAGCGCTGAAAACCCAAGCTCTGGTCCTGCTGCACAGCCCCGGCCGGGCAGCGCTGCAGGAAGCCTCCCCTTCGCAAAGCCCCAGCCAACGCTCACAGCCCAAACACCCAGCGCCCGGGAGCACGCGCCGACGTCTCTGAAGTTTCTGCTACTGGTTTACTCTGGCAGCCACTACGTGGCTCCATTTACCAACCGCATTCGCAACTGCCACTGTGCAGCGGGGAGGCAGAGGAGGAAAACGCCCTGCCAAAACGCAGGATGCAACACGCGCTCTTTACACCAGGGAGGTCGTCCCCAGCATTTTTGGCTCCCTGAAAGCAGATGCCATGCAGGCAGCTGATGCCCCAGCCTAGAACGGAGAGGTAATGCCACAGCGATTAGCGCGACACAGATGTCCAGCCACGTGTTTCCACAGGCAGTGGAATTTTCTATGTGGTTTGGGCCAGAGAAGACTTTTTTCCATCTTAGAAAGCTGCAGAGAAGAGGCCTAGCCAAGGCGTGTGCTTTGAGGGGGAAGGCAGAGCGAGGAGTATGAGATGAGAGCTGAAAACCAGCAGCTCTACAAATCATGCCATTGCAAACACTCTGTGTGGAGGGGACAGAAAAAGGCAAACTAGCAGCCCCGTCTCTGTCTGAATGATGCTTCCAGAACTGCCAAAAAAAGCAATACTTCTCCTCGTTTTGAAGATTTAACACCGTGTCCTCAGCTCAGAGCTTTAGGCTTTAGGAGTGTTACTATGAAGCACACTCTCCCTATCACCACAGGCACCTTAAATATATCACTGGCTTTAAAAATTGCAGCTAGTATGACGATTTATTTGACTAGTATTAAGCAGCAAGCTGACAGCCCTGGAGAAGTTCTCTGAAAAGCATGCTGAGAAGCTGGTGCTTTGAGGCAGCTTCTGCCCTCATACCAGCACCGAGCCCACATCACCCCCCAGGCTCCTTGCTTTCTCTGCTACTTGACTGCAAAAGCAGCAGGGGCCAAAAATGGTCCACTGAAAGAAGATCTGCACCCTCAGGCACCCAGAAAATTAAGAGCTAGGACATCAAATGTCCCTTGTACTGCCAAGATCAATGCTCCCAGATCCTAACTTAGGCAAACCCCAGCACAAGTGCTACCTCCTGCCAGAAAATGCTTTTCCCTGTATCTGTACAGACTGCCTGCCAGCAACATGCTCCAACCACAGCCTGCCCAGAGTCTCTACTTGGGATATGTCCTTTGTGTCAAAAAATCCCCAGCCACACCCTGGTGACAACAAAAAAAGACAAGCTCTACCTGATGTGCTAGGACTAACAGGCTTGAAAACAGCTGTGTTGAGGGAGGGCGAGGGAGTGAACCCACATCTGCATGAAGACAGACCCAAGCTGATGGGGGCCAGAGGGTTTTCTATTACCTCCTTTTTTTAAAAAAAAAAAAAAAAAAAAAAAAAAAAAAAAAAAAAANAGAAAAATGCCCTGTTAGCAGGAGGGGAAGGAACATTGCCATGCTGCTATGGGAAAAGCCCTCCTCCCAGGTGCTCATCTCCCTGCTACCTCCAAGGTTTTCGGCACCAGCCACCACTGGGAGGCAGGAAAGCAGACTTGACACCTGACCATGTTTGGTACAGCAGGGACCAGGAGGCATGGCCAGATGTCCCCTGCCCAGGGCATTTGGCAGCACCCAGTACACCCAGCAGTGTGTACAGCCTAGGTTTCACCCAGCATCTTCACACCAGGCTCACAGGTGTGTGAGAAGAATGGTTTTAACCGTGTATTGTGCTGCCTGGGCTTTGCTGGTGATGCTGCAAGAAAGCCACAATGCATGTGACAAACTAACATGGGAGATGAGATTAAAAGATCTGCAATTAAGAGAACTGCAAGGCAGTTTGCTCTCCAGCTGTGGCTAGTCATCTCTCCAAGCTCCTTCCATGGCCAAGTCCACAGATCGCAAGCAATTCAGTTACCCTTCAGGTCATCAGAGCCTCTGAGCCCCTAATAAGCGTGGAAAGAGACGATTTTAGTGAGTAGGGTAAGGTGTGTGCACAGAATACGCACGCACACCATCAGGAGCATGCATGCAGCCTCATCTCTCAAGAGCTGAATTAACAGAACCTGATTTCCTACAGCCAGTGCCCCTTGTGATCACCCTGCAGGGGTGAGAGAGGGGTGAGAAGTCAGGGGTTGATATTAGCACCTTCTCTTCTGAAGGCTGGTGAGGGAGAAGGGGTGTTATATGATATCTTTGCTCTAAGCAGTTGCCCATTTCCATTGAAAAAAGACCTCATAAGGTCACAAACCCAGAACATTGCAGGGCTTGGCTCTCATGGTGAACTCTCTCTGTCCAACCTCATGCATGCAGTTTTAAGAGAGAATGACCAGAAACACATGGAGATTAAGCAATCCAAACAAGATCAGAGGGAAAACATCTGGCAAAGCCCCACACTCCTGTTTTGCTTCAGCCAGCTGTCCCCTCACCATAAGCTCGAGCTGCAGCTAGCACAGACCCTCCTGCAAGCCACTGAGTCTCTGCCAGGGGAGTGGGTTTGCCAGTGCCCGCCCGACCTGTAACTGCTCAATCTGCTTCTCGGAGGCGACCGCTTTGATCTCCCAGCTCTTTTTCTGCTGCTCCTCTTGCTGCAGCACCTCAGATTTTTCAGACAGCTCTTTCACCAGCTTGTTGCATTCTTGCCGTAACTTGGCCAGCTCAGCATTTTGCCTGGACCAAAAAAAACAGGGTTATTTTAGCCCATAGGACAGTCAAATATCCTTGATGTTACTTACAGGGGAATACAGCCTCTTGTGGGCCTGATACAGGACTTGAAACTTTTTAGTGGTTGCATTTTCCTATTTCTAGGGCACGCCTGGTCCTTCAGGGAGGGGGTGGAAAGAGTTGACAAATCACTTTTCAAAAGCAGTATTTCAATCACAGGAGACATTCCTTTCTTATGAAGTAGAAGACATGAGGATCTGTGTTCCCAGACACAAGAGGAAGTTCTCTAAGCATCTGGAGTCCAGTCTGTAATTATTTTACTGCTGTTAATCACCATCTATTTCATATTTTCTATAAAAAGGAGTGTGAAATTCTTCTATCTAGCTCATATTTGTTCTATAGGCATCAGGCACGTCTCGGTTCTCTGCAGCGTCACTCATTTCAAAGAGCCAGCTGGATTTCTTCTCAAGTCAGGAAGCATGAGCTCACCTAAGCAGGGAAGGGCCACAGCGCCTGCTGGTCCCTTCTCCCTCCCACTGCCTGCTGGCTCCAGCATCAGCACAGCTAGCCCTTGGCTCACAGCAGAGAGGGCTTCCCCTGCCCTCTCACTCTGTCACGAGCCACAGCATGGGAAAAACGTCTTTATTTCCCCTGCCAGCCCCCCAAAAGCCATTTGGCAAACTTCCTCACTCCCTCCTCTACCTCCAGCTACCTCAAGTCAGCAATAGGCTTTGCAGTGGGGTGTCTGTAGACGTCCCTTTGGGAAATGGGACAGGCCAAGACAGAAGGACAGCTAACCCCCAGGGTGTGCCAGAAGGCAGTCCCAGCCTCTGCCCCCCACCCCATCTGTGGTCTTACTTGCTCTCTGTCTGGCTGGTGGCCTGGTTGAGTGCATCCCTCAGGATGGAGTTCTCCTGCTGCAGGCGAGCGAGCTGTGTGTTGGGGCCATTCTCCAGCTGCTCCTGCAGGGTCCGAATCTAGCGGAAACCAACACAGGTTATGCCACTTTGTGGGGAGCAAGCAACATCCCAGCCCGGCCTGCTGAGTACAGAAGGACATGCACAGGGGTATGCACCAGGGAGCTTCTCCCCCTTCCTCGGTCTACAGACACTGATGGCCCCCAGGAATGCAATGTTTCATGAGGATGCTCCCACACGCCTGCTCTCCCTCGAGCACCACGGTCCAGCAAAGCCCTCATAGGGGAACTGAGCATCACAGGGTCACCCCCCACCTCCCCAAGTCTCTGGTCTCCCCACTCTACTCTACTACTGCCTACTTCAAAAGGCCAAAATTCATCAGGTAGTCAGAGGAGGATGTTCTGGAGCCCACCTTTCCCTGAAGCTGCTGTGTTTCATTAACGTGGTCCTGGTAGCTCGCCTGCATCCGTGCCTGAATGGCAGTGATCTCCCGCTCGCGAGCAACCAGCTGCTCCTTCAGCTTGCTCTCACTGGCCACCGCCTTGGCCCTCTCAGCCGCAAGTTCCTGCAAGGAGAGAAGCCACCTGCATAGTCCTCAGTGCTCCAGTTTCCTCATTTCAAGGAAATGCAGAACTGGCCTCCTAGTTCAGAAGACTCAAAAGGTCAGCTGTTTAAGAGCTACCAGCCACCTGTGCATCCCCATGCTGAGGCAGCACAGCCAAGCTAAGTCATTTAGCACTTATGTTTCCTTCTGCATTTTGTTTTGGACTCTGTGGCCACTGGATGACACTGTTGTTCCACACTGGGCCAGCTTTGAGAAAGGAGTAAGACAGCCTGGATTTTTTTTTCTGGATCATCACACAAAATTTGTGCACAAAGCAGGAGGAAAAAAAAAAAATATCATCCGCCTCCCACAGAGGTAGGATTACTCTGTTGAGTGGCCGGACTATGTTGTGCCACTGCCCTGCACAGCCCATACAACTGTGTCTGATGGCTTTGCCTGTTCCTCTCCTACCCGCTGCACGGGCTCACTGCTGCCTTGTCCTGTGGGCAGCAAGGTAAAGGCAAATGGATGAAGGACCCAGCCAGCCCCTGGGCTCCACTTCCCAGCAGGACGAGATGCAGGGAGCAAGAGGCTCCTGGCATGGCTGCTTTGTCAAAACGAGGCGAGCTACAATGATGCCGGGAAGGCTGCGTGGCACTTACCTTGCTCAGCTCCCGCAGCTTGTTTTTGGCAGCAGACACGTCCTCCTGTTCAGCAGCGAGCTGCTTCTCCTTCTCTTCCAGCTGGCGTTTCAGGACTGTGACCGGATCACCCTTCTGCGTTGCCTGCAAGCACAAGGCAGCACATCAGTGGGGACCACCACCTCCAGACCCACCCTCCTTCCCCAGAGGCAGGAGCCACCCAACATGCAGAGGTTTTGCACAGGATCCTGCCCTCTACTTCTGACAAAAATTCAACTCTTGTCTTTAGAACCGACCCTCAGGGTCAACAGAATGCCCAACCTGCCTGAGAATTTGGAGCTCTCCCTCCCAAGGCTCAGCAGAGGTAGGGTCAGAAGCACCAGCAGTGGATGGCCACAGAGATGCTCAGAGCCCTACCGTGTGCCAGGTGTCCTGGACGATGCCCGCTTTCTCCGTCAGGATCTCAATGAGCTGCTGGGCCTCTCCCTCACTGAACACCATGCTGCTGACAGTGGACACAAGTGTCTTGTAGGGCAGGTAGAGGGGCCCATCCGAGTCCGCAGGCGCTAGGGAGGAAAGATAAGGAATTGGGACCACTCAGGTCAATGGCAGAGCATCCTCTGCTCTTAATCCAAATACGTTAGCAGGCTCCAACCCCACAACTGATGTTTCAGTCCCTTCCACCTGGACCACCCTGGGCAAGCAGCTCTAGGTGTCCCTGCTCGAGCAGTGGGGAGGGACCAGATGACCTCCAGAGGTGCCTTCCAGCCTCAACCATTCTGCGATTCTCTATCCCTCTGCTAGCTTGCGAAGGACAAGCTTGGGGCCCCTGGAGCTGTGCGAGGAGCGGGCACCGAGGCCACCCCAGTACAGGCCGACTCCTACCAGGCTGAGCCATCGTGGCTGAGGCAGGGGCACAGAAGCCTCTGTGAGGAGAGGCCAGGGCTGCCCTGTGCAGGTTCCAGCCAGCTCCAACCAGTTCCACCACAGGGCATGGCTGGGCCCAGTAGCCACATGCTGGTGGCACCTCAGGGAAAACGCTTTTAAGAAAGGGCAAAAAAACTGCACAGNTTTAAGAAAGTGCAAAAACACTGCACAGCAGTGAGGAAAAAAGTGTGAGAAACATCCCTGCGAGACCAAGGTGAGAGGAGGAGGAGGAGGTGGTGGTGGTGCTGGAGCAGGGATTCCCCTGGAGATACCATGGTGGAGCAAGTTTACCCTGAAGGACTGCAGCCCGCAGAAAGTGCCCACTGTGGAGCAGGGGAAAACTGTGAGAAGGAAGAAGCGGCAGAGGAGAGCTGTTATGGGCTGACCACTACACCCCATCCCCTCCGCCATTCAGGGTGAGGGAGTAGAGGTGTCAGGAGCGAAGGAGTGAAGGTGAGCCTTGGGAAGAGGGGTGGCGGGAAGGTATTCAGTTTTGCCTTTGTTTCTCACTGTCCCAGTCTATTTTAACTGGCAATAAATTAATTTGCCCCAAGCTGAGTCTGTTTCGCCTGTGCCAGTAATTGCCAAGCACTCTCCTAATCTTTATCTCGAGCCACAAGCTTTCCCATTTTATCTTCTCCCCCATGCTGTTGAGGAGAGCAGCAGGTGCTGCTGGGTGGGCACCCAGTAGCCACCCAGGGGCATCCCAGCCGCAACACTGGGAGAGCCCTGTGGCTCTGGCATGTGGTTTGCTCCCGGCTTCTGGTAGATCCCTTTGGGATGGCAGCGCTGAGCCCCGGCGGCAGCAAGGTTTGTGTCACCGCAGCAGCCGCTTCGCAGCAGCATCTTGTGCATCTGGGGCCCAAGAGCCTGGCTCACATTTCGCTCCTGCAGGTGACAGCACGGATGCAGGACAGCACATCACTTTCCTTGGCCCGGTCCCGCTGGGTGGAGGGACCCACCAGTGAAATTTTGCCCATCTCCCGGCAGCATTGCGCAAGCTATCTTTGCACAAGGAGAGCATGACACAAACACCACCTTGCAGCTGGCAAACGGAGCCGGGGCAGCCTGCCAAGCCACGGCACGGCGCAGCACAGCAGCCTGCTTCATCTCAGCCCGTCTCCGCAAAAGGAAGCCTCTGGTGCTTCTGAGCCGATTCGCAGACGTGCAAACCTCACGCCTCGCCAAAGGAAGCGGCGAAACAAGAAGCTGTCGCGCAGCATTGCCCTGGCAAACCTGCCACGAGGAAGCACAGTGGAGATGAGGGGTCTGCAGAGCCACTTCTCAAACCCAGGGGGACACACGGCACTGGAGACACAAATTGCTCCTTGCCTGGAGCCCCAAACCCAGAGCTGATTCAGTGCAGCAGCCCAGACCAGGTACCCGCGTGCGTTCCAAGGGAAGAGTGTACAGCTCCTACTCTCAAAGCTACTGACCTGGGATCCAAGTACACATTAACCGCTTGCAGGCCAGCTTTTTGGGAATGCAGGAGGCTAAAAACAAACCACTAAAGACCCCAAGCTACTCCTGTCAGGTTTGCTGTCTGTTTCAGTGCCGAGAACATGTCTTTGAACACCTCAGTTTTTGTCTGCCACAGGATAATTTGTTGCTTCTGTCTTCCATAAAGAGGAGAAACCACAGCATGCACTGAAAGGCTGCCCACAATACCTTGGTCCAACTACAGTCAGCTTCGTGGCACAAACACTGCCAAGAGCTTTCCTTCGAAAAATCCCACAGGAGTACCTAAGACACCACTCTTGGCTTTTAAGACATGCAGAATCTGTACTTCGTATCTGAAGGAATGGATGCTCAGAGGAGCCAAAAAACTCCCCAGCATAACAAGGGCTAAGAGTTCATCTCCCATCCACTTTGCCTCGACTGTTACAGCTTGGATTTGGGGTGATGTTTTTTCAGCATTGGAGAAGTGGTGCTGGATCCCCGAGTGCACATGCCAAATCAGTCACCTCCAGTTTCCCAAACACCATTGTTGCAATACACTTCAGTAGCGGTTGCTCCTGAGCTCAAACCATTCAAAACCTCACTGTTATATGGAGTTGACCTTAAAAAAAATCCTTTCCTCAGAGAAGCAGATACAAGGGCTTAACCTGACCTTGTAGACCAGTGGCTGCAAGATGTCCTGCTGAGTAGCAGCTCCTCTCCCAAAACATGGGTGCAAAAACTACCAGGTGGCACGGCAGCCTAGGTTTGGCTGTGCTGGAGAAGGCTTCCAAGTAGGTGTTTACACATAAAAAGGACACGTGCATCACATCACATTTTTGAGAACACCTGACAGACTTCTGCGACACATCCATATGGCAACACTTCCACAGCAAGGGCTGCACACAGGTCAAAGCACTCACATTTTTAGAGCCTGCAAGTATCATTTAACCAAAGACAAAAACCAAACTGTTCATGTTGGTTGAATGAGAGGCAGGAATCCAGCTACAAAGCTGTTTCTCCCCTCCCTACACCTATTTACACCCTGCGGAGTTCAGGAGCCCCAGTTCTTTGATCTTTCATCTCCGAGCCAATCAAGCGAGGCATGAACTCACTTCGTGATGATGGGCAAATTTCCCTTTGCCCTGACACATCTGAAGTCACTTCTCTCAAGCTATTCCATAACTAGTCCCCTGCAGTATAACTTCAATCCTCTCTCCTCCAGTAGGTAGTTTTTCACCTCCACTGAACAAGGAGGAAACTTTAATAGTCACCCATCTTCCCACAGAAGGGTTGTAGAGCTCCCGCGCGCTTTTAATGATCAGGGTGGAAGGGAAAAGCACCTTGTTTTGACTTTCCACCCTGATGGCCAGCACCCTGGCAGCTGTTCCTCTCTCAGGACAGGTACACGGAGCTTCCATTCATGCTTGGTATGCAGATCTGCTCAGAGACCCCCAGTGCAACAGCAAATCTGAGAGGAACCTGTAACTCTCCAACGTCTGCGTGCTGGACTAAGGAGCCAAGCACCAAGCAGGGATAACCGATGCAGGAGGCAGCTCATTACAGAGCAAAAACAAATCAATAAATTATTGACTTCAACTCTATTTCCCCCAGAGAGAACTACAGTTCCGAACAGGCTTTTCCCAACTGACCTCAAGACACACAGTCCATCTCACCAGACACAGCCATTCCACAGCTGCTCTGTTTCCAACAGGGAAGAAGAACAAAGATCTCAGAACAGGACAGCTCTGTTTTAACAGCACCAAGATACCCTGTTTGCTTACTCAGTGGGGATATATGCAGAGGAATTTGGCCTTACCTGGCTCACTCTTCTTCTTGGATGCAGCCTTCTTCTTGACAGGTCCGTCATGCTTCTGCTCCTCAAGGGTTGGAAGAGCCTCAGTTTTTTTGATGGGGACGGAGCTGACAACTGGGGCACTTTGCTGCGTGCCAACTGGGGGCACAGCCACAACAGGCACCTCCTTAGGGGTCACCTCCAAGACAGGAGAACCTTTGGGAACATTGACAGGAGGAGAAGCCAACGCCGGGCTAGGAGCAGGCTCTACCTTTGCCACCTTCTTCTCCTTCTTCCTCTTCTCCTTAGGAGATGAAGCAGGTTTCTCCTTTTCCTGGGGGGGCACTGACACCACTGCAATCGGAGTCTCAACAGTTACAGGCTCAGGCACCACAGCAGGCTCAAGAACCACATCCTTGGAAGAGTCTGTCACTTCCTGAGTCAGCTGCTGCTCCAGTATCTTTCCATTAGGTTTTTCTTCCTTTTTCTTTGCTTTTCCTTTTTTCTCAACAGGTTTCTCTTTCTTCTTTTTCTCTATTTTGTGCTGGTTGGTCTTCTCAAGCTCTTTACGTTGCTTTGCCAAGGCTTCCTCGTAAGACGTCTCCTTCATGGAGAAGGTGGACACCAGAAAGATCCCGATAGCTGATATCACCATAAAACCTCCAAAGACCATAACACCCAGCGTCTGAGGATCATACACATCCATCCTGCCTTATTCTTCTGTGCCTGCAAGACACCAGAACAACAGTTAGTAAGGGCAAAACCCAAAGATGCAATCGCCTCTACAAGCAGGGAGTTTAAAAGGACATTTGCATTTCCAGACATCGCCTTGCACTGAACAGACAAATGCTCAAGATTCATACACCCTTGGTGAGGGTCACCAGGCTAAACGTCACCAGGTTTGTGCTCCTCCACTATGCTGTGTATTCACAGTGGTCCAGTTATACTGCTGCAACTAATTTTACTGGTAGCAATCTCTGGAAGAACCAAAGAGTGGGAAGGAAAACACCAGGGATGCAATCAGAGGCAGACACTAGCAGCCATCTGTTACATGACCACTGGGATGGTTTTGCATGACCCTAGGCAATAAACGCAGCTCAGTGGCAATAGCAGAGTGGCAATACCACTCCTCAGATGGCTTGGTGCACATTGGTCAATAGCTGGGCTCTCTACCAGGACCCCTCTTTGCTCCCTGGAGCACTTTGCCATTTTATTCAATCCAGATGCACGTTCAGATCTCAACTCTGGAATATAACGACCAAGAAGAAAGGAAGAAGAAAGCACGCGAAAGACAGCTTTCCCTGTTTGCTTCCAAATGCAGAAACACCTGCTTTGAAACAGCCCTGGCCTTCTCCCTTTGCCATCCACACCCCATAGCACTGGTGACTTCTGAGCAGAGTTCATCTTGTGAAAACACAAGCTGGAGGCACTGCACACAGAGCAGCTCTCCCGCACTCCCCAGCCCGCAGTGCAAAGCCACACCAGGCTGAGCAACACGCATCTCTGGAAGTGCTGCCAGGGCTGTTTTGGAGAGCAGCACCCACACAAGTGCCGCAGGGAAAGAGACCTCTCCGGATCAGCCTGCGGCCCAGCAGCAAGGACATGCCATGACTGCACCCTGCGGAATAGCTGCTCTCAGTTCACCATGGAGAGACAGAACCCAGGATCGAGGCTGCGTGCACGTACACCATGTAGGGAACCAAGTCACAAACATTTCCTTGAAATGCAAACACCAATAAAAGTCATATGTTCAAGCTGAAAAAAAAAAAGTCACAGTCATAAATTATCTCATCTCCCCAGCAGATGACCGCAGGAAGAAGTGAGTGAGACTTGCAAAGGGAGTGCTGGATGTGGCATTTCTCTTTCCACCTCAGCTATTAGCTGGCAGGCAAGTGGGGCACAGTGTCTGTCCGTCCCACCCACCCCTCTGGGCTGTTTCTCCCCCCATAACATAACGAGCAACAGCGGAGAGTGTCCCCAGGTCGCCTGGCCTGCAATCTGGCAGGCAGAGAGCAGCCACTGAAAGGTGCTGCCATCTCCACTCTGCTTGATTTCTAATTAAACCCTGTCTCAAGCTCCTAAACCAATCTCTTCCCTACTATCCCACTCTGGTTTGTCCTGTCAGGGCATAACCTCCACGTGGTCCTGAGGTGGCTCATTAATCCACAGACTGGAATGCTGAAGTTGGACAGTTAATCTGCAAAGGAGCACTTTCCAGGACATGCAAAGATGCGGTTTCTTGTCATGGTGCCTCAAAACATAATCAGGAAAATGTAGAAAGTCCTTGGCTATCAGAAGTTCTCATCCCCACACTTAACTGTAAACATGATCAAATTTCCTTTTTAAGAGGTTGTGGGTTGAGAAGGGAGGAAGGGAGGGGCTGGGAGGGGAGGAGGCAAAAATAAGAATAAAACTAAGGAGATCAGCATCTTTTCAAAACCTCAGTGCTTGGAGAAAAAGACCTCAGAGGCTTTTTCTTTCTAACAGCCAGAGCAGTGAACTCTTATCCCTACCTGAAGCCCAAGCTGCTCTTGCAGCGAGTGGGTGACAGCACAATGAAGACAGCCGTCACAACACACTACACACATGAAGACTCTTCTCCAATGCCGGAGAAGAGAATGCAGAGCTGAAAGGAGCTGCAAAACGGCCATCTCCCACTGGAGATGCTCACCTGCCCAGGGAGGAGCACATTAACCTCCGCCCGCCCCTCCGAGCATCCCAGGAGAACCAGAGGAAGCTGGCAGGCAGGAGGGCTCTGAATGCCAGCTGGAACCAGCCTCCCCTGGAAGGAGCAACTTTCTGCCCCAGGCACTGCTCTAGATGCCAGCTGATACTACAGCCCTCATTACTCCACGTCTGACCTAGCCGTTTCAGATTTAAACAGCCTCAGCCTGCTCTATCCCAGCGTGCTGGGTGCTAAGTCTCCTTGCTACAGAATCAGAGGGAAGTGAGTGCTTTGGGATATTTCCCACCAGGGCAGAAACGGATCACTCCCAACCTGCTGGGTAAAAAAGGCAGGATTCCCTCTCCCCTGCAGTAAACAGAAAGTAGGGCTGAAGAACACATATCCACGATCTAATGCTGGCGTTAGGGTTACACAGAAGCATCCGGGAGATGTCGGGATGATCTGGGGGACAGAACAACGTGACCTGCGTTCCTCACCCAGCAGCCACGACAGACTGGTAAGAATAAACCCTTCCTGACCTCACACTACCATGTATTCATATTTAGACCAAATTTGCTGCTCCAGCTTAGGGCAAGGGCATCACCAGGTGCTGGCAAATACAACCCAACCCCACCAGCTGCCACAACCACCTCCTCCAAAAGCAGCTGCATGGAGCCCAAGGAGAACAGGGAGGGGGGGGAAAAAAAAAAGTCTGGCATCAGAAGCACCTTTCCAGAGCTCAGCCAAGACTTCACACCCCAAATGACGCTGGTTCTGGCAGCCCTGTGGCTGCATCTGTGCTGTACCCACAACCAGCGCCTGCAGCAGGGTGCTGCAGAGGAGGCTTTTGCAGCTCAGAAGTCCCAGCACTTGACTCCAGCCTGCACTGCAGACACATCCAACGTGCACGGGGAGCCCGAGGAAGCAGGACGGCGTTATCACGCAGGGATTGGAGCGGTAAGGTGGACGAGATCGGCAGTGCCAGAGCTCTTTGCCTGCCCCACGTCCCACCCCACGCTGCTGCCCCTCCACAAAGCCCACACGGGGACCCGAGCAGGGTGCTTGAGCCTCACCCAGCCATGCTGCAGTAAAAGAGCCTGTACCTTGCCTCCTCGCACACTTTACAGCCAGGGTGAGATAACAATGCAGATTAGCATTAAGAAGTCCTTCCTGGCAAAACAAAACAACCCCCCCGCCAAAAAAAAAAAAAAGAAAAAAAAAGAAACATGAAAAAACCAGCCCACAGCACTAGCCGGTGCCTGGCACAAAGGGCCCTGGTTTTCCCCACAGGGCTCCAGCAGGTTCAGTGTTTCGCTGCTGAACAAGGGAGAAAATCTGACCTGGCAAGTTGACATCCACGTGGCAAAGCTGCGGGGAAGGGGCGACGTTCTGGGTTTTTCTGCCGAAGCCGCAAAGCCCTTTCACAAGGAAGGAGGCAGCAGGTTGTCCCACTGACCTAGGAGGACACCTCGAACCTGCTGGCAGAGCGGTCGCAGAGCTCACTGCGGAGCTCACAAAAGCAGCGCAGCCGCTCACAGGGGCTGCTCGCAAGCCCACGCCGCCGGAGGAGACAAACCCAGATGCGGCCCCTCCACTGCCCCCAAGGACCGGCATGCCCTCGCCACATGAAAATCCGAAAGGAGGATGAGAAACACCGACCGGACAGCAGCAATTCCAGCAGTACTACCACAGCGAAGCGGAAGTCGGTCCTGTCGCAGAGCCGACGGATGGAGCTGGTCCCGCGTGGAGCTGAGCACCGACTGCGGAACACGCAGGACCAGCAGGGACTCGGCACAGGGCGGCCCAACAGCTCGCTCTGGGACAAGCACATCGCTGACCGCACAAAGACGACAGCAGGATGTACGGTACCGCGTGCATTTACACCAAGCCAGGCTGCATTTGGAGGTTTGGGGATAAGAAAAAGGCTTCCTCTGGGAACTTCCTGATGCACAAACGCAAGAAGCAGCGTGCCGCAGCACCAGCAGCAGGAGCAAAGCTCAGCTTTGGTATTTCCTGACCTTGCCGCCTTCCCAAGAAACTCCAGCTCCTTCCCTTAGAAGGCCTGAAAGTTTGCTTCTGGATCTTCATAGCAAGATACAGTCCCTCTCACGAGCTAGGCGACAGAAGAGCACGTGCCCTGCCGCTCGGCAGGAAAGCCTGCCGACACTTCACGTCTGCACAAAGCCTTAGCGAGGGCACGGAAAATAGGGCACTGAAGGTACCGCGGCTTGTCTGCTCGCAGAGGCCTTAAAGGACATCTCACACTTGATAGGTTTGGTTCAACAGCCAGGCTCTGAAGAGGCTTCAAGACTTCAGCATCCTCCCCTCTGGACCTGCTCCTGCTCCCTAAATGCAAACTGGAGGACAGGTGCAGGGGTAGCCTGTGGCTTTCTCCCTGCAAGAGCATTTTTCAGCCTGATGCCCAGACTGCACTGGGAGCAGGGATGCTGTGCCTGAGGGGTGCTCGGACACCACTGCCCACCTAAGTCCATGTTCAAAATCAAGTTCACATCTGACACCGAGCACATTAATCTGCACGAAGTGTCTCACACAGGATCACCCTCTAGTCATCACCCAGTCAAAACAGTGGAAGTCATCAAGTACCTCCATATGCAAACTCCTTCCTGCTCCTTCCCAAAAACAGCTTGTTCAGATAAAGCTCTTTACCACCACCAGAACAGGAACAAGACAGACAACTGATATTTTGCCTTTTCACGTAAAGGAGCTAGCTGAAAAGTTGTCCAGCGCCTCAGCTCCTGTGGCTTTTCCTAGTTATCCATCAAACTTCCAAAAATGCCAGATAACGGCCCAGGAAACCAGACTTCCCTTACCACCCTGCACCACACAGTCACCTGTTTGCCTCGAGCAAACGCCCAACTCACCATAAGGAAGTGAAACAAGTAAAGCACTCGGCCTTGCTGGCTTTAAGCACAGAACAGTCTCCAGGACGAACCAACCCACACACGTACGGCACAAGGGCCGCGCTCAGTGCCTTGCGGTTGCATTTGCCAGAAGCAGGTAAGAGTCAAAACTCTGGCTACAGCCTTCCCCTCTGTCCAAGCTTTCCTCCTCTCTGCAACCACCTCCACAAAATCCATGGGGATCTGGTGTCCGTGAGACTTAGACCTCCACCAACCCTGGTTTAAATCAGCCAGGTCAAGCATTAGGTAGGCAGGAGCAAGGGAAGAGAGAGGTTGTGCATTAATCACAGAAACCTTATTTCCCTACACAGCCAAAGGAAAACACATCTGTCATCTACCCCTGCTTTAGAAGGGGTGCTGCAGATGGGAAAAGATGCTCTTTGCAGCCAGGACACTGTGTCCCCCTGCAATCCAAGACTCGCACTTTGCCATAGCATCAAAGCAGCACCTCCTGCTAGAGTAATGCAGAAAAAGAGGTGAACGGGTGTCGGACGGTAGAGAACTGGGTTCGTGCAGCTGGGCTCTGCATATCCTGAAGCAACGTCTGCCTGCAAAGCGCCTGCAGCTCCCTCTGCTTTACAGCACCCAAGACACACACAGGTGGGTCGAAGCTGGCTGACCCAGCACACAAGTTTCCAGGCTGAGATCTCGGCTTCTTCCAAAGCGCAAAATTACCTCCCGGGCCATCAGCGTGAGCGGCACCCAAGGGACCAGCCGCAGCCCTTGGGGGGGGGCACAGCCCAGCCCCCAGCTCTGAGACACAAAGGCTCACCTCCTTCCCTGCCCCAGTCTGATGCTTCCCTCGCCAAAAGGCAGCACGGGGGCAGAGGCATCGCCGGGAATAGCGCTCCTCTAGCACAAGGGAGCGAGAGCGTGAGGGAGAGGGAACCTGGGGGCCAGATCCTGCTGATAGCGGGGCAGCCTGGCAGCAGCAGAAGGCAACGCTGTTAGCGGATAAAAGACATTCACCAGATACATCTCCTGAAGTTTCTCCCTCCACCCTGTTGCAATAGACAGAGACAAAATTAAAAGCACAAGAAAAAAAAAAAAAAAAGAAAAAACCAAACCCGCACACCTCGAGCAGATCCTACCCACGTCCCCAGGAGCCTCCGTATAAATACACTTTCTGAATAAGGGACTGTGCGTTTCTGGTCTCGCCTGGCACGTGGTGCTCAGTGCAAACAGCAATACGCAGTGACTTCAGGTTAGCAGCTGCACCGACTATGAACAGTTACCGCTCAACTTCATTGCACGTGCGTTAGCTCTCCGCTAGCTCTTGCAGCGACAGCCCTACCCATGGCCCTTTGCAGCGCTGCCAGCTCCCTTCCCGAGTAAAAGGCAGAATAAAACCATATAAACCAGAAGGGAGCAGAGTGCAACATGTAGCACAGCTGTGCCTTGACTCATCTCTGCGGCGGCTCTTACAAATTCCTCTCCCTTCCCTGGCCTGAAGCAGCATTTTGCTGCTAGCCCTCGTCACCTTTTACCAGGGGTTCGGGTGCTTTTTTCTCACGGAAGAAGGACCCAGCTTCCCAGCCGGCTCTGCAGGAGATGCAGCCTTCCTGTCACAAACCTTCAGGGTAGCACCTGCCTCACCGAACCGATCCCAGCGGTTTCCCAGCGATGCGGACGAGCAGAGGCCGCTGACCGCAAGCTGACATTTCAGGCGGTGAGGTTTCCTCGCTCCCGGCCACGTGTGCGCACACGCTCTCCCCGCTGGGCTCCTGCCCCAGCCTGGCGATGAGCGGGGCGTCCCGCTAAGGGCACGACGCGGAGAAACCTGCGGGAAAACTCGTACCGGCCAGCCTGGAAATACCGCGGCAGCTATCGGGCGCCGGACACCCCGTCCCATCCTGCGCTCCCTCCCGGGTACGGGGCTGCCGCCTCTCGCCTGCGGCTCCCTCCAGCACCTCTCCCGTCCCCGGACCCCGCGCCGCCGCCGCTCTCCGAGGGCCGCGAGCGCTGGCAGAGAGCTCGGCGATGTTTTTCGCGTACTTGAAGAAAAAGGAACAATCGTCTCGTAGCTGTGACCTTTTGTAACCGCGCTTAATCAGATTACGGAATTTCCTACGGCCGGCTCTGGGCTGCGGGCAGAGGAATTTCTCCGGGATATCTGGAGCCGACGGCGAGGGGGGAGGCTGCGGGGCGGGGAGCGCCAGGGCCGCCCCGGGACGGGG